>JAVJGJ010000002.1:8326915-8338926 GCA_035590215.1 Microhierax caerulescens | reverse complement strand
GTGTGGAGCTGGGGGTCTGCGGGGCTGGGCTGTGGGCTGTGGAGCTGGGCTGGGGTCTGCGGGGCTGGGGTCTGCGGAGCTGGGCTGCAGGCTTTGGAGCTGGGCTGGGGTCTGCAGGGTGGGCTGGGATGGGGGCTGCGAGGCCGGGGGCTGTGGGGCTGCACTGGGGTTTGCGGAGCTGGGCTGGGGTCTGCAGGGCTGAGGGCTGAGGGCCGGGCTATGAGGCAGATAGGAGCAGCCCCCGGTCCCGCCACCCCGCCGCCGTGCCCCCCCCCCAGCGCCCCCAGCCCCACGCAGTGCCAGCAGGGCAGTGCTGGGGGGCCAGTGGGGACGCACAGCCTGAGCCGGGGGGCTCAGGGGACCGTGACGCCGGTTTCGCAGCAGCACGCAGCAGGGCGCAGGTACAGGGGCCTGATGGCCGCGGTGCTGCCCTTGTGTCACACCAGCTGCTTTTCCCTTCTCTTGGCCGGCCCGATGCAGTTGCTCCCTTCCCCAGCCAGCCGGTGCCCCCAGCCAACGTCCCCCACACGAAGAGGAAACTCCAGCTTTAGAGGGTTGTTAGTTCAGCACCTTTCAACAGTAACTGTATGTTCAACCTAAAAAATTCTGTTGGAAACGTATTATGGATCGAGGCTTGGGTACATGATGGAGCCTTGGGTAAATAAAGGACAACAAATGATGCCGGAGGTCCTGCTGTACACTGTGTGAGTTACAGATCAGTGCTGCAATTCACAGGAACGATGCCATAAAAAAGTGAAAACACTGTGATCCAAGACTTTTTCCTCTCGTTGGTACCAGATTTGTCCCCCAGAGCAAAGGTGGTCGAATCCCAGGTGGTTGCTTTTCCAGTTCCTTTGAAGTCGCTGATTAAACAGTGACTTTTCATGTACCTTCAAGACCAACCCAATTCTTCATCTGCCACAACAGCGGCCAATGGCATAGGTGACACCAGTCCAAACAAAATGCCAGTAGTTTTGTACAAAGTCTGTGGAAAATCCTCTCCTCTAGATCTCACGGAAGTCAAACGTCTGTGGTTCCCTGGCTCCAGGGCACGAAGCTGGAGGCACCCATCTCCCCGACAGCACCCCGGCAACACGAGGGCCTGGGCATGGCCTTTGCCAGCTTCTCGTGTGCTGGAACACCTGGCACAGAAAGGTCTTGGTCCTTCCTAACAGTCATACACAAGATAGAAAGAAATAATGGTGAATAATAATTTTCCCGTAAGATCCATTTGAAATAGTTTGTATCCAAAAGTACTTATAATTCAGGGGGGGGAAAAAAATCTATTAAAAACTAGTTCTGTGGTACTAAACTTGGCTCAAACCAGCTCCTTAAAAAACAAACAAAAAAAACCCTAAGCACTGTAGATTAGCTGGCTTTTTACCAACCAACTCTGATTGAAAATCAAATGCAGATGTGAACAGAAAAAAGCAGCAGTTTCAGCTCTCGCAGCAGCAGCTTGTTGTTGGCATGCTCCAGAAAAATATCATTGCAAACTGGTACCGTCTGGACCAAGCTGTAGCCTTCGTGGCAATTATGCAGCCAGAGTGTTCTTGCTGTCCCCGTTAAGATAAACAGTGCTTTCCGCAACAAAGAGAAAGAGGGGATTAAGGCAAGCAATAAGAAAAAAGAACTCAGATGGGAAAGCTTAGGGGTATGTGTGCAACTCGGTCCTAGGAGTGAAAGCCTAAGTCAAGGAATTAATCTTCTGGCTTGTCCTTAAGAATGCCTGGATGGGAAGAGTCCTCCTGCACGGGGCAAATGGGGGCTCCATCTCCCCAAATTGTAACCACCAGCCCAAGAACAGCAACAGGCTGGACAAGGGGAAGACAAGAACACTGAACAGTTTAAAACTCCTTTAAAAAAGAGATGAAGAAGAAAGAGTGTGATGATAAAAGATGTTTTGTGCTGTACTGGCAGAGGAGCAGAATTGATGATGTGATGAGTCAGTTCCCTCTCCAGCATTAACAATCCTCAACATGGATCTTCCAAAAGCAGCCTCTGTTCGGGGTCCCTGACTCTAACATCAGCAATGCTTTCCTTGGGACAAGCATCTGTCTTCTCTCAAACTTAACTCTTCTTTCGGGGGAGAAGTACCACAACACCATTACAAATTATCCCAGGGGTGGAAGGGCTGCTTGAGTAGCTGGCTGTCTTCAGGGCAAGAGAGAACATTTTGTATCAAAATACATTTCATGTGAATGATCCTATTTATTGTACAACGTTCAGCCTATTCTAGCTTGCCATACCCAGAAATACTAAGAGAATTAAACCTGAAAAATTGAAAATCATATCCATTTCCACATGCAGGACCAAACTTTGCAGGATTCTTTTTTTTTTTTTTTTTTTTTTTTTTTTTTTTTGACTTCATGCCACTGGATACACTCCTCTGCACTCCCAAACACTCACTCCCTTGTGCAGGATGCTTGCAGAGCCTATCACTTAAATGACACATTGTCTCTTGGCAAAAAGATGTGCAAAATGAGATTTGACTCAGAGACCTGCTCACCAACAGCAGCAAAAATTCCTCTCAAAGTCTCCTGCAGAAGTAGAGCCAGAAGGTAATTCTTTCTTTCTTGATTAATTCTCTCTGGAGTGTGAGAACTTGGAATATCTCTGCAATACGATGTAGCAGTGTGTTTTTTTAAAAGAAAATAATTAAGCCTGTAATAATAGATAGCTCCAGAAGCATTAGTTTTATTCATTTCGTGCCATTTATGCAAAACAAAAAAATAATCTGAGAACAAAAATACCATTAAAGTAGAGAGACTGGAAATAAGATCCTCGTATTAGAAAACCATTCACCAACATGGCCACGGATAAAATACCAGCTCTGCTTCATGACTCATCTCTGAATTTATAACTATTTAAATACCAAAGTACTTTAAATTTTACATGGTCATGACAAAGTGGAACAGGCAGTAGGATTCACATTCTCAGTGTGTAATACTGCATCAAGGAAGCCTCTCCACCTAGCCACCTGCTTTCTCTTCCACCCTTTTCTTATTTCTGCATCATCCTAGATTCCTACCTCCTTTTTCTCCCAAGAGAGCATCAAACTCTGAAAAATGCTCACAACATTGCAGAACCATCTTGAAAGAAATGTGGAAATGTTATATGAATTTTTACAGGAGCAGCATTCATATTCTTTACATGGTAAGATGCTGCATATTATTATAAAGAAATTCTTTGAAGCTGTCTCCATGTTGTTCAGCCATCACTGTTATCAGCCGCAGCAAAAGAAGAACAAAGATAGAGCTAATTAAACGCTGTGCCACTATGAAAATGAAGATTTTTTTTTTCTGCTTTTGATTGGTATCTCTGGGAGTATCTTCACACAGTACAACCACAACTCCCTGTGGGCTCATGCTGGTGCCTACTGCAGCTCCCAAAGCAGCTCTGGCCCCTCCACATGCTTGAATCCCACCTTGAAGCTTCCTTCCCACTCACAAGAGGTGAATAGTAACTGGATGTGCTATCCGAAATACCGATTGCCGTGGCTGCACCCGCAATTCCGCACTTAGAGCCACCAGGCACCTCGCAAGTGATTTGTTTAGAAACTGTCCAGCTTGGGATGGGCTCATCCCCAAGATCTCCTGCAAAGGAGAACTTTGCTCCCCGTGCCCCAAGTGAGGGGCTGCCAGGTGTCTGTGTCTTCTACTGGCTGCTGTCAATGGCACAAGGACACACCTTTCCCCACATGGTACCCGGGAATGAGAGGGTGAAAGCGGACATGGAGATAGCTGAGGTGTCACTGCTGGGTGTGGAAGAGCTACTGAGGTGGGGACAGGCCAGGAACAACGTGCGGAGGGCGATGGGAGCAGCACTGCCAAGGTGACCAGACATCCCTCCTCTCCCAGCTGGAATCTCTGCCTAATCAGGCTCCTTCCCTCATCCAGACACTGGAGTCTCAGAGACCTTTCCCAGCCATTTTTCCAGAGCGTTTCCCAGCAAGTAACCATTACTGCATGAAATGTGGATGTCCTACCTGCTCTGTCCATCCTCTTCACGTTGTGCCTGGGGTGCAGTCAGACACCGCAGCTGCCAGACCCGAGCGCTCCCTCTCCACCGCACTGCCACGCAGCGGGGACCTCCCTCTGCCCCGTCCCTGAAACTCAAAGGGCCAGTGTCTCACAGGTAGCCACTCAGATGCCCAAGGGATTACACCGTCATAGAAAGGACAGCCTGGATTTCTAGTTCCCTAGATGAAGAGAAAAATCTTCTCCCTTAAAAGGTGCCCCAAGAGGACCTGGTCTCAGAGCCTGGCTGCAGACAGAGGCCGTGTGTGTGATGAGCACAGGCACAGGGGACAAGCTCCATGACACGCAAGTTTCTGTCCATTTCTTTGGCTAACTATTGGCCTGCTGGTAGTTTGGGTCTGGTGTACATACAAAGTGACTCCATCCAAGCTTGGGATTCATGCGGGAAAACCAAACCCCTGTATGCACAGCCCTGCTTTTGTCTAATCCACCCAGGCTGCACTGATGGAGCCTGGCTCTGTACAAAGACACCCATTTTCCTCAAACTCTTCCCTCAAGACAGAGCTAGAGCTGGACTTGAGCCTGCACCACAGCTTGCACGAAAGCAAGCTGCTCACGGGCAAGTCTGGACTTGGAAATGGACTTGGACATCAGGTCTGTTAACAGCATAAGCATATCCCAAAACCAAGATGATCTGGCTCTTCTGAGCTTGATGGTGGCTGCTGACCCTGGAACCTAAAGATCGACTGCGATTTCAATAGCAATAACTGTAGCAGAGACTTTGAGCGACGCTGGAGCTGGATTTGCAGCCTTTCTGCTGCTGCCAGAAAGGACTTTGGCACATGTGCTAAACCCAAAGCCTTTCAGCTCCCTTGCTGTGGACCTCTGTCCTGCACTGGGACAGCCTGAGCCAGAGACCACTTGCCAGCTCCTCTAGCACGGCTGGGGCCACCACCCAGAGAGGTTTAGGTCCCTCTCTGCAACATCTGCCAGCTCTTACCTGTTTTCTTTTAGACTCTGAGTACCCATCAAGCTCTACGGCTCCTCCATCTATCTCCCACGTGTCAAAGTGCGCATCCAGGTGGAAGCACCTGCAGTATTCCCGATACCAAGGTCACTGTGAGAGAACACATGTGGGAATTTGGATCAGATAAGAGCTGTTTCAGCATCAGGCCTTATCAGTCATAACCGCCCGGGTCCCATCCCTACCTCCTAGAGAGGGCTGCAATGTGTACGCTGCTCCCTTCATCATTCTCTAGGGGAATTCACGACATCTGCAATACATTACAGTTTTTTCAAATAAATGTTGTCTACATTAAGTAGAAGTATTTAATTAGCACTTCATTTAGAGCATGTGGTATAGCTCACAGTTCCATTTTGGGCTAGAGATGGTTTTCAAGGGTGGGTGGAAAAAAGCTGAAAATGCCAGGAGGCCAGTGTCATCTGCAACAGCCGCTCACTGCTCATTTCTGTTTTCACATCATTGCAGACTTTGCAGGGAGGCTGCCGTAGTTCGTAGCCCCGGTGAACTGAAAACAGACCCTGAAAGCAAATACAAACACAAAAAAGGTCATAAGAATGACTTTCACAACTGCCATGTGTCACCTCAACCCTGTTTCTCACCTGTAGCTGTGCTTCAGGGGTAAGGTCCTTCAGGAGGGAGGTTGCTCCTGGGGCTGCGGGTCGGTGGAGCTGGAAGTGCCTTCCCCACCCATCCCCCTGCCTGGACATGTGGCAGGGCAGCGTGCGAGCCCTGCCTCGCCCCGGGGAAGCCCCCATGACTCAGAGACCCCGAGTCATCCTCCACCCCAGCCTCCCCAGGGAGAGGCTACTGTGTTGCTGGCCAAAGCCAGCAGCCGCTTGCAAGCCCCGGGCCATGGCCGTGCCCGTAGCGGTGGTGTCAGCCCAGCGTGTAGCTCACCCCCCGGGCACACCGGCTCCGCACTCCCCTCCCGGATACCCAGCCTGAGCCCTGCACGCACAACCTCGTTCTGAACAATTCCAAAATTATCCAGTATCGTTCAATGGAACTTGCCCGTAATTTTATCAGTTCCTATGAGGACTGGGAAATTCAAGTGTCCGTGTTAGCCTAAACGTTCCTTCTTGGAAGGAGAGCCAAAGCCTCAGATGTGAGCTTCTTGCCAAGATCGAGAGCAAGTCCAAAGACATCTTACAGACAACAGCAAAATCATTGCACTAGAACTGCTGGAACGATCCAGCTATATATTTCACACTTCTCAAGACATCTTGATCTGGCCAGCCCCATATTTTTGCATCTGCTTGAACCCCAACCCCCAGCTACCTACTACCTTCCTAGCACAACAAAAAAAAAAAAACCAAAGCAAGAAACACAAATCTTGGCACATGTAGCAAAAATACTGCAATTTATCAGAATAAATCCCTACCGAACTTGTTAAATGTTACAGGAAAAGAACAAAACCAAGCAGTTGTGGTTTTCTGTGGGTTTATGTATAAATGCACACACATCCATCTATTCATATAGATATATGTATTAAAATATATCTATTTTTATATATATATATATACGAGATAAAAACTCTTCCTTGGCTGTGTGCATACAACTGCTGTTAAAGTCAATGTGACTCTGTGGTGAACACACACATACGATCACTGATCATCACTTACCTAAGTTATGTGCAGTTGTTCCAACAATTTTCTATACAGTTCCAATATGCTACGCCCTCTCTTTGCACAAGTTTTCATTGGTGCAAGCGACACTGGTAAGCTATTCTTCACATTTAATTCTGTTAGCATGTTTCCTTCGAGTACCAAACTCCACAAGAATATGGCCGTTATTATCCAGTTATCACTGGGGATAGTAATGACACAATTCACGGACAAACAGGACTGCTGTCATTTTGATGATGAGACACCCACATGCAAAATTTTAACGTTAATACTAGATGGAAGGCAACACACATCTCCGGAACAGATTTCTGGTTTCCAAAATATGGCTAACGATACTAAGGCTGCTGCAAAATCTACAAGTTCAGGCTATAAAATGACTTTCTGAGACTCATATTTTATACCCCGGCCCCCACTGCCAAACATCTTACAACTGTCTCCATCCTGCATGTGTGTAGCATGCACTTCTGAAAGCCCAGAGCTGCATTTGGAAAGGAGACACTCTGCAGCCTGCCTTTTTGCGTGCGCTGATGCTTGACTATGCGTAGCTAGACAGGCTTTGGCAGGCAGCTCTACACACGCTACTATTATGGGCACAAACTGGGATTCCTTTTGAAAACGGGGTCTATAATGTTCCACGAGGTAGAACTCCCGGTGTTGTATCCAACACCGGGAAGCTTTGTTCTCTGCAGTGGTACTTGAGCTCATGCCCCTTCGAAGGCTGTTGTACTAAGGAGCCGTACAGTGTGTCGTGGGGTTGTAGGTCTCGTAGCAGCCTGTGATTTAGTGACTCAGCTCCAGCAAATTATAAAGCGCATGTCAGATGTGGTGCGATGGATGATGTATGCCACCAGGACAGCTCTCCTGGGGTCTCCTGATGAATGAAAAGGTGGGTCCCAGTTTGACAAAATGTAAATGCAAGAGGCGCTTGTCCTGATATTTGCAATTGCTATGTCCGTCACGGTAAAAGTGGTTGGAAAAGGCTGAATTTGCTTTTTAGAATTACATAATTCAAATAATATACGCACGCTCCTGGGAAAAGCATGGCTGTTCGGCTCCAGCCGACTCTTGCAGAAGTCAATAACTGAGTATGAATGTTAGCAGATGCAGGATCAGCGCTTCAGCACTGAGCATCTCTGTAGCTGCTTCCTTGCAACTGCAGGACAGGGAGGAGTTGAGTGTCAGGGAGAAGCAGCACACAGAGACGCCTTCTTGGGGAAGCAAGGATGAGGAAAGTTAATAGAAGGGCAAGGGTTCTCATAGGGAAGAAACTTTGATTTACATTCTCTGAAGAAACAGAGATAGGACATAATGAGGAGAGAGGAAAGACATCTTAAGCCGTGATTCTGCTGGCTTTCTTTCTCCTCTCCGCCTATTCTCTGGAAGGTTTCCTGGTGGCACAAACTGCTTCATGTGTAACTTGTTTATTTTTGGCCTGGTTTACTTCCTTTGGAGCCAGCCCAGCCCCTGTTGGGAACATAAGATAAATCTGGATTCGTTTGAAACTCCTTTTTGGAATAAGCAGGGGTGTCCTTGTCAACATGTCAGATTAGGAATGCTCCATTTGGTTTAATGGAGCTGGCCTTTGGTTTAATCCAAAAGGCTCCATAAACTTCCATTGTCGTTTATGCTTCAAAACTTGCAGTTTTCAGAATTACAGATTATATTCCGGGCCCGCCCTCCCCTTTTTTTTTAAAGGTAGTGGCTTCCTTGTTGAATTGTATTCCTTTGCTGTAAATCAGTTCAGCTGTATTCACCAGAGGTGCTCAATTTATTCTGGCATAAGTGTTTTTATCAATCTGAAAACTATACAATTTTAATGATCTGCAAAGTTAAAAAATGTATCAAAGACTAGAGGAAAACTGAGGAACAAAATACTAATAAATGATACCTGAAAATCACTGAAGTACAGAGTGGAATCAGAATTATCTCTTCTAATGCAGACTTCTCAGGTGTTATTGGCAAGTCACTTCAGACAGGCTGTAACATCCACTTCTGAAAAGTTGCTCTAATTGTTATTCTCTTACCTTGCAGAAGGCTAAATTCAGGAACAGGGCACTAAAAATAATCTTTATATTACAAAATTGTAGAGTTGTCTGAAGTATCACTTTATGGCAGCCAAAATTTTCTAAATGCTGAATCAATCAGAAAAGCCATGTTGAATTTTGGAGATAACTGTGAGTTTAGTGTGCTGAGCTGGCACTCAGGACATCCAGGCTTAAATCCCATCTCTAGCACCTACAGCATCTGGCACCCATGCATCTATTGTGTGACTTTCAATGAGTGTCTTCCATTTCCCAGTCCATGGAACAGGGATAATGACCCTTCCTCATGCTCCCATTTTGTCTGTCTGATCCAGTTAGGTGAAAAATTAATCCAGTTAGAGCTTGTCCTTTCACAGACACCAACCAGCCAGTGTCAATAAGCCAAGCTGGACCTGGTCGGCTCAGAACTCACTGTCACCATGATTCCTTGAACATGACATGCTTTTCAGAGGTTGCTTAACCCTTTTGGAAGAGGCATCTTGCTCCAGTTTGAGACCCTTTAAACCAAGCTGTGTCATGCAAAGGGCTTGCTACCAGTTGTGTCACACTGGAGAGGTGGTTTCTAATGGGAACGCTGCTGTATCTCTACCAGAGCATCAAAGTCAAGGTCCCATAGTGTGAAGAATCTGCTGTTGTGAAAGTGGTTTGTACAACAGACAAAGCCAGTAAAATATAAAATTATCTTACATATATTCAGAGTCTCATCCCTGTATACGATAAACATAGAAAATAACAGGGTAAAAGGAAAATGTTGGGGTCTTTTTCTGTTTTCAAGTTGCAGAGAGGTAGTTTCCATGGCTGTCAGCCTTTTAGTCCAAGGTACTTGACATTTATAAATGCTGGGTTGTCTGACCTAGTTTTCATTCATAAACAGTAGGCTCAGAGCTCCCGGGGTGCTGGTTCTGTGCTGCCCAGCTGATGAGCAGCAAGGCAGAAACGTTTGTGTTCCTTTTGTATGTACAATGTACAAATCCAATCCAAAGAAACCGGCATCATGACATAGAGACTTTTATATCCTGGCTGACCACTGACACACTACTTGGTAATTCAGTGTGATAGATGATGTGACCTCAGTGTGACCTGTGCCCCAAACTCAATACCAATGTAAAAAAGAAAAAAATAAATCCTACAGAACGACAGACTACAAAAGAAGTTTCTATCTCTGCTTCTCAGTTCCTTGAGCCTGATACTTATGCTGGTATCAACAAAAAAGAACACACAAAAGAAAACCACCAGAAAACCCCCACCAATACAAACATGCATTTCAAATTAACTTCTTATATGATGGGCTCTCCAACAGACCAATTTTCAGTTGATGGTATTAATTTAGGCTTGACTGGTCATTTAGATGGTAAAATTATGTTTTGGTCTTACATAAAGGTTGCTGAACACAAGCAAATAAAATACTGTACCCTTATGCCAGCAAAGCAAAATGTAGAAAGTAATTAGGAGGAGATAAAAAAAATAAATTACATACTTTCCCTACAATGTGAAGCTCTGTAGGCCACTTGGAATTTGTAAATTAAACACCTTATTAAGGGCAACAAGACTGCTAATCATCTGCTTTCATTATTGCAGAGGAAACCAGAGCAAGAGGTAGAAAATTAAAGGTGAAATGCAAAAGGAGTTATCAAATCCTTCCAGCTCAAATACAGAAATTTCTGAAGTTACCAGTAAGATAAGAAATAGGGAGAGGTTGTTAGGAAAACATTATTCTAAACTTCACTTTTAAGAAACCCAGTTCCTAAAAATCCATGTACTAGAAAATGACTTGGATATTAGGTATAGCAATGAAACAAGTTGTCACAGAGACTCTAAACCCCACAATTCTGTTGCTGCTGGTTTTGGAAGAGGCACTGCTGGGCAGGTGCTGAACACCCTTTTTTCCTAGTTCAGCACTTGAATGACACTGAGAAAGCTCAGCACATTCAGGAACATGTTCACCCAGAATCCTCAGAGCTGGAACAAATAAAGCTGTCATACATTTTTAATATTTCTCAGCTATTTCAAATGTGAATATCCATCATTCTTGCAAACCAGAGCCTTAATTAGATTCATAAATTATTATTGCTTAAATGTAGAGCAGAAAAGAAGCTTGCATTTCTGAAGCTCGTTTCACCCGGAGGAGCCCTAGGTATCTTATGCACAATAACGAGACAGCAAGCACGTCCGGCTTGTGCTCCGTACGGAGCAGGAAGAGGCAAACACGAAGCAGAACTCCCCGGACCGTGGCAGCCCCAGGCCTCCCCACGGTCCCAGGCAGCAGTTTCACTAAAGTCCCCAGCACCTCAGTGTCCCCTCGCTCAACTGGCCGCGCGGGTGTTGGTTAACACGTGGCTCATGCTATGGCCTGACATGTGCTGGGAGCCGTGCCACTGGGTCACAGCAAGGGCAGCACGTAGGCAGGACACGGTGGGGAGGGATGAAGTTTATGATGCAGCTGCCATCACCTCCCACAGCCATCACCTCTGGCATCCTTGCATATTAATTGTCTGGAAGTTTCTTCAGAGTCCACTAACTTACAGAAATGGTATAGACCAAACTTCCAAGCTGGAAGGTTTAAATACATCAGCTTACAAAAAAAAACCCCAACCAACCAACCAACAAACAAAAAAAATCTTTTGAAGCAGATGCGGAGCAGCGGGAATGGGCGGGGAGGGATCTGCTCTGCAAGGGTGGTCTGTGTATCACACCCACATCTTAACCCCTCACATCACCAAAGGCTGATGTTTTCCCTTTTGAGTGGTGATTTGAGAACTCTACAAGTTGCTTCTTAAAAAAATAATAATTGCAAAGAATCTGAAAAGCTCTTAATCTGGGCGGCAGGGGATTAACGAGGGAGCTTCACAGCTCTCCGTGGTGAGCTGCAAACTGCAGAGCCCTCAAGTGTCCTTCACTCCTCGTGGAGTGTTTGCTCAGATCAGGCTGAGGGTCCAATGGCAACAGGCTGAAATTGCCTTCTCTGGATTGTATTTGTTTATCAGAGGGAAGAACAGATAGTTGGCTACAGCACGGTTATAGCTGCATCTCTCAAGAAGCCCGCAGTGTGGCTAAGGACACGCGTAATGCACGGGGACCAAACACATCATTATAAATTTGGGGATATTTCCAGCTCCAAATGCTGCAGAATTTTTTCCGTTCTGTATATAAACAAGAACACTCAGTTCCCTGGTAGCACTGTCCCACGAAGGTACCTCAGCTCCAGGAAGACAGCAATGAAAGTCAAAATGTATCAACGGTACCACACGGCACCGTGCAGAACATTGCCGAAACGGGACACGCAACCAGAGGAACCCATATTGCCACTGGGTGTGAGAACTGATACTCACCCAGCTGCTGG
>JAVJGJ010000002.1:8299482-8324083 GCA_035590215.1 Microhierax caerulescens | reverse complement strand
TAATTATTAGTCTGTGGGACTAAACCTTGTGATTTGCCCTGTGTTGAGTAGGTCTGTTAAAGAATGGGATGGAAATGGCATTGCTCTGTGAGTGAGGGCAAGACCAGAAGCAGCCCCAGCAGCTGGGTGAGTATCAGTTCTCACACCCAGTGGCAATATGGGTTCCTCTGGTTGCGTGTCCCGTTTCGGCAACGTTCTGCACGGTGCCGTGTGGTACCGTTGATACATTTTGACTTTCATTGCTGTCTTCCTGGAGCTGAGGTACCCTCGTGGGACAGTGCTACCAGGGAACTGAGTGTTCTTGTTTATATACAGAATGGAAAAAATTCTGCAGCATTTGGAGCTGGAAATATCCCCAAATTTATGTGATGTGTTTGGTCCCCGTGCATTACGCATGGCCTTAGGTTTCAGAGGGAGCCTTGCAAGGCTTGGAACCAGACACACGTCTTACTCTATCACCTCCAAACTCATTATTTTATTTTATTTTAAAACCTGCTGCTTGTAGGAAGCCGCAGGTAATTCCTGCCTAACTTCATCTACCAGTCAGCACAGGCTGCCTGTGAGAGCCTTCCCCGCTGCAGGGCTGACACCCTCATCTAGAGGGAGGTGAATGAGGATGAAACGGTGTCTACCAGCCACCCAGGAGAACACGAAACTAAGGCCTGAGATAAGAGATGCTCCAAGGTGTGAATAAAAAATATTAAAGTTTAAAGAAGGTAGGTGTGAGCTATATTGGATTTTAATTCAACAGACTGGGCCTGAAATACATCTTTATCTCCTGGCTAGAACAGCTTGACATTCACATTCCCAGAATCACGCCTGTATCTCTGAACAAGCCCAAGCTCAGTCTTTCAGGGTGAAGAACAGCAAGAGTCTGATCCTGCGCCGGGTACCAGTCACACTGCAGATGTTTCTTTCCAGTTACAAAAGACCTTTCTATTTTCCTTGCAAACAGAAACCCTCAAACCAAACCATGCCCTACTTGAGCAGGCTCCCGCTCGGCTGCGAGGTGCTGCCGGTCCTTGGGAAGCACTTGAAGCTCTGCACCGGCCCCGAGAGCTGGGTCAAGGGTGGGACAGTCTGTGTCCCGCTGCCGGTGTGCCCATCCATCTGCCGCGGAGCCCGGCAGAGGCCAACGTGGCAGAGCAAGGGACCATTCCCCTCACAAAAGGTCGAGGGATGCTACGGGCTTCAGGCACAAATTCACTGCTTCTGGTTGTACTGGGCTGAATTTGGCCCGCAGCGTTTTCTCTCCGGCTCTGCCCCTGTGTGTCCCTGCAATGGGATTATCTACTTGGCCATTCAAAAGCTCTAGTGTTAGCACCTGGATATAATATCCCTTTATTCTACTTACAATTCAATCTCTTGATCTTAAGGACAGCTTTTCTCTCTCTTCCCACACACACCCTCCCTCCTGAAGCTGTGGACTCAGAGAATGGTTATGTTACCGTAACATTTGATAAGCTCAGTAAAAAAAATAATAAAAAAAATGATCAGAACATGTGGTAGCCAGGAGGGATACAATGGGATTTTCCTCTATCACTTTGCCTTTGTGCAAGGCTATTATAAAGCACCAGGCACTGACCTAGCGCTACTAGAAGTCTCCCCGTAGTCTGACAAAAGCTGCAGTTTCAGACGACACCACCTCCACCATGACTACCTAATCCTAAGCCCATCACCTATTAATATACACTGCTGCTTGCTAGAAAGACCCAGTTAAGGCACGGCTGGCTGGCAGTGGTGAAATATCCGAGACCTCTAGTTTTCACTATCTGACATTTAAAGACCAGACATTCTCTGCAGTAGCTTAAGCAGTCTTTAGAAAGCCAGCTCCTGGCTCAGCAGCCGTTTGGACGGCTTTCCAACCTCTCGTCGGGAACCCCGTTGTCTTCTTACCGCAACATCAGTTTTGTATAGCAGACGGGCGTGGGACATCGTTCCGGCTGTGCACTGCACATGTGCAACCCTCTGTGTGGTAGAAACCGTAAGCCTGTGGATGAAGAAACAAGCCTTGATTGCTGGGTTGTCAGAATTCCTGGATTAAAGCTTACCCAAAGGAAGGACCATGTTTTCTTACCGATGTAGTATTTTTCCAGGAAAGACACTGCATATAACAAAAAACCTTCACTTGAAACAGGTCCAGATAACAGAAATATAGTTGAGATCATGTGCTTTGTTTATCACCAAAAAGGGATGAGGTTTTAAAGTGGTTTTGTTCTTCTTCACAGCTGCTATCAATTCTGACCTTCCCATAGAATTCATCAGCGTCTCTGATTCAGACTTATTCCTCCTTCTTTAAATAGAGGGAGAAAAGTAATGAATTTAACAAAGACTTCTTATGCCTCAAAGCGCCTCAGAAGTCTGAGTTAAAGTAGCACTAAGAAAAACCAAAGAGCTTCAAATCATTTGGAAAAAGTTGTCACCCTCACCGTGGATCAGCCTTTATTTGCACAGTATTTCTTGCTTCATCACCCTACCCGTTTTCCAGCCATCTAGACAGAAAGGATCCGATATAAAAAAACCAACCAAACCAAACGCAAAAGTGAAGGAATGTAACAAGTTGAAATGTTTGAGGCTTCTTTGAACAAGTATTATGAAGTAGTAATAAAAAAAAAAAAAAAAAAAAGAAAAGAAAAAAGTTGACAGTTTTCATTCATGGGTAGCCCACTTGCCAAGAGAAATATCTCTGCTGGGAATGGCTGAGCCTCTTCTGTTCTTGATATTATAAACAGCATTTTTTCCTTATCATGGTACCCCCCATTTCCTACAACCAAGCGAAGGGACTTGACTTACATATGAGATAACTGAGGAGTGATCCAGCTCCAGACAAACTTAAATCGAAATAACTGTTTTGGATACAAATGTGCTGCTCACGCGGGGTTGGTCCTGAGAACAGGTCCCCTCTTTCAGAGGCATGAGAGCACTTTATTTAGAAGTGTAACTTTATTTAACTTCAATTATGGAAACCTTGGCCCTAAGGCTTTGCCCACCTGGCAGATGATGACCAGACTTCAGCTGCTCGCCTGCAGCAGCGCTCTCCCCCCATGGCAACACTTCTGAGCATCTCCCTTAATGAGTTACTTGGGTGAAAACAAGTTCAAGCTGTTGCCTGGTGAGAGAAGGTTAATCTGCTGTTAGATATCAATCCTTCTGCATAATTAGTGACTGTCTCTTGATGATATAAATAGTATTATTAATTACACTGGTATTAATACTTCCACTAACATTATAAGGTTTCATTCTGGATACAAATTAAGTTTGCTGCAGGATCACAAGTCGTTAACAGAAGGAATCTGCAAATCAGCCTTCTCTGCTTCCCTAAGCAGGATGCAGGCATAGCACAGCACTACACATTATGGTGTTTTCTCTAATTTTCAGCCTGTCATCGCCTTCCTTGCCTGGATGAAGGCTCCGGGCAGGCCAACACTGAGATGTTATGCCCCACCACCACTGTCAGAGACTGCAGCTTGTGTCTGTTTTGCCTGTTGAAACCAAGCGAGGGAAGGACGCACTCAACACAAACTATGACACATTAGGAAAAGACAAGGGTGCCAAATACCTAGCAGCTGTTTACATGCATTGCAAACTCAAGATTCTATTTAGTTTGTCCTCGAGACACGTGTGGGTTCTATTTATTTGAGCAAACAGGCCAGCAGCTGGTGTGGCAGAATCTCCCTAATTCACCTCCTTTCCTTTGTCCATTTCCACATACTGGAATTTCCCTAAGAAGCTGGGTAGATGCTGGAAAACCATACGCCCATCTGTCCTACCCAAGCAATGCAATCTCAGAGCTTCAGTCTGCAGAAACCCCCAAAAGCAAAGCTGCCTCTCCCTCCTCCTTGGTCACCTCAAGAAAAAAAAAATAATCCTGGTAAGATTAGTGGTTTGTCACATTTACTGTCAGGTCAGAAATTGTTGTTTCTAACAATATCTCACTATATTTACCAGTTTCTGCCTGCGGCTCTAACTGGAACCAGGCACAAAGTAAACAAACTCTTGGGCACTTGCAGAGATTGGTGGGGTGGGAGAAACTACCCCCCCTCAGAGAGAAACAAAGGGAATCTCAGCAATAGCCATGTCTGTAGGGAGGCCGGGGTTCTGTTTCTTTGGATTTAGTCATTAACCTGTTTTTATTACTTTCATTAATATTGCCATCCATGCTTCTGCTACTTTATGCTTTACCAAATTAATTAACACTAAAGATTAAAATGCATCTTACAAGGATTCAAGGTGAAAAGATTCTAGAAGTAAAGTTTTATGAAAGAACAGTCAAGCAACGTTCTTAGATGTCAGAAGTGAGTGGGTCCTTCCCAAAGGACTGTGATCTCCAGAGTTTCTCATTTGTGAGGCAGATTAGGGAAAACAAAGGAAAACCCAGTAGATCTCATTTTCTGCTTAAAAACTGTTTAAACGACATCTGTACTTGGACAGTATTTTATCCAGGAACATAAAACCACAAAGGACCCCAGACCTGTACACAATCCATAGACCGATTTGCCTTCTGCCTAGGAATAACTGACCCCCAAGGCGAAACCCCTGGGGACCTGCATGGCTGAGCAGCTGGAAATTGCAGCTGGAGCTCCCAGCCTCAGCTTGCCGCTGGCTCGCAGCCCGGCTGGGATTCATCAGAGGCTATCAGCAACCCTCCGCTGTTCCATGACTCAGAGGCTGGTGTAAACGCAGACATTTAAATTCACGTGGCTCAGAAAATAAAATTGTGCCTCTAATTACTATTTGCAAGCATGCATTTTGTTGTAGGTTGTTAGGAAGTTGTAGAACTCGATGCAATGAATATTAAGGCAACAAATAGTATGGGGCTTTTGAAACTTTATCAAAACAAGGGTTTATAATCATACTTCATATCAAAATCTCTGCCTTCAGAGATCAGAAATGGTGTGATGAGTGGTTCAATAAGGATAACCCCCCTATACTGCACTTAAGAACCTAATGAGAATGTGTGAGGCAATTCTATGGGAAGAATTCACCGCACATTTGAACTATTAATGAAGCATTACAACCGTGAGCTGCTCGAGGGGATGGGGGAAAGAGGAAGAACAAACCCAAAAATGCTGGAGGGAGTGCTAAATGCATAAATGGACATGTTTGTACCTATTTCCAATCTTTTTATATTTCTGAGTTAATTCAGTCTTCATTAAAAAAAGAATAATGCCAGCCTCAGAGAGAGCTGCAGACGTACAGAGGGTTTCAGGCCATGGCGCAGAGCAGGGGGGTATTGCCCGGGTGGTCTCAGTCTGCATGAGCATCCGAGAGAGGGAGCTGGGGGGCTGTCCCAGCGAGGGCTCCCTGGGAACGCCTGTGTCCTGCCCTGCCCTTCCATCCCCACGCTCCCCTCGGACAGCGATGCTGCAGCATGGAAAAAACATCATCACCCTGTTCCCCCGCGGGACCGCGCTGCACAGGCTGCCATCCGAAACATGCAGACTGGAAAACCACCAAACACAGAAATTAGCCGCTGCCTTTTGAAGAGTTCACATGAAAGCAAACATTCCTCTGATGGAAGGGAGGTGGCTTCATTCTAGTTCGCTACGAAAGCAGGGATGCAGCGAAGATGTGCCCAGCAGGCTGCAGGTGCCCCCACCCCGCACACCTAATGCACAGCAGCAATACAGGGCACTGACAGCATGGAAGGTGTGTTCCATACTCACCACCTGGTCAGTCTGGTAGAAAAAATAGGAGAAGTCTGAAAACAGAGTAGGGAAACAAAATAGGTGATAGAAAAAAACTGTCAGAAAGACCAGAATTTGATCAGTTGCCTACTCAGGTGAAATTATTACTGTAAAAATGATCCTCTACTTACAGCACACTAACTCCATGCTGTGGATCTCGTCCAGAGGCTCAGAAGCCATGCTTGTGAAGTTAACAGGAGATGTGATGTTTATCTTTAAAGACAGAATTTGGTCCAACCATATTAATGCTTTGGTAGAAGTAATTGCATAATCTGTCTCTAACTGTGTATCAAAATAAGCAACAGTTTTTACTAATGATACGTGTGAGTAGAAATGTAGGGTTCTGTGCATTTTGAGCTGTGAAACAGCTGAGCTGGATGACAATGTTGCAACGTCACAACCTCAGGAGTTTTAAAAAAAAAAAATAAAACAGAGGTCACAGTTATAATCATTGTGGTTTTAACACCTTATACTCTGAAATTACTATATTCCCACCTGGAGTCAAATGGGAGGTCTGTGGCACAGCCAGGCATGAAGCCTGACTTGTTTTTCTTTTTCCAAGTTTTTTCTTCAAAACGCAGGCAAAGGCCCCCTGAGCTCCCGTGAGTTACGTACCCACCCTCAGGCACACGAGGCACTGCCAGGTGACAATCTGGCACCCCCAGACCCACTGTCACTTCCAGCACAGCAGCTGCCCTGGCCACGACCCAGAGTACGTGCTGCCCTGGCCAGGCTGAATGCTCCTCCTCAGCCATCCCATAAACGACACCAGAAAACCCCCAAGACGCTTTGCATACCAAACAGAAGACAGCTGGCGGTCTTTGACTTCAAAATATCAAACAGCTTTGCGTTTGCTAGGATTTTACCTCCAGCTAATCAGTTAATTGGAGTTAAGTGCTCTGAGTCGCTACACATCCCTCTTCTCCTAATGAAGAGGCCACCGCCGCCAGCCGGGCTCCGCACCGGGTCCACCCGCGGTTCCCTGCCCCTGCGACGTGCTCGGAATTAGAAGCTGAGGAAACCAAGGGGACTTCAATGGGATCCAGAGGGTTTCAAACCCGAACACTCAAGCACTGTGAAGCTTTTGGGTGCACGGGGCTAGGGAGCTGCAAAACTGTATTCCTGACCCAAGCCTTGGAGGTTTTATCCCGTTCAGAGCCTCTTGCCGATGAGCTGGAGTTTGGCAAGAGCGTGCAGCGAGTCACCGAGACGTGCTGCATTACAGCAGAACCTTGCAGAGCAGGCATCCGCGTGGGAAAGGGCTTTGGCTCCAAGGGGCTGTTAGTAATAACTGATGGCAAGTGATCACCCTGGCAAGTAATTAGAAATAACAAAAAAATAATGCCGCCTCGCTGCTCATATACAAGGCTTTTCAGCCACAGTTTAAACAACTCCATGCACTAGTCACAATTGTCACCAGCATTTCTAAGGAGAAGGGGAACGTCACTGCTAGGTGAAATAATTTGCCCATCTATTTGTCAGCAGCAGAGCTGAAGGCAAAGCTCCAGACCAGCATCACTAAACCTTGTGTCCTCCTTTTTAGGTTGTACCTCTAACCATGATTATCCCTCTGTACAGACACACCTGAGCTGCCTGTCACCGTTTCCTAGGAGTGTTTTTCCTCCTCTCCCTCCCTTTTTGTCTTTTCCCTCCTGCTGGTCCCCAGCAATCTGTGAGCTTGGGCTGTGAGCTTGGGCAGCCAGGTGAGCCCAGCCCGGCACGGGGGCTGCGCAAGCTGCAGCGGCCGGTGCTCCCGGGGTCCTTTTGCCCAGGGCTCGGGGAGCGATGGGGACAGGGCTGGCAGCAAGGGGCAGAGGCAGGTACCGGGGACTGTCACCTCTTCCAGTGGCGAGACAGGATCCAAAAGACAACGTGTCTGTCTGCTGCGGGAGCCTCTGTTCTCAGACCTTTGGTACCACATTTTATAAATATTTTAAGCGGTGAGACTGTTAGCGCACAGTGCACTTAAAGGCATTCAGGATCTGTCAAGAGATCTCCTTCCCCTCGCTGCCTTCTCTCAGACTTGACTGTGATCTATGACTTGCAGGAGGTTTTCAGCTGCTTTGATTAAATACTTACACTATCCATCTCTGCACCACAACTGCGTCTTTGGGTAATATTCTGACTGTCAATTTTGGCTTTTTTTTTTCCCCCTCTATAAAATTTACTATATTTTTTCATTGATTTACCTCATATTGTATTTTCAGTTTTCTTCCCCACTGTTCTTTTGACAGTATTATTGATTCAAATGGATGCAATAAATCCTTTTCAGAAGAATATGGCTCCTGTTTAAGATCAACTCAGAATGCAAGATAATTATCTTAATTGTCTTAAAAGCTGTGGTTAGGATCACTGGACAGAAGTCTTTCTATTGGGTCTCATTCTGATCACAGTTTTCATGAGAATTGCATGGTATGAGACAGGACAAATTTGGCCTTTAACATTTACAGTTCTGCAATATATCTTAGTAATTACTATTTAAATAGCAGTAGCAATATGCACATGATTACTTACTGTGAAATCTTCAGGTAACCTCGAACCTTTAACATAGGATAGTTTTCCCATAAAAATGATTTTTTACCCATGATGGTGTGGATAAAAACATAAACATACTAAAACCACCTTTCTGTGGAGAACACCGATGTTATTTATTCCAAGCCATCCCTGTCTGAAACCCTGAAAGCTGATTTCCACGTGTTTTAGAGTTATATAATTTCCATATATATTTGGATTCTATATACAAGCTATTAGATTGCCAATATTGAGCCTCGTGATGATAGATACAGGATGAACCTGTTATAGCAAAAAGGTCAGAACAGAGTCTATCCTGCCTCTGTAACTAACTCGTTTAGAACAAGCAATATCCACTGCAAAGATGCAGCAAGCATTGCTGGTAGGGGAAGAGAAAATGATCTGAGGAAAATAAAGTTTCCAAAACATCCTGCTTTGTTGGGAAGCAAACCCATTCAGAGCTCAGAAACGAATGTTCTGGGCAACAAATGCAACCTGCAAAACAGTGGAACTGCAAATGACCCTGCTCACAAAAGTGCCATGACGTTTCATCAACAAATGCCAGGATAGCTCCTCATTTTCCCTCAGACAGTCCCCAGGGGGAAAGCCCTCTAGAGAAGCAAAGTCAGGGTTCAGACAAAATGTTTTTGAGAACATATTTTTTGGAGAAGCCCATTAAACCCACAAAAACCTGCTAGCACAGCCTCTTGTCAAATGGTTAAAGTAGAACTGTCTTCACGGAATACCTCTTCAAGCACAAAATAATTTAAATCGACACCTCTCATCCCACATCAGGCTTGCACTGCATTAATTCACAGATATGACTCCCAAACTTAGATTTAGGACCCTTGATGCCCAGTGCAGTTTAACCACTAACCTACATACCAAGTTTTACCTGAACGCACCCCAAACTAGAAGAACAAATTTTTTTTTTGGTAGCACATTTAACAACACGCTTTTTTCCTGTCTAATTTTCTCCACTTATCTGTCTTACTATGTTGTTTATAAAGATTATCGACAGGAAAAATACTCCAAAGATATTTTCACTTGTCTTATTGTGCCCAGACACAATCAAGTTAAGCATGTGCTTAAAATACTACACACGGGGATCCACTGAGGCCAACCAACCTACCTGTGAGTGTAATATACGTGTATACCTGTCACATACAAAACATGCTCTGATGAAATAGGGCTGCTCATTGGGGTTTTGGGTTGGGTTGGGTTTTTTTGTGGTATTTTGTTGTTGTTGTTTTTGTTTGTTTGTTTGTTTTTTGGGTTTTTGGTTTGTTTGGGTTTTTTTTAATGAAAAAGTTACAGCTTGCCATTTGCCCGCTTCTAGACTGCCATAACTCATCCTGTGGCTCAATTTTTATTCTGGTTCCCCATGTCCTTATCAGAAGCTCCTGTTCTGCAGCCTCAGAAAACAGGGCAAGCAGAGCAACATGCTATACATGCTACAGGGAGTGAGCTGCTATTGATCGTTAATGCATCAGCAAGGCACAAAGGGCCAACAATTTGTGTTTCAGTGAAAGTGTTTGTTCCTTTCACCTTTAATTCTTGTGAGCATCTTCCTTTCCCTTCCTCCACCACCCACTGTTAAGGCTTTCAGAGACATAAATTCAGTGGTATGCGTTTGAACCTAGCGTTTATACGGGGTGATAAATTGGAGCATCATCATTTGCAGATGCAAAAGTTCACCCGCAGAAGCGTAGGCTGGGATTCGACGTTCGAAACTGCTGTGCAGAACTGCACCTAATTTACTTGAGATTGTACATTACTTGAAGTTACTTAGTGAATCAGCTCCCCTCAGCCTTTAGATGTAGAATTTCATGGGTCAATGAGCGACTGTCTTCAGAGAGCCTGAGACACTTCATTTCTTCACTGCAATGTGCCTCAGCAGGGGGAGGGGTGTTCAGCTCCGAAAGGGAGGTGAGAGCTGGAAATCGGAACCACACAGCTCCGTATCTACAAGAAGCTGAAATACCTTCTTTCAGATATGGGCATTTAGTTATTTTGTTCTTTCCTACAAAGAATCAACACATCCTTTTGGCAGCCTGAGGGTGGGTAGCTGCCAAACACCAAAGATCGCGGTTGGATACAAGACTAGACTGATACCGCAGATGTCTAGGGGGTCAGAAAAAACAGCGCAAGCTGAAGCCTATAAAACCTGTTAGTGTCTCTTTTTAGTTCCCCTCTTAAGATAAAACACAGTTTACTAACAAAGCAAAGGTTTTACTCTATTTGGAAAGAAAAGTAACACCCTAGCAGGAGAGCCGGCATTTCTCCTCCCTCTCAGGCAGCAGCATCCCCGAGCAGGCACAGCCCCAGCCCAGGTTCGCTGCTGGCAGGGGTGTTACACAAACCAGCACAAACACAGCTTGAGAGACGAGAAACAGGCTGAGCAGGAAGTCACAAGATGGAAAAAAAAAAAAAAAGGTTTTGACTTGTAAGCTGAATAAATTTGAAATAGAAGTGAGAGCTGGAGAATAAGAGGCAGAAGCCTAGCACTGGGGCTTTTACACTCCGTGTATTGACCGTAAGATGCTTCCTACAATATCGAGTTTAGATGGTTTATGATTGTCTGAAACTGTGAGAAAAAGATCTGGACAACAATCACTCAGAATTGCAATCAAAGCTCCCAGGACTTGCATATGTGGTTCATAATGCCACGACAGATCTGACATGTTATTATAAACCCCAAGGTTTTCAAAATTGCCTTGTGGTTTTGTAGGGTCACCTGAAGATATCCGGAGAGCAGGACTGTAAGACCCCGTTTTACTCCCTGCTAATGCTCCTGCACTCAGAGACGCACGCAGAGGAGCGCAGAGCTGTTTGTCTGCCACTCGCTTATAAAACACCTGGTATTTTTAGAAATCTCACTCACCAAAAAAAATGCTGCTCATAAGGAACCAAAAGATATCAGTGGCTGGAAGATGCCCAGAAGAAAAGGAGGAACTGGCTTTCCTAATTCAAAGAAAAAGCTTAACAACTACATTCCAGTACAGGCAAAGGCACTGATAAACCAGACCACGTTAAATCACTGGCTTTAGGATTATACTCGTAGCAATACCACTTCTTCTCTTTTTTTTTGTCTGAAGGAGGCAGAGGGTAAAGGGTGTTTTAAAAAAATATTTTCCTATGCACTGGCAATTTAATTCCCTGATAGGGAGGGATGGGAAGGGTTAGGTGCAGGGACTTCTTTACCATTTCCCAGTCCTGGTTCCACACCCAGCCCAGGGCAGCTGAATTACAAAATCTCCCATTTGTTATAGAATTCAACCTCCTGTTTTTTCTGTCACTTTCTGTAGCGCATAGGAGCATTTTAATGTGTGCAATCCTTAAATGTCAGTATAATGGAAATCAGATGAGTCTTTTATGACAGCAATTTTTCACTCGCTTTTTCTTGCTAAAACTATGCAGCGGGAATAAAAAAAAAAAAAAGATTTAGACGGTGAAATTGTCGTTTAAATCAGACACCACACTATATTCTTGCTTTAGCCATGTGAAGCACACAAGCATATTAAGGCATCAGTCTCCTTTCAGACTGCTCTGATGCAAACAAAACTTACAAAGCTGAATGAGAATTCCTCATTAGCATTGCCCACCCTTTCTGCCAGCCAAGCTTTGTTATGAACTGAATTACGGGGTGCTCTTCCACGCTGCAGCCCTCCCTGGGCACTGCACAGAACACTTCAGATGAGTGACAGCGCACGACCAGACAGTAACTCATCGCAGGGTAGAACAGTGTGAAGGAAAAGCAATTTTTATCTGGTTCCTCCTCCTACCTTACTTCCAGAATTTTGTACGTGGCACTTGCACAGCCTGCAGAAGCATCCCAAGATTTAAGGAGCACTTGAAAGTTAAATAGTTTGTAGATGTGACTGTTCTGAAGCCTCTGTTTGCAGAAAGCCAAAAAATAATACAAATAAAAAAAGTGTCTCTGTACGCAGATGATGCTGAACCACTCTATGCTCATCCAAAAATCTCTGCAGAAAGTACAAGAAATGCCAATTAAGCCAGATACACACCACATTTAGGAAGGTCACTATCTAAGGATATGTTCTTGAATGTGCAAATGGATGAAGATATCTGAAATTACGAGGAGAGCATAAAACAGCATTGAAAAGGCAGACTGAAGTAAGTCTGTATGCAACAAAAATGAGATGATCTGTTGTCCAAATATAATATTTAAGGTAAACTACTGATCTTTCCTTAAAAATAAATCAAAGCAGCTTCACTTCAGAGTACTGTAATTCTTTAGTTTGTGTTAAGTTTTGTTACCTAATGTTTTTCTTTGAGAAAAAAAACTGTAATCCAGCACAGAGAAATTTAACTAGGTCTCTTCCGCAAGGACATGCAAAACTTGTTTTGTGTGAAAAAGTAAAAAAAAGACAAAACCAACTCACACAAAAAAATCCCCACGTGCATGCATGCAGCAGAAACCTCAGTATGCACATATGTCTGCTTGAAACTTTGTAATGAGTAAAAGCTTACCTCAGTCAGTCGAATGACACCTGGACATCCAATGTGAAGGTTACCAGTATCTGAATCCCTGTATATCATCTACCTACTGCAGAAGTAGATGAAGCACACATTTTCTTTCTACCTTTTTGAAAACTTCTTTTCAAACGTTTAGATAGTTTATCACACTGTTAATCAACTGTATCACAGTAAAGTCTCAAGGTGTTTCTCATGTCGGGCTGGAGGCAGCACAGAGCTCTAACTACAGAAAATGTTAAGTAACAGAATTAAAAGGGGAGAAAAAAAAAAAAAAAAAGAAAACCTCACAACCCAGAACAAACAAACAAATAAAACCCCCACAGCCCACCAGAAACCTATAAAGCCTGATATTGACAGATTAGTTCTAATCACAGCAAAACACAAGGTAACCTTCTCGGTAGGCCAGATGCTGACTTGTGAGCATCATCCAAGATGCTTTTCTTCTGGCTGGAGCCAGGATCCTTTCTTCTGGTGGATGTAAGAACGACTGCCTGCGGTGGGTGCCCATGGGTAGAGGGTTCAGCTGTACCTCCCTCATGTCCAAAGACCTCTCTAGCTCATCACAAGAGGGGAGATGCGGGAGGTAGGTGCAGCTGTCACTAATTTAGGATCTAAGCTTACATCCCTTTTTCAAAAGTTCACGGACTGTGTCCTGCATAGTTACATGCATTATCAGTAAAAATGGGAACTGGCTCTTAAATCATCATAAGTAACCATTGAAAATTCAACTCTGAGACTGACTGTTTTGCTGATTCAAAGCAAGTGACCCACAAGTATCTGCACTAATGGGCCTGAAGGGTTTCCCTGGCTGATAAAAACTGGCTCCAGGTTTTTGGACTTTTCCAGAGCAAGGCTGCTTTGGCCAAGGAACATGACCCTCAGCCTAAACCTGAACTTGTGCATGTTTATTATCTGTTAGAACTAGCCCAAATTTGGTACATACACACATATATATATATTTACACACACTATATATATATATGTATGTAATAAGCTGTTTAGGTCTTGTCCTTCTGGAGTTCAGCTAGCTTTCATCAAAAGATGCCAGACTACTGTCTAGGAGATGTCTAGTCTCTGTAAAAAAGTCAGAGGCAACTAACCTGGTTGAAGTCCACCTCCTAAACCTACCGCTGGGGAGAATCATCACGCCAGTGGTTCAGAGGGATCCTCAAGCACCAATAACGCACTGAGTCTCAGTTTTAATTTTTTCTTCTGACCAGGTCACTTACACTTCTCGCGGCTGTTTGGGCAGTAAACCACCCACACGGGGCTTCAGCTACAGGTTTAATCACTGCCACGCTATAGATACCACATCCAAACAGATGCATAAACACTGTAGGCCTGGAAAATACGATCTTCAGATTTCAAATTATGTTCTGAAATAAAATCATCCAAATCAGGATTTGATCCCAGGTTTCCACCCTGTCTTTTTAGCCACAGTCAGCCGAGATTTCACCGCCCAGAAGAGCAGCCAAGGCTTGCTGCCTTCTCAGCTACGTAAGGCGAAACAACTCAAAGATCATCCTTTGTTTTTCTACATGCCTAGAAAGGCATTAGTCATGAAGTTGCAATCTTTGAGAAGAACCAGAGAGGAGCTGCTTTGTCTGTGCACAAGGGAAAACCTGCTCAGGTGCCTCTGCCTCATTCGTAACATTCGCATCCTGCTGCACAGGGGCAAACAGCATTTAGAGGCCAGTTTGCAGGGCTTGCCCTGCCTCTGACTCATGTACTACAAAATTACGTTGGAATTACAGTGATCTTCCCTTCAAATGAGCTGGACTGAACCTGGATGGGAGGCACGAAGGCAGCACAGCCGTGACACGCAACCTGGGATCGGTGGGCTGCACACAGCCTTCATGGGGGGCTACAGCCTGAAACCCACAGCAAGGTGATGCTGACGTGGGGACCACCCAGTAATCCCAGTCCCCCACCACACAAAGAAGCAGGTTCACAGTGGCCATAGCTGCCAAGGTGGAACTACCTGTTTGCCCCTGGCCTCATTAACTGCCCAGTGTGGGACTCTGGAGGGATGCTGTGGTGTCCCGGCTCTCAGATACACCTGAGCACACACCTTGTGGCTCTCTAACACATAAAAGCTTTGCTCTTGCATTCCCAGGCTCAGCAAGGCGATGGGGATGTTGTGCAGTGCTCAGTCAGACTCTTGTAACAAGGTCACTGGATGTGGATGGACTCTTTCCTTCACACTGGACTAACTAAACAAGGCCTGGCTGCCTGGTGTCCCTACACAAAGGTCTTCAGAAACTCTCGCTGAGGTGGCCAAAGCCACCAGGCAGTCCCAAAAGGGGCTGCTACCAACCCTGTGCTAGTTTCCTCTAAGGCCTGCCGCCTTACTCCTTGTTTATAAGTTACTAAATAAAACTCACACTTTCATATGTTCCATTAGCTCTTTCAAGTAAACCACTTTTAGAAGGTGGTTTAACCCTTTGGGTAATCATCTGAAGGAGCTGTAATTAAAAATCTGCAACTGAACAAACCAGCATCAGCACTTCAGACTTCGAGGGAAAACAGGACTCCCCTGTTGCTTGGCAATTCAGAGACAGCTGGCAAATGTCAGAAAGTGGAATAGATAATCTGTCCAACACAGCAAATTTTTAATTTTCCCTGCCTTGTTCACAAATAAGATCTTTACAGCCAGTGCTGAGCCACCTAAAGCAGCGGCATTATTCAGCTGCACAATTGGAACAAAACAACAAACAGTTCAAATTAACTCTGTATAAAGGCAGAACAAATTGTATCATTTGCAATGCAAATGTGATTTCAAGCTTCATTAGCATCTTCTTTAAGGTCTAGTGCCTCAGTACTAGGGTAGAGCGATGCTTCCCAGGCTCCTAGACGTGTGCCAAACACCCTGCCACTCCTTAGTTCCTTCCATCAGGGGAGAAAACAGGAACACAGCAAGCATCAAAAGCCACCAGCGGTAACGTAACTTGCTTTCCTCCAACTTGGAAGTGAAGCCAAGAGTGTAGCTTTCAGTGTAGCGGAGTGAATTCCTGAGGAACCCAAACACTGCCATTTATTCCGCCTTTGCTTAAATAGTTTCCACAGCAGTGGATATGGATGAAATCGGGTATTCATTTCCTCAGAAACAACCCAGACCCCTACGAGCTTTCTTTTACTCGGAGGATTGCAAATGAACTCAGGTACTGGAAAAAGACTTTGTAAAAATGGAAATCTAAGAACTCCAGGATTCAACCGATCCCAACCTGTTCTGCCTTCCTCCTGTGCGACCCTTGTGCTTACAGCATTATGGCCAAATTCTGCTCCATCGCACAGGAGGGCAGCAACGAACAGTGGGGTTATGGCCCTGGGACCTGAGCAGGGATGGGAACACCAAAATTGTACGGCAAGAAAAGCGCCGTGCACGCAGCAGGGTTCGTCAGTACGGGTACAGCACTGTTCTGGTCCACGCTGCTCAACACACCTGGATAACTCCGTGGCAGGACCCCTGATGGCTACATAATATGTAATCCATTCAATACTGAGTAAGTGTATTTAATGGACGATATGGGAAGAAACTACCAATAGATATTTCGGAAACAGCATTAGAAATATTTAAAGGCTGCTTACAGGGGAAATTACGTTAGTTCAGTCGGTTTGTGAATTCAAGCTGATATAATTACACCAGAGTAGCCTTCCATGAAGGTGCCTGCTGTACAAGCCTCCGTGTAATAGGGATATTATCGTGGACTTATTTATTTGCATAGCTGGAGAAGTCTCCCCTTGCAAGCAAGCCCTCCAAGGGCGGTTGAAGGGCATGGAAATACCAGTGATCTGACATAGCAGTCCACTAGAGGTCCTGCTCAACTCAAAATGAGCTAAACCTTAGCTAAATGTGACAAAATGCAAATGAAAATATGCCCAAATTGTGCACACAGACTGGATACATAGATGCATATGCTAAATTTAGGAAATGCAAATATGCATCTGATTCATATGCCCAGTGACTGCTGGTGCAGGAATAAATCAGTTAATTTGCTCAGTCCAAAGCAGCTACAAGGTAGCCAAAACACCGACTGTTGACCAGTCCATGCACATAATCACACCAGCTGTATGCACAACTGAATAAACACCTTTTATCAAATCAGGCTCTGTACTAATGAAAAAGAAAACTGAATGCCTGGTGCCATCTTCTGCCTTAAAATCTTACCTTGGGTTCACGGAATAGTTTGACAAGGTTCTGCACAGGACTGGTGAGCACCCATCTGGCATTGGGGAATCTTGCATGAAACTGGGTGCAAATAGCGTGTCTATCAGGAGTCAGACCCTGGCACAAAGCGAGATGTGAAAATCCAGCTCCTTTGGCAATTCCAGCATGCCTGGGTGTGAGTAGAAGGATGCTGATGCCACCAGCCACCCAACTAAGGCAGAAGCACCTTCAGTGAGGCTGAAGCACACAAACAAAACGTTGGTTGCGCAGCACACTGGCAAGAGAACAGAACGCTCTGAATGGGGAAATAAAACACAGGTTATATGCACGGATGAATATGTGCCCTTAGATTATGTGTTTGACACAGATCAGCAGGGCTGGGGTTTGGCCACTCTGGGAGCTGACATCGCCCTTTTCAGCACCCTGCTTTTTGGAGAAGAAGTGACCCATGGTTGTTTTTTTCTATGGGGAGCTGTGGAAAACTGAGCAGGCAAGTGGAGCGAGTGGCAGAGGACTGGGGAGCGAGGGTGCTGCAAATGCATGGCAGTCACTCACTGCTCTTTCACAGCCCACTTTAAATCCTGCTCTGACAGTGGTAGAGCAAAACAGCCTTACTCAGCTCCTGTTTAGCTCTTTGAGTCAGATCTTTTTATTTTATCGACAAAAGCAAGTTTTCCACCTTCTCAGCAGTGCAGAACCAACACAGGGAGCAGATTCCCCTGCATGCATCACCAAGATGCTGCATGGCTCTCGCTGCCAGTAGCTTCTTTTTGAGGAACGGCAGATGCAGACAAATAAATACCAGCTGGCAGAAAAATCAAGTCCTGATGTCTCATATGAGGCTTGACTTTCACCTTCTCATTTGAGAGGTCTCTTTTAAATCAACACAAGAGGTCTTCCAAAGCTGCACACATGCCATTGGTCTAAAAACTTCTATAATCATATCTTGTGAACAGACATGAGTCATGAGAAAAATTCTGAAAGCCAAAAAGGCTTTAAAATTAATCTAAGTAATCATCACATTACCATCAGTGCTGCCTAAATCCTTCCTATAACTCACTTTGGCATTTTACAGATAGAGATAAAGGACATAAAGAGTCCAGCTTGCCAAGATGCCTTAGCTTATAGGTGGGGATACAGGAGGAGAAAAAGAAAACAATACTGACAGTGATTCAGTGACCTGGGGGAAGAGAGAGGTGGAGAAAGCAGGGAAAACAGCTGAACACTTACCCCCTCAAAAAAATATGCTTGTCTACCTTGAAAGCTAAGCATCCAGATAATGGGGTGGCAGAGGCAGGGAGAATCAAATGTTCTCCCCCTGCATTTTCATGTCATTTATTTGGCATGTTCAAGTACGTTATGCCCAGAGCCCTGAGGGTCTGCAAGGCTGCGGTTACAAACCCAGCTGCAGCCCAGGACTTGGTTTTATGCAGGGCTTTGGCCTTGCTCTTCTGCAGGAGCCCCTGTATCAGAAACACCCACTGCCCTCCCATCTCTCGGCGATGGCGTATCACATCCTCCTTACAGCTGAGACACCTTTGCATCCTGAGCAGAGGAACATGGTATGGCAGAGTCAAAACAAAAGAAATAGCAGGAACCAAGAAAGAGAGAGCCCAGAAACTTGTCCATTTTGGACCATTGTCTGCAATAATGCAGGAAGAAGGTTGCAGAGGAAAGAAGCCTGTTAGACAGAGCTGACCTGAGCAAAGCCTGGTATCTGCAGGCAGAAGCTGAAGAAAGGGCAGGGAAATTGTTAATATTATAACCACAGCCCTCAGAACTGCAGGTGAGGGGGTACAAGACCTGCAACAACAATGGAAAAAAAATGAGATTTGGTAGGTGCTGCTCTACCATACAAAGTCCCTGCAGTGTTTTCCTGATAGAAAACAAGGTCTCCCATATATCAATTCTAGCTTCCATAAAATATCAATGCAAACACACTCCATTGCTCCATCAAGTCCCATGGAAGGAGGTCACAATCTTCTTGTCTGATCATACCTAAAAGAGCTATATGTATATTTATTTCCATTTATTTATTTATACAGCCTCCATCACCATAGTAACTTATCCTCAATACTACACAATACCTTCCTTTATTCCAGAGCAGTAAAATACAGTTTTCCATTATCAGCACTCAAGGTGACTGCACCATTTTCACAAGTGATTTCAAGACCACATCATGGCTTGCCAAATTCCACGCTACTGGTGATGCCTGCTGATTACTTTGGCCTGGGGTAAGAGCAGGGAAAGGAAGCAATATTAATTCTTGCATTCTGTTCCATCTCATGCCAAATCAACTGCTCTAAATATTGGACTTTTTTTTCCTAACGCTTAAACTAAAAAAAAAAAAAAAAAGGTGAGAGAGAATCTGAGTCCAAAGAGAGGCTGCAGGCACCAGTTGCCGCATATAATCACTGAAAGCTGCAGCACTGTGAATATATTTTTGATTATGTTTCAGTTCTTCATTATTAAAAATGGGCTGCAGTTGATTCATAGTTTTGCTGCAATCAGCTGAAACGCAATTACCATCACAGCACAAACCACTTCTGATGCGGACTTGCAGACTGCCAGGAAGAAATACCGCTGTATTTCTAACACACTAATTTTCCCCAGTGGCAAATAGAGCTCGTTTCTTTACACAGTTTGGGAATTTTCTACAAAACTTTGTACAAACTAAAAACTACTCAGGCTGTTACACAGGGTCTGGACTACTCAACTGAGCTGGATTTTTCCTTTTCAGAGAATTTAAATTTGACATTGACCATGCACTATGTCGCAGCATCACCAAAACATAAATCTTTCCACCGTGGGCAGGAGCTTGCCCTTGGCCTCCTGCAGAACAACCCACATGGCCCTACCCATACCACACCTGCACCCCGCAGATCCACATCCTGCTCTCTCCTGCCTTTCTTTCATCTTTCAAGTCAAACCTGTTCTCACAAGCCCACCAATTTTCTTTAGAAACACAACGGGGTAGCAGTAGGGTGGGGAACGACGTTTATTTTTGCCAGACGTTCAGTATAAGCAGCGTGAGCAATAATGGCTTGTCACTCTGCCCATCTCTTTTTCCTCCCCTCCCTCCAACCTGCCACTTTTCGTTGATGTTGCCCACGCAAAGAACTAGGAAAGGACTTTCATTTCCCCTGAACATTAGACAATTCCTCTGTGCGTGTACTTCTGGTCCATTCTTCCACCAGAATCACAGCTCAAAGGGTGTTGGAAGGCAGAGGCAGCAGTGCAGCTGACATTGGGAGCGCTGCAAGAATCAACAGATCGTTACAGCAGCACTGCGTTCTACCTCTAATTACAGGCAATTTGCATCCACTCCATGTATATATTTATGCTAAAATATAGCCCAGGTTGAGAAAGAAGATGGATTTGTGCACCAGCTGAAGTTCAGGATGCAGCACACGGAAGCAGAGGGAAGAACGAATGGTAGATCAGGGTTATTAGGAAATGGGCAGCAGGAGAGAAATTAAGCCACGCTGTGCCTTCGTGTTTCTGCCCTTTTCAGAGGTTGTCAGTGAAGTCATATCTCCATTGGCAACATCACAATCGTCTCCACAGCAACAAATGTGATGCTGCAGAACACTGAAATATCTATTTTTAAAAAGGTAGGAGGGAAAGACAAATGTGGAGCACGTAGGGGTTGAACAGCCACACAAGTCTAATGACTATAAAGGGAGGCGCATAAAAATACTCACTGAAAAAGAAGCCGAGCAAAATCGGCTTCTGAAAATTTCTCCAAGTGTAACGTCTCCTGGACCCCTCATTACGTCTTGTGGGCAAAGAGAGTAAAGTCACAGAGACAGCAAAATCCTTCTGCGGCTGGTATCTCTGCCTCTTCCCCGCGCTGCTCCGCAGCCGCACAGAGCGGAGCCAGGGAAGCGCCAGGAGCAGTGCCGCGCAGCCACGGATGGAACAGCAGCGCCCGTGGCTCACACGGTCAGAGGGACCAGCCTACGGCAGGACAAGCGTCCACCAGCGTTTGACACTGTGCTAAGGTGCAATTACTTCTGAGAGGAAGACCAGTTATGCTTAAACGGGCCTAAAAAGGATTTGCAACCATAAACCCTAAGGGGATTAAAGTGAACGGAAGTTTATTTTCCAAGTCTGATCTAGACATAGCCAAACGCGTTGCCTTTAGGTTCATTCAGCCGTTGCTAAAAGTCCTAGGAAATTTCTGTTACAATTTGCATCATCCAAGGCTATGAAAACCTTGGATGATACACAAAGAGGTGTTAGCTGTTCTTGGAAACATTTCTGACATTTTGGACTGAAATCTGACATTTTGGACTAAAAGCAGAACTCTTGAAATGCAAGGCTGGGTGAATCCGAAATCTCATTGACTGGCTTCGATCTAAACCGTCTGCTCAGGTCAGGACTCCTGAGGGGCTGCGAATCCCTTCTCCTCAGCAGAGTGGGATGCTTGAGAGGAAAGACCCCCCTCTACCCATCCTCAAGAAACCTGCCTCAGTTTAAAACAAGAGCTGCCAGGACTATGAATATAGTGGTCTTCTCTAAAGCTGCAGTACCTCCGTCTGCAATCTGCTCAATTCTTCCATTTTCCATATGAGACCATTTTCTTTAAAAGCCATTTTGTCACGGTCCCAGCAATGCTTCCCACAAATGGAAGAGAAGGATGCACCCAGTTGTCCTTCATCCTCCCCTCTGCCATGCTGGAATCCCAAATAACCCTCCTCCTCCCGCCTGAAGAAAGCGAGCGGGACCCTGGTAATCAAGCGCATTGCTGGGTGGACAGGTCCTTCCCATCACATCTCACAATGTTTATTTACACAAAGAGCCTAAATGCTTGAACCGTAAGAGCATGGGATAAGAACAGATGTGGGCAAACCAGTAGTGGTGACCTGTGATGCCTCCAAATCCCTTATATCACATTCTAGACAACATCGCTCTTCCCCCATGTTTGCGAATTGCAAATTGTAATCAAATTTATGCAAAACAGAATTCTAAAAACATGAGCAAGCTATGTTTAAACTTTGTAGGGATATATAGTACTGTAAATATTTTTAATTGGTGCTATGAATTATGTTTTATGCTGCTTTTGCTGTGCACTGTGTATGTTTTGAAATCAGTAGTTTATCACTGAAACTGGCTGATGGTTTCTACTGAATGCACACTAACAAGAACCGGGATATGAGAGTACCATAAATACTGTAGAATAAATGGGAATAGTTTTCACTGCAGAAGTAATATATCTCTCTTCAAAATGAGTCTCCTCTGTTGCTTGACGACAGAATTTGATTGTCTTCAGCCTATGTGGAAAAAACCCCAACCCTCAGAAAATGCCAATTACTCAGGAAACAGAGTAATGTATCAATTTTTTCAAAAGGTTTCATCTGGAAACATTTTTGACCCCGGGAGAACTGTCAGAGAATCTAGGGAGAGGGAAATGTTTGCTCTGCTGGCCAGGGTGTTGGAACACAGATCTAGATTCCTCTTCTCTCTGGATCACCCTAACTGAGTGCCCACACACTTTGCTTTTTGCAAAGCAGGTAGGTCTCCATCCAAGTTTTGACAGGCTTTCAGCCTCACCCTACAGCACAGGTCAAACATTTTTTATGCCACAGTGAAAATATTTTTTCAGGACAGGAAATCAATTTCCTCTCCAACTCCATTTTTAAACAGCAAGTCAGAACAAACCCACCTACTAAATGCTTCCTTCATGCTTTTAGAGGTTTGTCTTCCTCTGCATCTTATTATAACTGCAAATCAGATATGCATAAAAAAACGTGAAATAACAAGGTAACAAGCACAAGACTGTTCTGCTTTCTACAACAGTAGAGCCAGCTGCCTACAAGAAGAGAGCAAGGCAGCAGAGAAAGTGAAATCACCCCTCACTCCCTTGCATGAATGAACCCAGACGCCCATTGATCCCACCCAAACCAGCCCCATGGGCACGTACAGCGGGTGCCTGGCAATGCCCTGTGCACACTACAGGGATGACTGCATATTAAATTTTGAAAAAAAAATTTGATCCCAAATTGTCAGATCTCCACAAACTGAAAAAGACCATTTCTTTAAGAAAGCAAGGCTTGTGGAACAAAGCTAATGCATACCCTTCATGCAACATCTCTGGAAGCTCAGCAAATTGTTAAATGCATTTAATTTCCCTTGTATCAGGAAAAATGAATTCTCTCTGCAAAAGATTTTCCATAACCCTTGAAAGTCAGAAGAGTGAAATTACTCTGCTAAAAACCAAGGGAAACTGAGCATTTCTCACATTTCTGTGTTTATAGCATTAAACTCTCAGGTAGGACTGACATGCCAGCCTACGGAGAACAGCACATGGTCACGCTCTGCATTTGGTATCGCACTTGTCCACCAAGATATTGTGAGCCTGTACATATCAAAACAGGTCCAGGACTTTCAACAACAAGAGTGCTTAGAAAGAAACACCTAAACACTGATCTTGCATGGTGAATTCCCCTGGGCTGGCCAGTGCAGGAAAAAAACCAGCTGTGCCCATGGTGGGTGATTAATAGCTTATGCTATTGAGACTCTGTGCATCTGTAGGGGCTCAAAGATCTCTCTTGTGCGCTTCCTACAAACGAACTGCACAATCGGTCTTGTCAGCTGAACTGGCACCGGGTAACAGCTTCCTTTCTTCTCTTACTGGAAGCAACAAAACTACCTCAGAAAACAAAAACCTGCTATGCACAGGCAAGGGTTTAGCCTGAGAGGTGTGTTTGTGACTCTACAGGTGTCCCAGCCTTCTTGCTGGTGCAGTTTCACCCTCCCCGTCCACATTTGTGCCTCAGCCCTGAGAAGCCTGCGTGTGCGGCTGCCACCTACAAGCAGGGAGGTGTGGTTAGTCCCCCTCATTCAGGTCTGGGTGCAAAATGATTATCCCGTCCTGACAACGGAGGTTTAGACATCTACATCACTCTCAATGACATTTTTTAATCTCTTATTTTTATATTGATAACAGAACATTAGCATGCACAAGTGCAATACATATTTTATTATTTTCCTATCTGATCGAATATAGACACTTAAATCACCAAGGAATTAGAGGAATGAAAGGAACATTATGTTTAAGTAGCTAAAAAATGTGGTTTACATCATGTAATGGGACATATTTAATGCGGTTTTACACAGCAGCCTTTCATCATTTACATTTGCCTCTGGCTTAATAAACTCTTGTCATTCTGTTTATGTTTATTACAGTTGGATATAAATGCTTCCCAGGCAGCATCCCCATGAATCACACCTGGAACATGGAAATTGGCAATCCACATTTTCATACATCACTTATGTGCTCCTGCCTCTCAGCCTTAAGCTTTAATATTTCATTTAGGAGTGTGCCAAGTGCTTTCAATTAAACCTGATGGCCAGCCATGAGCACCGATATCAGACAGTGCAAAATGATGTAAGGCTTCAGTCTGCCACCCTCACCCTGAGCAATATCTCGTTCCAGGAGCCGTGGTGCTGGTGAGGAGACACACACTGTCTGAGTTACTGAAGGAGACGAAGGGCCTCCGACATGTATTTTGTCATTATTACAACAGCAAAGTGCCCTTCTCCACAAAGGATGCTGAAGTCCGAGACAGAACCCCCACTGACTCCAAGAGATGGGAACTCACCTCCAGACTTCTGGGGGCTTTGGGTACGGGCAGCAGCAATGAGCAGAGACACGTCAGTGGAGGTGGTTCATCTGGGAGCGCGGGTTTCCCGATGAGACCTTGCCTCTGCACAGCAGCCTTCCTGTGTG
>JAVJGJ010000002.1:8281566-8294788 GCA_035590215.1 Microhierax caerulescens | reverse complement strand
CGGGTTTCAGTCCCAGTTTTACAAACACCCTTTGCAGCCCGAGTGTTATGGCTTGTTCCCGTGACCTCTAAACAAAAAAAAAAAAAAAAAAAAAGACAGACAGTATGGCTTTAGCTAGAGATGGAATGACATTTTCATAAATTCCTGAAATGCTTCATGACACTTCACAGTATTATTGTACAGTAAAAGCACAAAAGTCACAGAGACCTCCTGGTCACACACTTTGTGATCACACCCCCAACTCCAGACAAATTAGATGCTAAGACTGCGACTCCGTTCTGGGTGTCCAGTGGCGCCCATAAAACAGAACCTCCAAAGCAAACATGGATTTAAAGACTGAGCTCAGCGCAAGAGCTGTCTGAGATGATGGAAGGAGCCAGGGTGCACTTTTCGGTATACGAGCTATATTCCCTCACTGCTTGATGAATACCGATCAGCTGCACAGCCACAGGAGCATATTTCATTTGAAAGATGGAGCTGTTTGCTGTACCCACAGAGATGAGGTTTCAACAAATGCAATATACGAGACACAGGTCTGATGCATTTTTCTTCATCTAAGTTTCTTTTTTTTTTTACATGTATATGAGTAGTAACAAAGAGGATTCATTTGCTAATAATCAGGCTTCTATTTCCATAAGCAACTAGAGGGTCCTTCAATTAGTTGCTTTAACAGGAATGGGAACCCAACAAAGTTAAAACTTCATTAATAATTCAGACTTATTTTTCATAGTTCACACTAAATCACTTATACCTTCCATATGCTATTCCCTCTAAGCTTTCATTACCTTTTATACTCCAGCTGGGCTCATAACTCTATTCTTTAAGAATGCAACTGTGGTTTTAAACCATCACCCTCAGCTGAAACACATTCCTGATGGTGAGTTGTACATGCCTCGTACCTCTTCGAGGTCATCGGAGGGTTTCATAGTCTTTGTTGCTTATGTTGTAGTAAAATTTTTTAAAGATAATATGCTGCATAGACTCCATGCTTGATTTGTATCTACCTTTGGTTAAAAAAGGGAAGGGTCTGAGCCCTCCCATCCATTACACTTTTTTTTGTAATCATCCACAAAGCCTAAGACAGCCCTAGACAAGAAAACAGTAAACGCAAGTCTGCCGAGGCCTTCATACATTACGAACTTGATTATTTTTGTGGCTTGGTTCATTACTGTAGCACCAGCACACATTAGGTTTGTCTTTTCCAGCCTTCCCTCAGGCTGATTTACAGGAGGAGGACTAGTTAGTAGTGACTGCTGATGGGCTTCTGCCCCTGCCTGGCCTTAGGACGTGCAGCTGGACTTGGAAACAAGGGAGCAGGGACATGCGCTGCCGAGGACTGGGATGCTCCCGTCACTGTTTCATTTGCAACCCCTTTTAGCTAAATATATTCAGTTCCAGTTGCAACCACTGCTGCACAGAAAACAGAAGGTATTATGCCAAGATAAATTCTCAGCTATTGGAAGCCTCTCAAAAGCAGAAAGACTGAGGTGCCTTTTTCATTCAGATCTACAGGCTTCAAAAACCCCCTCTAAGCTATACCTTGTATGTGCCAGCACACAGCAAATCATCAGATTTAGTAGTGAAAAAACAGGATTTCCAAAACAGGAAACATTTTAATTCATCATTAGAAACTTTTTCATCAGTTTGCCCAGACCACTTCATAGAATTTATGAGTACTTCATAGAATTTATGAGTACTTCATATCCATCAAGACTCATTTAACTGCCAGTCTCAGACAGGCTTTCCATCTTACCGACCATTAGACCTCTTCAGTGAAGCACAAGCCTGATTTGACCCATGCACATATTGTTCTTTTTTTTTTTTTATTCCCCCTTCTCTCTTTTCACTGTCTTTCTGCAGCAGAGTTGAGAGAAAAGTGCTTTGGGCACCTTTTACAAGAGCTTCACTTTCAGAGGCAAGGCCTGGCTACATTTTACCAATCTTCAGCCATCCACAAGATAGACATCTCATCTAGGCTTGGCAGTGAGCCTGAGCATCCTCTGCATTTAAAAAAAAAAAAAAATGTACATTGGAAGGATTGGAGGGTAATTAATCTTTTCCTGACAGGCAGATGGATCACCCTGTGAAGACTTAACTTCTCCGTGTAGCCCATAGAGGGAACCTAAACCCAGCTTAGCTGGGACAGCTAGTGCCTAGGTGGTGGCTGGGTGAGTTGGGGTGCGTGGTCAGCTGGTTCTAAGGTACGTGCACTGGTTTGCACATACAGCGCCAGCCACTGCACACAAATCAAGACAGACATTCACTGAATCCTCTGTTCCCCAAACCACAATCACCTGAACATACATGCACATTTCAGGAAATAAATATCTCTTCACAACATGGCACCTGAGGCATCGTCTGAAAAATGCTTGTGAAAACCAAACTCCCTCTGGCCAGAGACAAGAGAGCATTGTGCTGGCTACTGAATGGGACAAAACAGACCAGCATATACATAATTATTGGATAAATGATTCTGCACCTAGAATCCCAAAAGAAATTTTTTAAAGTGAGACAGAAGCAAGTGAAGGCACTCAAAGCACCCAGGAAATATATGAGAAGCCCCTGAGGCTTTGGGTCTCATGAGAAGTTTTGTTGTTTTATTTGAAAGTCTGGAATTTTTTTAAAATCAGCTGTCCATCGCCACATTTCTTAGTTTTAAAATACCACATAATCTAAAACCAAGCAGCACCAATAACCAGCATTAAAAGAGTAAAGTGGATTACATCCAGGCAACAGTAAATATAACAAAGTTTATAGGGGACAAGACTCTGAACCACCCTCCAGGTGAGATCGGTAGCTCAGATTCATGAGCAGCAATTTTCACTTGAACAAGAAGCAGATGAGAAAGCAACAGCTTATTTCAGACTTGGAAGTTGGATTTGCAATTAGAAGATTTGAAACAAAATAAAACCAAAGGAGATTGAATGTTGAAGGCTGCTGAATGAGTCATATGTCAAAAAGACTCCAATCTAGGGAGAGTGTAGGATGAAATTCCGCATGCTGATTTCAGCATCTTTAGCATTATAAACAATTGCTACTGCTCCTAGATATTCAAGGATGGTCTATAAACCTAAATAAAACCCCAAAGGTTGCTGATACATTTCTTGATAATTCAGAGCGGTCTGTTTAAGTTCACCTCTCCTAGAATGGCACCATTCCATCTGCCCAACAGAACTGGATAAATCAGTATAGATCTGATGATGCTTCACCTATATAATCATCCCTGTATAGACTGTTAACTCCTAGGGTAGGAATTGAATTCATCATAAATCTGTTAGAAAGCTCAGCAAGTAAAGTATTAAATACTATATTCATCACAGCCATTGTCTGACAGCCCTAGACCCATTACACGGTATACTGTTACATGGCATACCACAGGGCCAGTGGGCAGGATATTTCAAATTATTCAATGCTGTGGCTTTTTGTTACTATGATTAATGACATTTGCATGCTGCAGAAGGATCCAGTTCAGCTCCCGCTGTGTCACATTGATTTCTCCAATAAAAATCCTACATGTTGCCAAACGCTGTCCTGTGGTCCTCACTTAGTTTTTCTTCAGGCAAAATTCCAGGAAATGCTAATGGAGACTTTTCTCAACTAAGATCTTCATTCTCTGACCCTTTAATATTATACACGAGAATTGCACGAGTATTGCAACTTACTATTGATACTTTTCAACATACAACTCCACATAAAGTTTTGTTACATGTCTTAGCACGAATTCAGCAACACTCAGTGTGAACTAGCAGCTTTGATTCCTAGGGGGGAACTCTGATTACTAATATTTTAGTCACACAGACTCATTCTTTGGCTGTTGACCAGCCAGCTTTTATCTCAGTTTCTCCACCTGTGCCGCATGGGAGGTGATGAAAGAATTAGCTTGTCTGTACAGCAGTTTAAAAAGCAAATAAATAAATAAATGGCGTAGCACCTAGTCAGGAATTAGCAGTAAATATACATTGAGCATTGCCAATTCCCAGTGGGTCCTCATCCTCAACTAGCACAAGTGTAGTCACAGCTTGGCTCCAGTGTATCAAGGTGAGCCCTCAGGAAGCAGAGAAGCAGCTTAAAACCACGTGTCTGCTGCACAGGCTGCGTTCACTCACATTCATCCCACCCAGCACTCACACACCACCTTACAGGGATGCGATGGGTTTTATCTTGCTCGGAGAGAGGAATGATCTCATGATCTTTCAAGCGAGAAGAGAATCTTTATCTGGAACTGAACAATGCAGCTCCGGGAAGTGCCGTTATGGCTCACTCACCCGCCGAGGGAGGTTCAGCTGGGATGCACAGGGACAAGCAGGCTGTATGGACACAGTTGCTGGAAGAGGACAAGCATTAACAGAAGGGATTTCATCAAGAAGCAAGGAAAAGTGAAAGAGGTAAAAGGATACCTTCTGAGAGAAGCACTGAAATGCTCTCTGAATGGCCTGCAAGTATGAAAGAAAGGCAAGTTTCCACTGCTATAAATATATATATAAAATACAAAAAATATATTTATGTATATATTATATAACACCCAGCTGCACAGAAATACACAGTCACAAACTGAGGAGGCCAGTTTCTTTTTTAGCAGAAAAGATGGCAAATCATGCAGAACGATGAGAGTTAACATCGGAGTAATACTGCCTGTTTCCCAACAGCCTTATGAATATATGAAATATAAACCCCCAGCTTTTAGCTGCTTCGCAAGTCCTCACAATGATTGCCCTTAAAAGCAAATTTCGGGTTTCATCTTCAAAGTAAAGGAAGGAAGAAAACCAAATATGTCAATGACATAAAGAGACAAGATCCTTTGGAATTTCAATCTAAAGCCCAGGTATGTCCCACATAAGACTTGCAAATGAAAAACAAGAAGAAACAGTTTTAGAAAGCAATCCTGCAATGACAGCCACCTCACTAATGTATTAATAGGATCACCAGAGGCTACAGCGAGGTGTGGAGTATGGCAGCATCTCACTTTGGGTGATGTTTGCTTTTTCCAAGCCAGGAGTTCACACAGTTCCTCTCACCTCTGCTATTCTTCCTTGCTCATCTTTGTACAGCCATCCTTCTAAAGCAGGGAAATTTTATTGAGTAAACCACTCAAGACAAACACCACTTCAGACAAAATATTTTCCAAAGCCTAAGGTGCCAAAGAATTAAGTTGCTTTATCCAAAGCACTAGGTGTCAGTGCTTTCTAGTGTACTTGGCTCTGATTACTGCAGCTGACTGACCCAGCTGCATGCAAATACACACAGTTGTGAGCTGAAGAGGCAAAAGCAGCTTCTTTTTTGGCAGAAAAGGCAGCAAATCATGCAGAGGAATGAGATAGAGTTAACATCAGAGTAATAATTGTCTCTGTTTCCCAACAGCCTTATAAATTCAGAAGTATTCAAGCATGAAAAAGGACAGCTAGAAAAAAAAAGCTAGAATAAAAAACTAGTCTGAGTTTTTATCTGACCCTTTACTAAGAAGAAAAAGGTAATAATTAAAATACCTCTACAGAAAGCCACAAAAAGCTGCATTTTAGAAGGAGAGACCTTTAATTATGCTGCTGAGAATAGCCATGCAGGCAGAACACATGAAAAGAGGGGTTAAAACTACAGGCTGAGAAAAAAAAGCTTGCAGCGGTCCTTTGCCTGGCTGACTCAGTGACTTGGCTAAGTCACTTCATCTCAGTAAAACGAGGATCATGTTTAGCTGTCTTGGAGGAGTAACTGTCAATATTTTCAAAGCACATCCCAGAGGGTAATATAAAAGGAGCTCCACAAGAATAGAAGTAGTAGTATTCAATTCTCTGTCATGATTAATACCGTAATTCCTGTTCCTAGCAGGCCAGTATGTTATTTTTTTTTCTGTATTGAAAATTCCAAATTTGATAATGCAAGAGAATCCTCAGAATAAAGTGAAAGCTTTAAAAATGATGGCCTGTTTAATCCCATCATTTAATCAAGTCAGAGAAGCAGAAAACAGGGGAACAAAAGGCTGAGAAAAAATGAAGACGCATTAAAAATAAAAGGCTCACACCTTGATTGTGGCTTTTCTCAGCTTAGAAAGCAGCTGGCTTCCATGTGTCATAATCCCTGGCCTTTCTAAAAGCAAATGTCATGACTGATGCCTGACTACGGATGATGGCTGTGGTCCATGAAGAGGAGTGAATTCCAGCAGTAGCTCATCATTCATCCCTTCTAACTCAGGGCACAGCCTGCCCAGAGCATCAATCCGCAGAGACGTTTGCGCTCCAACGATACCTCACGGCACTAAAAGCCCAAGCGGTGATCTGGCAGCACTGCTCTGTATGGAACACGGTTACGAGATCCCTAAATGCTTTTTAAAACAAAGATATGAGGCCAGCTGTAATAATTACAAGAAACGAACCGCTTTGAAGGGTAATTTGTGGTGGCTTTTGGTGGGGACTAGCTGCTCCCACAGTTGTGTTTCTGGGCCTTTTGAAGCTTCCCGTTGAATACAAATTTGAAGTGCTACATGGTAGAGGTACAACCCCCTCCAGGCTACATGAAAGCTGGCAATTACACAGCTGCAGACAACATAAAAAGCCTTTAAAAAAAATAAAATTACGCATATACTTTAATAACACCTCTGCCTTCTTTCTGCTTTGCACACCAGGTGCCGTTTGAAAGGCTCAGCTCCCGCAGGGCCAGGGCTCGGGGGCGACGGGGGCTGCTGGAGGGCCGGCTCCGCACGGGATTATGCTCAGGATACTGCGGGGCCAGACGAGCATGTCAGGGCTCTTCCCCTTCCCAAGCTGCTGCCTCAAATTCCTCTTCTGCTCTAAGAAATCCAATTATCAAAAGACAGAGCTGCAGGGGACCTACAAGTCGTGTACATGTTCTTGCAGTACTTAACAACTGCTGTGCAGTTCCTGTTAATTACTGCTCATGATTTGCATTTACATCGGGCCTAACTTGATTACACACTTTGTTCCACCATCGGGGAACTGTGTAATTTCCCGGCTCGGTTGCAGAGAGGGGTCTATTAGAGTCCGTTGATCAGGATGAGATAATTCAGGTGCGGTGTGGCACATCATGTCAGGCCAGCGACAGATGACTTTGGTTACCCTGTGCCATTGCCTCCCTCCAGCAGTATGTATTGCACCTAAGAATTTAGTGTCCCATATATATATATATATTGGCTTTTTTCTTCCTTACTCTCTTTTCCCCACTTCTCCCCTCTACATACACACATTCCCTCTTTCTTCCAAGCACGTTTACAGTAACGCGCTATACATGAAATAGGAATAAAAGCCACCAAGAGTGCTAGTGAAGGGTCTTTCTCTTAGACCTTCAAGAGCTCTGTGCATAAACCTCACCAAAGCAAGGAGCACTTTGTTGTGCTTTCTTGCAGCTCTGGCCCAAAGAGTTAATAACGAGAAGCACCCACTGTTCTGCAGCCGGGAAAGCCCAGGAGGACGGGGTCAGCACACCCCGACATCATTGCCTTTGGTCGGTATAAGCTGTGAATGCACATGTGAACACCACAGGTTCAGAAGGCAATAGTCTGATTCTTCCCATTCCCTACCCTGGAGTCCCTCAGGACTGAAAGCCCCGTATCAACACATTGCCCCAGCACGAACTTCTGCAGCTTTGCAGTCAGCTGGAGGCAACACATGTTCTTAGGCCAGGTCTAAGCTCACCTCCCCTTTTAGGCATCATCACCCAATCGGCACGACATCACCAGCCACACTTCAGCCAAGAAATATAATTTATTTTTTAATTCTATTTGCTGTTGCTCTTTTTTTGCTGAGTTTCAAAAATTTCTTAGAAGTAACGCTATCCTGTCAGGCTGTTCTTTATGTGACATAAATTTTTGTTACAATGAAAATTCAGACAGTGGCCCACAGTCAAATCTCAGTTCTGAATTTCCTTTCAATCACAAATTACATTAATTACATTTTGAAGAACACATGTTTTGATTTTTTTTTTTTTTGTAATAAAGCAGAGATTGGGAATAGTTCATACGTACACACATATACCGACCCTTAAAGGTATTTCCATGCTATCATGCATATTCATATAGCTTTGTGGATACTCTCCTTCCACAAAGGAGAGTATTCTTCTTCCCAAGAGGTAAGTTAACTCTGTCATATCACAGTTCCATAAATTCTGGCATCACTGCTAGAATACCTACAGCTTTACAGCTCCATTATCTCTGTATTGAGATGCATTGTCTGGTGCAGATTTATCCTTAGAGAACTAAATCTCCATGGATTGTCAGATGGGGGGTACCAAGCAGCTGTCCTCCCTGGGACCCTTTGCCCTTCCCACCTTCATATGCTACCTGTATAGCTAAAGCTGACCTTGCCCGTAAGGTAGGTAAGCACGTCTCCAAACACCTTTCTCTAATTATTTGTCAGACTTCTCAGCAAGGAATCCAGTTATCAAATGTTGACGTTCATTAAAAAATAACAAATACCTACTAAATAAGCTCATTGTTTCCCACAGTTGAGTTATGCTTTGGAGTAATTTCCGTGATGCCTTTCATCACCCCAGCTTGCCATTCACTGCATCATTTGGCAGGAACAGTCATGCCTCTGACTGTTCCATTTGAAATAAAATGAAACAGGAATTTAATGTTTTATAGAGGTCCGCACCATTAGACAGCCACTATTTTTGAGATCAAATATCTTCTTTCCCTTCATCCTTCGACTTGACTGAGAATCTTTAAGTTGCTTAATTCTTCAATACTGGGCCTGGTTTTACCCTTTAACAGCAGTGTGTTTTCTTCTGCTCGGCTTGAAAGAAGAGTTTTAACTGATTAACTCCGACATGCTCCTGAAAGATTTTCTTTTAATTTAATTTTTAAATAAAGAACATCATGGAGCAGCAATAAGGGCAGGGGTGGGGGGGGACAATAATTTCTCAATAATTATTAAAAAGACCAGAATTTCAGTTAAACTCATGACCAGTAACAGGAAGGATAAGAGGATCCAATTACAGTAACTCTTACTTCCATCAGATGCTCCATGGGAATAAAGATGATCACATGTGTAAGTAAAAATTGCAATATGAGATCCCGCATTAAGATGTTGGCTCTGAGCTGCAGCAAGAAGCTTTGATTTTCTGTCATTTTCACTGGCAAGCAATGCACTTCTCTAACTTATACAAAATCAGTATTTATCAACAAGGTTTCCTTTGGGTTAATAGCTATAAAGAACCATTACTAGTACTTTGTTCTATACCCTCCCAGCGTGCATTGAAGATTTTTGAATTTGCTATCAGCTCAGTTAGACCATGATAAGTGGAAACAGAATTGTGCCAGCTACTCTATAAATGGAATTTTCACAGCAGAAAAAAAACCAAAAAACCTATATATATGCTCTTCAATATGACGAGAGGTGGAGAAAATTCTTGGCTGTCAGAACAGCTGTTGTTGTGAGGAGAAAAAGGATGAGTGTCCAGTGTCCCTTGCTTCCAAAAAAGAACAAAATAAATCTTTCCCTTTCAGATTTGTCTCATTGCAAGAATATCATCTCAGTGCCACAGAACTGCTGCCACAATTTGTGAATGATATCTAAATTGAAAGCCTCTGCCCACTGCAAAAGCAGAATGCATGCAGCACCACGTAATCATGGCTGTGCAGTGATATTTACTTTAATATCCTACCCAGACAAGTAGAAAAGGCCAGACTAAAAGGGCTCCTACAACATGAAAGGGGTGAAGTTGAAGAGGTTACAGCTCAAGAACCAGCTCCAGTATAAGTTTATAAGGCCAGTTTTCTGCCATTTCCACCTTTGTTTTGTCACATGCACTCTTACGAACTGATAAAGATACACTCCACACTTGCAAATCACCACATCACTTGGCAAACACTGAAAAAAAACTCTCCTAGGGTTCAAACGTACCATTCCAAGAAATGGGAAAACAGAAGGTTTTAAGCTACCTTTGCAAAAGCTCACCGCTGCACTGCTGGGCACCCCAGCAGATATTCCAGTTTACACAGCGTACATATTGTAAATGAGTAAGAAATAACTGGAAGGCTGCAGGATCCATGTCCAACTCTATTTTCTCCCCATCTAATGTACTTTATCTAGATTTCCCGGCTTTTGAGTGGAAAATTTGGACTGACAGAAAAAGCCAGATTTAACTGTAAAAATCAAACCTGGGTCACATAAGCCTATTCTGGGATGGCTGCCCTGAGGGGGGACAAGCTGGGACTGCATCGTCACCCCACTGGTCTCCTCTACTTTCTTTGCTGGTGTTTCCTTCCACCACCATCACCACCACCCCCACCCCGGAGGAGAAGGGTCAACTGATCTGAACACACTGTCGCAAGCGTGTCTGAGAGCACGGTGTGTTAAGAGCAGCCCACAGCACTCCTACGCAGGCTGCCTATTTGTTCATGGAGTTTAATTGATAAGCAAATGTCAGGTTTGTTTGGTTTTTAATTATTTCTCTGTTCCAGCCATCAAAAAGTTCTGGAACAGAGGAGACGGCAGCTCTTCGAAAAGGAAAAGGGCAGCTTCATATCTGTGTGATAAATTTACTGCACATAATGCACATGTTTGAAAAAAGTGAGCTCTCCAGAGGGTCTTTTTCTGAAAAGAAGTAGGAAAACACATTTTATGAGTTTAGTTCCTTTCAGTTCAGAGCAGTGGAAGAGCCGAGGACATCAGTGCAAGTATTTCTGCTATGTCCATGTCTGAATCCAAACACAATTTGAGTGATGAATATCATTTCAGCCAAGAGGAAGGATAATACTCTTCAAACCTTAAATAATTAAAAGTATCTAAATCTGTGCTGCTCGGGAAAACAAAACATACACAGTTTACAGACAGCACGGCGAAATGCTGGGAGAACGACGGCTCCGACGGCTGCTCTCCTCCATCCTGTGATTACAGATTGCTAATTGTGAGCCCCAGAGCAGCGCTTACTTGTACAAGGTGCTTTCCATCCAGAAGATCTCAGAATATCTGGGACACCTCACCAAGTTACTGCACCTATATATACAGTTGAAGGGTCACCACTGCAGAGCCAGGCTCTTTCTGCTCACAGATGCTTTATCTTTGTCTCTCATATAAAACAGATATTACAAAAAGGAGGCAACTCCTTGAACACATCATGGTTCCAGATAACCAGGCTTTCTGTTACAGACTCGCTGACACTGGCAGGTGTAAATGCCCGTCATCCCAAGTGGAAGAGCGCTATAAAGACTCTTAAGTCTCTCAAACCCCAGCAGATACAAGGCTTCCCTGAGCTGCAAATGACTTGTTTGTGGGAGCCTCACAGGACAGCATCCTGGGATGATGGCAGAGAAATGCCAGGCAGCCTCTGTAAATCCACAAAAAGAACACAGGTGCAATACTGCCTGGGTGGAAATACAGGGACCAGTCTGAGCCTGGGACGTCATGTTACAGGGAAACCAGGTCAGGTACGGTCTAAAGTCCATCCCTATTTTCTCTTAATTTCTTGCAGAAAGCCAGTTTCTTTAGGGGGATAAACCAGCAAAAATCTCTAGTACAGTATTAGAAGTATAAAATCCTTTATTTAACTAGTTTTGCCCCAAAAGACAATACTTCTAACAAAGGAAACCTCTCTGAACACGGTTGCTTGTTTATGCTGCTGCTCTACTGGATCCGGGAGCCTCTACACAAGAAGACAGGCAAGCCTGACAAAAATCTTCTGAACTATTTGAAGACATAGTATTCAATTCACAGGTGCTAAAATAGCATCACTATTAAAGTCTAAATGCCAGAACACTAAGAATAACCTTTTTCTGCAGGAAAACATAGAATAACATGAACTAGACAGAACTGGTTCACACAGGAATTTTCCCACGTTAAGATCGATGCTCTGTGCGAAAACAACCAACCAACCATCCTCATCCAGACACTTCGTTTGCAAGGGCCACACTGGGTTTTCTACACAGATATAATGGATGTATTTATTTTTTAAATGGTACATTCTGAATGGTACATTTCCGATATGATGGAAACTTTTAAACCTTTATTCATCAACAAGTCCAGCAACTTTCTGAGAATCTGGCTACACCAAAATAATGGTGCAATTATACTCATATTTAATTTATGACAAAAGCCAAAAAACCCTCACTTCCACTCCTTGAATTTCAAGTACTTTTGTTCCTTGCTGTAAGCCAGTCCACAAAGTGACAAAGCTTATTTTCCCTTTGTTTTCAGAAAGTAATGTAACCAACAAACTAAACTGTAGTATTAAATCTCGTCCAGTCTGTGTCAGCAATGACACATGTCAGCACTGACAGAAAGAAAAGTCATTGACCACAACAGCAAAAGGCATTTTTTTTTTCTTCATAAGGGCAAGTCATGTATATAAAAGAATAGGAAAAAAATATTGTTTGACCTAAAATGAACACATGCAGCTGCAACAAAACTTCAACAAAATTTAAAGCATCAGTCAGAGCCTTTTACATCCAGTACACTGATAGCTGAGCATAAGCAACATGAATAAAAAGGCTCAGCATTATTTCTGTCCTCACTTTAACTGAGGCACAGACTATTAGAGGTTTATATTCATTCAGAAATTCTTTTTCAATGTACAAACATAGTAAAATACCTAGGTTTTTAATGTTTTAAAAGGGATTCTAGACAAATAATGGCAATGCACAGTTGTTGTCCTCACTTTCTCCTAGAGGATCTCCCACTGATGCTAGGAGTCAGAAAATAAAGTAAGTAGCTGGATAAATGAGAGTCAGAAATCAGCAGTGGAAAGAAAGGGAGATAGCAAAAAACCATTACCTGACAGCAGATAGCTACAGAGCTCAGCGTTTTTATCAGTGTTTGACTAATGGAACTTCGAAATTGGGGAAAATAGCAAGGGAAACAGGTCAAGGCCAAACACCAACACTGAAAAGGATGCTTCCAAAAAAAACATGGAGCTGTCAGCCACTTAGACAGGACTGATGCATGCTTTCCTGCTCTTAGCATCATACTTCACCCAGTACCTAATAAAAAATAACATAAACCCCTGTATTATGCTTTGATATACAAAATGTACATCCAGGTTTTAGTCTCATCTCCAAGAACAAACATTTATGGTTATCAAGTGACTGGCTGGTTTTTATGTAGCATATCAACACCAACCACCAGGGAAGCAATAGCATGGGATAACACTGATGAGGCATCTCCTCAGGAGTCTGGGTACCACTGGCAGAGGCAGAGCAAGGCAGCGCAAAGGAGTGTTCTGTGTAAGGGGGCAAGTTCTCCAAGTGCGGGACAGGATTTTGTGTTCTTTAAAGCTGTTT
>JAVJGJ010000002.1:8244898-8281466 GCA_035590215.1 Microhierax caerulescens | reverse complement strand
TTTAAAGCTGTTTCTTAATTCAGCAGTTCTAAAGTCAGTCAGTTTAATACTTCAGGCTTCCATGGGACTAACTTGGCCCATCCCATACTACTCTTCTTGTCTAAGCCCTCTCCCACAGTTTCCAGCAGATGTGGTGGCATCAACCTGCCCTTTGCAGCTACCACCACAGAGGGACACCGCTTCCCGCTACCCATCCTGTTTCTAATGCTTAAACAAAACCACCTTTCTCCTTTGAACACCTCCGTTTCCTCTTCCTCATTTCTCTCATTAATATTAAATATTTAAGAAATTCTTAGTCATAAACAAAGTCTTAACTATAGCAGTATGAGAATTTAAAAAGTCAGCCCAATAGTGTTCCTAGTTTTTAAAAACCAGCCAAACAGCACCACCACTCCCAATAATCTCTGCACTTCCCAGGCACAGCCCCATGGCAATTCCACCCTTTAGGAATGCAAATCCCTTGCTGAATGGGAAAAGGGCCAGTGTCAGCAGAGGCAGTCTGCAGGTGGCCGTCACCTGTGATCAGGGCCAGCCCTGAGACCTTCTGCACCCATGGACCACCCTGGGGGGCTGTGCCTGTTCCACAGTCCGTGAGATCTGGTCCTTAACCAGAAGAGCCAGCGATGAATTATGGGCATAACGAGAAGCCCAACGGCAAACATACACACTGAATTTTAAATCAGATAAATATGAGTCTTGTGGTGACATTGCTAAATCCCCTCTTAAGCGCTACTATTCCTTTTCTGGGCTTTCCATCCCTAAAATGGTATGACTGGGGAGCTGAGGATGCTTCTGAAATGCTCTGATTGTCTTTAGTTTTCACTTTTCTTCCTTCACATAGTCTTCCCTCTGAGTCAATAGAATAATGAAGACATTGTTCTTAGGTTTTGAGGCTGAGTGAGTAAATGACATTCCTATTCATTATTTATCTGCTTTGAGATTCTCATGAATATCACCAGTGATAATCACCCAATTTCTACCAATTTATTTCTAGATCACCATCACATACAAAGCGTACTGTAGGTAGCAGCTCAATCCAATATTTATGAAGTGAATCTTTTTTTTTAATGAATATGTAGAGATTCATTGTAATTACAACTAGAGCTATTCTTTGAAATTCCAAACTGGGGACACATTGAAGAGAAATACATCTCAGTTTGTTGGAGCTTACACAATTGCTTGAAAACGTCAATCTCTCCAAAAAACACATAGCAGATATAGTCACATTATGCTTTACAGAATGAGATCTACATAAAAGGTTACTCCATCTAGTATGTTCTACAATTTCTGTTCAACAACGCAGTAGTGTACCAACCTTTACTGTCAGCATCTATGTGGGATGAGATAATGGCAACCTCTTCAACTGCCACCGGCAACAATTCTAGAGGTGATGGCAAAGAGTTTAACTCCGTGCACAACTGAGCAGTTCTGTCAGGGAGGAAACTGGTATTAGCTTAGCCCAGCAGAAAGCTGGACAACTGTCACTCTCACCAGGAGATCTTCAAGGCAAAGGCAAGCTGGAGCAGCCCATGCTGGTGGTGCCAAATGCGTGAATGGTGTCAGACCTTTAATTGGCTTAAACTTTCCTGGGAAGCTTTTCTGTGTTGAACCACATGGCCCTTCACCTGCTGCTGTCAGAACATTGGAATCGGATAGTGTCCTTTCACAGCAGTGTCTGGGGAGTTCATGCATTTTAGGATTTTTAAAACTTCCAGCAGAACCTAAGGAAGACTATGATCTCCACGCTGGATTAAGTTAGACATCCTGGAAACCTCCATCACATTCAGCCAGTTTTAGACTGCAGAACTTCACTGCTTTCACATCATATTTTACAGGGCTTTGTTGTAGGTCATTGAACAAATGTACAATTTGGGATGTCTTAGTAAAATAAAAGGCAGTAACTAAAACTGACACATTTTAGACTGCTGTTACTGATAAAGGATGATCATGAGCTCTGTTGCACAGTTAACATGGAAAAAAGAAAAATGGTGCAAAGCCAAGTGAATAGCAACATTTAATGATTGCCATGACAACAAGCTATACATTTTGCTCAAATCAAAGACTAGAAGTTGTATAAGACTGCAGATTAAAAAACATATACTTCTTACTATAGCATCTACCAGTGCCACTGGTCCATATAATCCGTATTTTTTTCAGATTTTAAGAATATTCACAGATCTCCTGTAGAAGGTTGGAGGTCACAGTGCACTTTGGTTGAAATGGGGAACAAAAAGGGCTCCTCTGCTCCTCCAGTGGATGCTATAGAATTGTCTGTTCTCATTGAGTGAATTTTTAATGACTCACGAACAGGATATTCTCAGCTCTGTCCCAGCCATGTCCATTTCCCAGTTGCAGGGTTAGTCCAGAACAGCCTCTAGATCTCCCCTGGGAGCCCAGGTCACCTCCATATGTTGGCTTACATTAGAAAGAAACCTAAAATCCTGCTTTCTGTTCTGGGTAGGGGCCAAAGCCAGGACCCTCAAAACCTGTTGAGTATCTCAGGAAGTTTTGACTTGCAACCTTTGACACAAACCACCATTCAGTGATCTAATGCCACCATCAATCCAAAACCCATGTTATTTATCTTCTGAATCTGTACAGCCAAAGGAATCTCATTAAGACAGTGACTAAAAGACTTCAGAGGCCAGCTCATACTGAAATTGTGCAAGATGATTTATGAGATTTCAATGCTATCGAATTTGAACTCTGGTTCAATCTCAAATGTGAAGCAAAAGCTGTTGTGGATCTGAACATTGACAGCTCTCTCCTATGACATATCTACTCCCTGCATTGTCCCAGCTATTCCCTAAGCCAATCTAGCCAGCAGCAACCAAGGGCAGACCCAGGCAGTTGTGAGTTATTTTCCTCCAACTCTGACAAATTTTACTCTGACTCAGTCTGATCTTCATTCCAAAACACGGAAGAGGGAAGCAGCAAAGCTGAGGAAAGGAGGAGTAGGAAAGGGAGGAGCAAGCAACTGTTCTGCTTTTGAAAAAGGAGCAAAAGAAAGCTGAGATGTCACCAAGTCCCAGACAGAACTAGTATTCCATTTTTGATCTTTTTTTCCCCATTAATTCAATGGTCATGCAGGCCTTGGGATAACAGTGGAGCAGAAAGAATGGGCACAGAATTCATTTGGCATGAATGAATAAGTAGTGAATAATTACACTGAAGATTTATTTTGGCATGCACAGCTGCCACCCATGAAGAGGACGATCAGAAATCCTGGTGATGGGCATAGAAAAAGATCTAAAGGGGAAATTTCCAGCCTAAGAATGCCCCAGTCTGCATCATGATCAAATGGAAGGTACATTGCAGTTCTCCTTTGATGATTTGCTCTTTCCTCTCCCCCTCTGAGCACATTACAAGAGTAAATCCTCCCTCTCTCGGAGTCATTTGTATAAGAAAATAGCTGTGCCCAGCTCTACAGTCACTCAGCGTTAAAACCTAGGACTGCTGTGAGCTGGCTCTCTGGATGTAATCTGGTGGCTATTAGCAAGAGAAATTAACTAGAAAATATCTATAATAATGAATAAAAATAAAGTACAAAAAGGAGAACCCATCCCAACGGGAAGGCAGCCATGAAACACTGCATATGCTCCTTAAAAACCCTGCAGCAGGCACAGTGCTTTCCTCCGTTAAGGATAACGTTAGGAAAACAGTGCAAATGTTTGTAGTTGGCTCTTTTCTTTCATACCTGCCACTCACTCCCCTCTTTGTGCCTACATGGATGCCAGCCAGGCCCCTTACAAAACCCTCTGAGGATCTGCAGTGCACTTTTCTTGCCTAAATGCCAAAGCTGCTGCCTACGTTCAGCATTTGCTTCCTTTGGAGACCACTTCTTCCAGGGAGCGAGTGTCCCCTGTCTTTACAGGACTGGTTTGTTGCATAATGAGGCTGCTGGGGACTTCTTGTCACAGGCACCCAAGTGGGTGCAGGCGCATTTGGGCCAGTGCCTGCCAGAAGGATGGGTGGTAGAAAGCAACTACACAAAGAAAGATAAAATTTAGAAAGGGCAGAAAGAAATTACCTGAGCAGAGCACAATGTCAAGAAGGTCAGTATCAAGTCGTGGGAGCACAGGGGAATGTTTTCACAGATCTTTGCATCAGTGGTGGAAGGAGAAGCCATGATCAGAAGCTGGAGATGGATCTCAGGAGACCACACAAAATTAAGTTTCCTGTTTCTCAAGTGTGAATATAAACAAATCCCACTCAAACATCACTCGTGCCAGATATCCAGCCAGAGTCCTGTCCAAAGCCCCAGACGGCACTGAGCACCAGGTTCCCATGCTTGACCCCAATGTTGCCCCAGCCACCAGGCACGGGGTGGGGGGGAAGCAGGAGGTGCGGGATGGGGGGTAGCACCGTCCCCAGGCTGCCCCACAGCATGGACCACTCACTGCAGCCTTGTTGCCATAACAACCATAAGACAGGTCCATAAATAGAACATCTTCTGCCAGCAGGATATCAGATTGGCAAAGAAGATTTAGCTCCAGCTTCTTACAGCGCACCTGCTCCTTAAATATACTCAGAACGTGTATAAATGAATACACACATATACAGAAAAGAACTATAGGCAGAAACACAACGGTGTGACTAACCGAGCTATGAGGATGATCACTGTGACTTTTGTGGCAACCATGGAAAGAGAGCTCACATCCTCTGCATTGAGGATTTTTTTATTATTATTTTAAGGTTTGCAGACTAGGAGCCTGGCATAACTCCTGACAACTCTGTCTAGAGAGAATACAGCAAAACTTCTTGCTTCCTCTCTTGTTTGGGTATCAAGGAGAGAAAAGTTGTCCCACTTACTAGTAAACACACACAAAAAATAATCAACCACTCAGATAAAGCAGTTTCTCCAGCAGAAAAGATGCAGGGGACCCTTCACTGTACACACGGCTCCCAAACACAGACAGAATTGTTCTTTCTCAGGTTGCCACACGATGCGAGACCTTTACCACGTCCTTTCAGTGAATACCAGCATCTTAAACCTTCTGTGGCAATCCAGGGTTTCAGACAAAGAGACCTTTATTACAGAAATCACATTACTGTTGTTAACATATTTTTTTTTATTTTTCTTTTTTACTTTCCTGCTTCAGTTGTCACAGCAGCAAAGGACTTTTAAACTCCACTCCCCCAACAATCACAATAGCTACGTCCAGTCATTGCCATCAGGGTTCCCTGAAAAGAAGCGAATACTGCAATTCAACCCCCTTCAATATAAACGTCAGTCATCGTTTTCAAATATGATGTATTGCCAGCAATAAGAATACCTCTGCCTTCCACCGCCCACAATAAGTCACACCATGAGAGCTCCCTGCAGCCCCTGCACTTGCGGATCCGACACCCCCGCCCCCCAGAGGCAGCAAAACAACCTGTACCACCACCAAACCACTCTGACCAACCCCATCCACCTGTCCTCTTGTGTTCGCAACCCAAGAACAAAGCATCACTTCAGTAACCTCCGTGTAACATCCAGGTACTCCACTACGTGGCCAGCCTAACACCCCCCTCGGTGAGGGGGATAACTGTGCCCCATTTTAGAGGCAGGGATGGCAGAGACAGAGCACAGCCCGTCCAAGGCACGGAGGGAGCCTGGGGCAGGACGGGGCTCGGCAAGGATCAAGTCCCAGGACTACAGCCCCAGTGAGGAAGCTACACGTGCAACGTTTGCAGATCTAGGACCACGATGACTTGTTAAAGGATGGTGCTCAAAGTTCAGGGCTCTCCTATCCTAAATCTGAGGGTTGTCTGATGGCTTTGTCAAAAACCAGTGAACGCTTTCATTTTATTTTCTTGTCTGTTCAAAAATTACTTCATGAGGTGAAGGAAAACAGTCATCAGTCCCCTCCTTCCCCAGCTTTCTCTCACAATTGTAAAGCCACCTCTTGGACAGTAAGGTCCTCTGTTACTGTGGTTTATTGTGGAGACGTGTCACAACCCACATCATACAGAGGAGGAAACTGAGGCACAGAGACATGGCACGTCTGGAGTAAGGTCACCCAGTGACAGTCATGAATAATACCCAGACCTATCAGCCACAACGCTGTGTTTTACCCACAAGATCATTTTACTCACCAGCAAACCCATACCCTAGCTGGGATTATAATGATGTCTGCTGTGATTAATAAATCTCTCTCCAGAATCCTGAAGTCTCACCCACACCAGGTGACAACGAGATAAACGCAGATAGAGGAAACACTTCCCAAGAACCTGATTGAGTCTCAATCATTTACTCCTAGACTCTTGCAGCTGCTTTAAACCTACTGATGTTGGGCTAAACTTCAAAATAAATGACACAGTGCATTTCCCACCACCATTAAATGTAATTAATGGATACAATTAGTCAGCCAAAGTCAAAATCCCCTGGCAGAAAGTCCACAGAAATGTGATTTTTTGCTCTATATTTCCAAAGTATTTTAGATACTTGGCATCTTTCGCTTTGTTTTTCATTCATCACAATCTTTTCGTCCTCTGAAATCTATACTGATTTCATTCCAAACTCTTCTCTTAATCTCATCTAATAAATGTAGATGTTAGAACATTTCATATTCCAGTTGCCTGGAAAGTTGACAAACCCCACGTTTTAAAATCTCATTTTTCATTTAAATATTTTTCAAATTATGTTTTCAGCACATTCAGTCATCTTGTTTACTTTATTCCGAGTCTAAATAAATATGTATCACGACAAACTCCTGTGACTATAGGGCAGAAGATATTCAAGTTCAACCTGCAAAGAGCTGATTCCCAGACTTTGCGCATCTGATTTGGAACCTGTAAGGCATCCAAATGAGGGTACAGCATTGGCGCGTGATAAGGTACCTCATTTGCGTGTCCAGTTCCTCCAGATAATACAAATGGATTTTTATATTTTATCCACAACAACACCATTTGTACATGTGGTCCCATTAACTCTGCTTGTCAATTAAGCATGCAATTATGCATAGGTTTTACTGGCAAATGGCATGAAAAAAATCAGAGTACGGGTACATAAGGAACGCAGACTAATGCAAATGCACATGAAAAATCTGAACCCTCATTTTTCAAGCAGTTGCATAGACATTTAAAGCCAACTGAAGTCAAGGCAGTTGAAAGCATGTAAAGCAACAGCACGATCTTTTTTATGTTTACTCAGAGATTTTCATCCCAAACATTGCAGAAGAACTTTTCCAAGATACATAATGTGAGATAAAGCAATGCATCTCTAAAACGAGAATACCTCTGGAATGAAATTTGGTTGCTTTTTATAAGAGAAACTTGGAAAGTATGGGCAGAACATGTTGTGCATTAAAATTGCAATGAAATATAATGCTAGGACATAGGGTTAATATCATAGGTCTTTCAAAAGGCGCTCACATTGCCATGAGATCTTGTAAGGTCCAGATACATCTAAAACCTCAGCTTAAAATCAGGGCTAAACCAGCTCATTAGCAGTGTCACATGGTTCACCATTTACTGGTGGGCAACCTACCCTCCTTGTCTGTGTGGAAGGGCTGCACGATCCTGCCTCAGTTCTCCTGCACTTGCAATCAACAGAACTTCTCAATTAGGGGACAAGTGAAGGGAAAAACATAGCTGTCAACTGACTCTTGGGTGAAAAATTGGTGAAATAATGGAAAGAAGTATTATCCCACTTTGTACAATAAGGTATTTTTTAACAGATAACTCTTAGATTCTTCCAAACAGACATTTGCATGTGAGGGCTGAAGCAACTCCACAGCATTTCAGAGACACAAGCAGCAAAATTACAAGCTATTTGCTAGTGACCATTTTAGCTAAACAAATTTTCTGCCAGTCCTCTAGTAAGAAATAAGAAGCTTCATCAAGAGCCATCCCCAAACTAGTATGGTACAAACTTGCCCTCTGCAGTTAATGTGCTGCAACAAACTCTCCTTTACCAGCTGACCTCCGTAGTCCCCTTCCCACGTGAGAAGTGAATTCCTGCTCTCACTGCAGCGATCAGTCTCTTTACCAGGGATTCTTCCCTCATACACCTTCAGGCTTGCTTGAAAAGCTTACATTTTGCTTCATATCAATCAAGAGAGACAAAAGGCAAAGTTCAAAACAGCTGCTTAAGGAATATATATAATATACATCAACTAAGTGGGTTAAATAACATTATCAGCAAAAACTCTGTAGAGAAAGCAAAAAAACCACGGTCAAATTTTGTTATAATGATGGGATAAGTTTTCCCTGAGTAATAATAGATAAGTGAACTGAAAATGGTGATAGGAAACACAGTGTGGGTAATTGCTGTCAGGCCACAAACAGCTCACAAACTACAGGTCACAGCTTGGAAAAAACCAAAAGCTTCCACAGATCAGTATTAGTAACAAGTAAAACTAGTATCAGGTTTTGATTTTGCAAAACCACTAGTAATCAGACCAAGAGTTCTCCTTTTCTCAGACCCCAAAGCTCAAATAAATATTCTAATATTGATTTGTCTCTAAACATCTCAGTTGGAACAGAAACCCTCACAGATGAAAGCTGAGTACATGAAAAAAAAACAAACCAAACATAAAAATAAAGGAATCTCTTTAAAGAAAAGGGTTTAACTGTTACCAAAATGAAGACAATGTTAAAAAAAAAAACAAACAAACAGCCACAAAACCAAAACAAAAACAAAACCCAGAGGAACAACCACCACAGGACAATTGTTCTTTGAGACTTAACGTGAAAAATTAAAAATTGTGTTGCACCAACTAATTATCAAGCATGTGCCTTTAGTTGCCTCTTTCTTTGATCCTAGACTTTGAACCAGCCCTGTGGATATCTAACGGTGTTCCTCACCTTCGCATTCCATGCTTTGGCGAGACATTGCCCTGGAATCTCAGCAGGGCCGAGAAAGCACCAACTTGGACAAAAGCTACATCATCCCGTACATATTTTGTACGTGTAAAAATGCAGTGGATGTGCCGCTTGCCCAGCCTAATATTTGAGGGACATTTTGAATATACAGATATATAAATCCACCTTGGCCAACAGCCAGGGCCAGTCAGGCTTGGTAGAGCACAGCTGCAGCCTTGAAGTCTGTATACGGGGAGGAACGTACGGTGCTTTACGCACAGCAAGTAGCGGAATAACCAGGGTCTGATCTTTACAGCCGTCCCCAAAACACGTGTCACCAGCTTGAACACAACGCTTGCTGTGCCAGGGGTAGCTATTCTCTTCGTACATGACCCGCTGTAGGTGACTCAGTTGTTATATCCCCTTCCAAACCACCTCTACAGCTTTACTTTGAAGCTGGCTTTCCCCTAAAAGAAATCATTTTTAATGTAATACGATGCTATAGCATTTTGCAGTTGAAATGTGCTTCTGCAAGAACCAGTCCATACTCTGTTTTGAAGAGAAAGAACCAAACACTTATTTCTGTAACACAAATCTATAACAGCAAAAGTCAGCTGAAATTTAATTAGCAGCTAGGGCAGATTAAAAGAGCCAAGATTCCTTCAATAAAGAAAGATTTTTCCGGAGCAATTAACACAAAACCAGATGTGAAGCCCAGGAATTCAGAGAGAACAAAGGTGGGAGGCAGAGATGGAAATAAAGTTACAGGAATTGAAAAATAGAAAACAACTTATATTTTTTATCGCAGTTCTCCTTGCTTGGAGCAAGACATTTTACCACTATATCAAATGCCTAAAATTGGTCCAAAGCTTCCTTATGTGCAAAATGTAATTCCTGTCATCAGTGTTCCTCCATTTAGAGCAAAGTTGTTTATTCATTAATAAATAAATAAATTACTGATAGCAGAATTATCTTTGGGGGTTCATGAACTTTTATTATTTGCTGCATTTAATAAGCATAGAGAAAGAAAAAGGTCATGTCTTGACCGGACTGCCTTGTAAGCTAGTACACCAGCAAAACACAGAAGCTGAAGATAAAGAGAATCCACTTTCAGTTGTTGTATTTGATTGTTTTCCTTATGGCTTAATAGTGTAAATTGAAAGAAAGATCAAATGGTAGCATATCTTACAAGATAGTAAATTCAAAACAATAAGGAAGCAAATAAAATGAATCATGTGGAATTTTGAAATATCTCAAAATTTGTCAGCCACCAGATGTCACAAAACCTGCAAGTGATGATGCACTGCAATGAGAGAAGGGCAAGGTTCTGGCAATAGCACAGCATGTCAGGAAATTTTCCTATTAATTTCTGTAAGCCTTAGAGTTTTGGAACGAAGGGAATAAAACTTCTTAAAAAAACCCACTTAAACCAAAGCAAACTGAGATTTTTCTTTGCCATCATCTACCTCAAAGTGGAAGTAATGTGTTCAAAACCAGCAGCTTGAGCACAACAGAAAATACAGGCGGCCTGTGCACTGAACAAAAAAAAAGTGTTTAAAAATATACAGGGCCAATCTGATCTTACATAAGCCCTGACAAGGTCAATATATTTACTATCACTCACAAATTCTTCAGATCTAAGCAGTTAAACTGCCAACAGTACAAATTCAAATACTTTTTTTATGCACATACACGTGCACATATATATACACACACACACAAAATGCTCCCTGCATCCACCATGCAACAAATCCTATGTGAAAGACACCATTTAGAATAACTAGAAAGTGCTATCTCCATTGGCTCCGCTGAACCCATTATCACATCCTTATGGAAACACAGAGAATATGTATGAATTCATTTCTACTGCATCCTGGCGCTGATAGAAAAATCCTTAGTCTCAGAAGCGATACACAGTAAAGAACTCGATAAAACCTGACTCAATATTAGATCCACAAAAACCATTTGATATTTCAACAGAAATAAAATTAAATCTCATTCTATGCCATAATATATTGGTTTCACACGCTGTAATAGAAACCAACATGTGTTTCCCCAACCAAAATAGGAACGTAAATCAAGAACATCTATCGAGGGAGAGATTACAATAGGTATGGGTTAGAGAGAAAAAGTGATTCCTAACATTTTGCATTCAAAGAAAAAACCATTCAGAACAATAAATAACTTTGCTTTGTTAATTTAAAGCCCTGTTTCTTTTGTGTGATGCAGTAATCTCCAAGACCTGCAACGATATGAAGGAAAACACATAGTGAATTTGCCAGGCATATTGAAAATGCAGGCAGCATTTTATAACCTCTGATAGTGCTGTCCCTCACCTGATTACTTTTATTTACTACTTTTCTTTGTAAAAAAATAAATGCTGGGTAGTAGAATTATCTACTGCCAGTACCAAACCCTTATATACTGTTTGTCAGGCACAAAAGGTCAGTATTTACACTATTATATTGCGCAGCCCATTAATCATCATTTTTTACCTTCACCTAATCCTACTACAGAATGCTACTGTTTTACAAAGCACTTAGAATTTAATAGAAGATGGTCGGAGTAAGCCTGTTTAATCTGCCTGAAAACCATGCTGAGATTTAACGTTATCATTTCTGTCTTCCACTGTGATGGGACAGACAGGGACACCTATGCTCACCACTAATCTAAATCCCAAGGCTAGAAAATAAATTGTTTTCAGCAAAGCAGAATACATGGATTACTGGCACTTCCCAACTTTAGAAGGAAATAGGGCATCGCCGGAGGGAAACTGTACCTGCAATGCCCTAACTAACACCTTCTGTACATCATTTTTAAGTGCATTCTCAGGTACAACCTGAGTCAGAGCCAGGGGCTGTGGCATGCTCGGACCAGGGATATCAGAGCCAGGGGCTGTGGCATGCTCGGACCAGGGATATAAGCACGCAAATTCCAAGGATTTGCTTATAGCTCAGGTTGTTCACAGGAACATTAAAGCCAATTCAGGAGACGTGACTGGAGAGCAGAGCCGGGTGGAACTGGAGCTGCTTATCTCAGCAGCACCACATTCTTAGACTGACTTAAGCCAATATTTTCCCAAGATCCAAATCCAAGGTTGCTAAAACAGAGTGGTCCTGCAGAATTAGCTTGTTTTGAAATCTGGAGGCAAAAGGGCCACAGTCCAGGGCTGGGATTTCAAATGCACAACAACTGGGGCTAAAGCCTTACACGCAGACCCGCACACAACGCATAGATGGCCCTTAGGTCAGCGGTACTTGGGACGCACAAGTGACACTATCAACATTGAGCCATGCTTTCCTTAGTCTTATTTGCCTGGAGGTCAGAAAACTGTGGGAGATGTGAGACTCTGAAGGTGCAAGTGACTCAACCTAATTTAGTCAGAAGTAAGACAGCAAAGGGCATGACTGAGCATTTAACCTGTGCAGGAAGAAGCCCCAGTAAATAAATTCCATATTTAAGACTTCTGAATGCTTATAAAGGCCCTGGAAGAGCACTGTTCCATCTGACTCTGGGTTTGTGCAGAGGAGCTCTGAGGAAGCTTTACAACCAAAGCAGGGCATCCAGCGATGCAGCAGGACGCCTGCTGGCAGCAGACCCCTTGTCATGGGGGTGCAGCAGAATGGCTTCAAAACCTTAAGGTAAGAGTTGTCGTGTTCAAAATAATTAAGCTAATTCAAGCTCAACAGTGAGAAAGGTTAATAAAAAAGTATGACTGATTTTCAACTGCTTTGACCTTGATTTGGTAATGAAGTGCAAATCCTCTCACTAGGAAACGTGCTTGCTGGGTGGGAGCAGGACAGTCTGCAACTGAACCTGCAAAACAGCCGTAGCCATCCTATTTATTTTCTTCTGGTTGAGGATGCAATAAGGGAATATGGGGCTTCTACTTTGAAGCAGCTTGTGACATATAGAAAGGAAACAGAAGTGGTTTTTCAGTCAGATCACCCACTACATCCAAAATAACAATCCACCCTATCCACTCTGACAAAATAACACATAATAGAACTAAAACTGTGCTGAGAAAAATAGTCTGTTAAGCTTCCCATTCCTCTGAGGCCTGAAGTCTATTTTTAAGGTTGAGAACTGACGTTGCATCTGCCCCACCGAAGCCTGCCTCGGCTCAGCCAGTGGAGAGGAGCAGCCTGCACGGCATTAATAATTCATCCGATAGAGTTCAGCTGGCGTATTTCAGCACCAAACTGCACCAAACACTCCCGCAAGGAAAGAGAGAGGGATTGTTTCAGAAGGAGCTTTCCTCCTTCACACCATGTTCTTTTTCTTTTTACTTTATTTTCCACATATTTATTGGTGATGAAAAGCCTTCACAGGCAGTCTAGGAGAAAAGAAGATCTCCATATAGCATCAGAGTGGGAAAAGCAGAGACACCAGTAAGACAGAATTTCCATGTCAACCACAATCTACCAAATTGATTTATTTCTGGTGAAAAGCAGATAATTCTGTGTTTCTTGATAGTCATTTTGAGAAGTTATCCCCAACAGGAAGAGTAGCAAAGACCTTTGGCTGCTATCTCTCCTCTCTTCATCCAGTCTTAAAGATGAACAAGAACAAAACTTAGATGCAACTCACACACAAAATATCCCACTTTTTTTTTTTTTTATCAGTATGAGCTAATACAGCTTCAAAAGGAAAGTCTCTATTGCCCTACCACACCAGCTCTCCATTAACCAAGTCCTACATTTATGTCCATTCATTTTACTTTCAAAATATTTTCTAGAAAATGGGAATGAATTAAAGCACTGGCTCCCTCTAGGTTTATTCACTCTATTGATTGCTCTAGAGATGAGTGGGAGTAATTATTCTGAAAAGGTTCATTCTCAAGAGTGAACATGGAAGGTGCTAAACGTATTCAAACTGGTGAATAACATACAGCTGAAAGTGAATAAAGACACAACTATGAATGAAAAGGAAAGTACACAAAGGACCGAGGTCTGCAACAGCGATTTTTGATGACCCTGACAGCATCAAGGGGAAGCTGAGAATGCCCCAAACCAAAGATTTCTCTCTTCTGACTAAACAGATTGAAAAGTCCCAGCTTTATTCCTTGACAGACCTATTCCCTTCCATGCAATGACTTTGACAGAGGAGGAATTGTGGCTAATTATTTTTACAAACAGTGCCCTTGATGCCAAAGACTCACCCATCACAGCTGCAGCCCCCTGGCATCACCTTCTTGTCTTTCCTGTCCAAATGGCTTCAAAGGGTATTTGCTCCCAAGGATAACCTGTGCCTCAGTTACTAGTACCCCTGGAGGACTCTGGGTGAGGAGGAAACTGCTGCAAGTTTCTGACCAGGCTGTTGAAGATGGTGCAGCAAGTAGCACCCCACGCACAGCCGTGTCCACTGCTTGTTCAAATGCTGGACAAAACTGGGATTAACAAAACCACTTGTGCCTAGGGAAGTCCCACGCCTACCATAGCTTCCTAGAAAGAAGGTGCCAGCATCTCCAAGAGTCCTGTGGCTAGGCAGGAAGCGTGACTTGCTGTCTAACAGGATTTGTCCCAGTTCAGCAGCAATATTAGTTTTCACAACATTTTGCAACTAACAAAAGTCCTGTGAGACCCACAATTACCTTCTATATCATTGTTAAAAGTGTGTATGTCAAAACCTGAGAAAGATAGATTACAAACCATGGACATTAATCATTCAAGCACCTGGGGACTCAAAGCTCTGCAAAAGAAAGGAGACAACATCTGACTACACCTTCAAGAGAAAATGTGGGAGATGATACAGGCAGGGATTTCATTGAGAAGAGCTGCACATCACAAATAAAAAGGTTAGGATGCTGTGCTTATATGAATAAGCTTATATACATATATAAGCTATAGCTTGCTTAACAGATAAAAAAAAAAATCCCTAAGTTAGGCCTCTCTGGCATTGTTTTGTTGGTGATTTTTCACTTGCATGAAACAAACCTTAAGTAATTTGTGTTTATTAAGAAAACCAAGACCTTTCACCATCTTGAACTTCACCCTCTCACAGAGCAGGTCATTTATTGAATTATTATTGCATCATCTTTCAGTAATTAAGTTTCTTCTATGCAGCAGTTACTCATTTGAGTAGGTCTTAAAATATCACATGGAAAAGAGCATTAGAGACCAGTTTTAGAAAAGCCATTTAGTATGAAAAAATGGACTGTCATTTGTCCATCCCACTATGTTATTCCAGCCCACAATAACACACGGTCCTTCGGTACTTACTGGATCAAACATGGAATGGCTTGGAAATACTTGCTCACCCACGCAGAGGAGAAGACCTTTGGAAAATTCAACATTTAACCCAAGCGCTCATTTTTCCTAGTTTTTCAACTACATGTGCCATGCTGATAAAAAGTGAATAGCCAGATCTGCTGAATGCATATTGATTATCACTTTAACATCTTATGGACAAATAAACCACAGAAGGGATTTTTTCCAAAATATAATTATCAAATTAGCTCATTGGGAGGCATTAAAGTACCCTGGAGCAAACCCAAAAGTTATACATGAAAAAAGCAGGACCAGTCTAACGTACTAGAGATCAACAGATTTCCCCTTGGAAGCTTTGCATAGATCAGTGCCCCCACAGCATCCCCCAGCCTGAGCACTGCACTGGGGCTGGAGGCAGCCCAGTGATCAAAGTGGAATATGCTAGAGTACAGAACCACACTTTCCACTGTGAATTTAAACAGATTTTCCTTCTCACGAATGGTCCTTCTGCACATGACACAGCAGCGTGTGAGTGTCGCAGAGACAGCGCCGCAAGAAGCAGAGAAAACCCCAACGCAGCAGCACCTTCTTCACAGGAGGCCTTAGTCTTTGGGAAGGACATTTGAAGGTCATCCTATGATTGCAGCTACCAGCCACGCTGCTCTCGGGGAAGCAGTGAAAAGCCCTGAGCACATCCACAACGCTAAGAGCACAAACTTGTAAGTTCTGGATGCAGCATCCCCACGGGACGCGGGTTCGGGTGCCTGTATCTGTACTCAGCGGTTCCCCGTCACTGGCAGCCTGCAACTCAGCGAATTTCCCCTCTCATGAGGAACACTGCCTTTCAAACGTTATCGCTCTGCTTGGCTGCTGTGATTACTAAATTAATGCAAAGTAATTATACAGATAAAACTTCCAGCTCTTGCTCAGTGTTGTCTAGTGAATAATCCTTCATCTTCTAGAAAACCCAGCAGCAAAACAGAGGGTTACAGCCTCTGAACAGAGGGTACAACCATGTGAAAATTCAAGGTAGCTTTCCTATAGCATGGCTGAAAGTGGTATTCATTTCCTACCTGGGACACTGAAGATTTATTTGGTTCAGTAGAAAACACTTTTCCTTTATCAAAAGTTTGCATTGACAGAGACTACCAAGCTCCTGTAGGAAGAGCCTCAGTAAGGCAAAGTAAAGGAAGATAAGATCATCTTTTTATTTTTTGCCACTTGTAGAGAAATGATTTATCCCCATCCCTATGGGCTCCTTTACCTGTGTCTGCAGGAGGAATACCTGGCTAGCCAGTTTTAAAAAAATTCTTTAGTAAGAATCCCCAAGATTAGTCAAAGTACATCTAATCATTAGCTCCTGCATCTTTATTCCAGATATGCTCTTGAGAGAGCTGCTTAATTCAGTGCACACAATTACAGCTGCAAAACAAGTCGGTGGTGGTTGCTTTGAAAAACCCGACAGCAAATCTCCAGCTAAAATACCGAAAGGACCACGTACTGCTTTCTGTGACCTTTTGGTGCTAGATGATGATGATGAGACAAGAACACGCTTTGGAGCCCTATCCAAAATGGTACAACTGGGGGATGGTTGGCCTTCAGCACTGCTCCCTGGAGAGAAAGTGTAACTCAGGTGAGCAGCCCCAGAGGTCTGTGTGCTTAGCAGCTCTCCAGGCACCTCTAGGAGGAGTTTGTCTCAGTTTTGTCACAATAAATTTCCAACAGGACAGGGAGTCCTTGAAATGGAAGCAAGTGAGAAGGTCATTTCTACCTGATGGCTTTGACATATTGGGTCTGATATTGCATTTTGCATGAGCCTTTACAACAGCAAAATGCCACCACTGCTGGATGGGAACTTTCCACCAAATAGAAGGAAATTAATTCATTAGGTGGAAGGCAGCACAGGATTCCACATACACGTTCAAAAATTGATTGCTTCCCATAGGAAAATTTGCACAAAGGATAAAATACTTCAATATGTCTGTTAAGAAACATATGCTTTGATTTAGGAATTCTGTGCTCCCATTTACTTTGGCAGTCTGCACCTCTTGGGTGCACCATTTACTCCTTATGGGTCTTCTTCCTTCTTAAAAGAGTGGGCGCTGGAATGCAGCACTTCAGAGGCCAGTGAGCATGATCCCAGCAAAATGTCCCTTTTCACAAAGAGCATCACATATAGGTGGCAGCTGAAATATCAAACGGGCAATGCAGCAGCATATACAGAATGAAATGGCCTAACTCAGAGCCAAAATATTTTTAATTTACTATCAAAAATATCAATACAATCTGGAGAAAGCTTACATGTGAAAAAAATTAACTGGCAAGTCTAATAATATTTTTGAACCCGTTCATACTGCATTTTAACAGATATATTAAAATAAACCCTCGTGTAGCTTTTTTGAATTACTTGCTGAACTGAATGTCCTTACCCTAGTATGTCACACTTGCATCTTCACTTCTAAATCCAGGGTCCATGAGCAGCTATGGGACAAGCTGAGAGACAGTCATCGCAGAATTAATTGGAGAAAAAGAAAAATAATGCTGCCAGCTACACGTGGAACCATGATAGAGCATTTTCATTCCTCTGTCAACAAGCTTGGTGGCATGAGAACAAGCTCGGGTCATTCAGAAACGTGTGGACCAAACTCTTTTTCTAAAAAAGGCATCCAATACACTTTAATTGATTTAGGCTGTTTTTCAACAGAAAAATCTGTCCATACAGAACGAGAGGAATCTGATCATCCATCTGAGGATTTCCAGGCCTTCAACAGCACAAATCCCAGGGCTGCAAACATCAAGAAGTCCTAGACAAATTGTCACAGAATGGGCTTAGTTTATCCAGTAGCACAGGACACGTTTTGTAAGATAAAGGTGCCCTTGCAGTAAGCCCAAGAGCAAAGCCACACCATGACTCACGTCACCCAGTGCTATTCCAGTGCCCACATCCAGCCTCTTCCAGCAGCTTCCATAGCTGTCGGTGCTGGGGTGCACAGGCTGCACCCTGTGCTGACTTTCAGGGGGGTTAGTACTATTAGACAACTTATTTTTAAAAAAAGCAGGTATTTAATCAGGTTTTATGTATATGTAGCCAAGGACTCAGCTCAAGACAAAATTACATAGCCACAGCAGAAATTCCATGCACAGAAAGAAAAAATATTAGGAAACTCCAGGAGCAGTTGCAGTTTTTTGCAGGAAAGCTCCCTGCAGGTCAGACTGTCCTTTGGTATGCTTGAACAGGAGATTCACAAGACAGGCATGGTTTTCCTACAAAGATACAGCCAGTTCCCTTCAGATTTCATCTGATTAGGACAGGGAAGCCAAATAAAAAAGTATAAATTGCCAACTGACCCAAGCTGAATCTTTGAGATACATCACACACCTCATTTGCTCCCTGTGCATATCTGTTTGTTCCCTACCCTCACTGATCTTGCAGCAGACAGGCACAGATTTATTTCACACTGGTGCCAAAAACCAGTCTTATTCCTGTGCAGAAGTTATTTATTAGGAAAAGAAATTCACCGTTAACTCTAAGGGACTTATTTTGCTTTTACGCTCATAATTCAGGCTTCCTGATTTTGCTTGTTTCTGCAATTTCAGAGATATATATGAGGCCTGTGTTAAAAAGTTGCCTGGCACAAGGCCAGCATCATTTGCCTACTCTTTGATGCCAAATACTCTTGCTTTTTTACATCTTCTTCAGGATCTCAGACACGCAGCCCAGCAGCCATCTGCAGAGCTTTCCCCTCCTCCCCCCAGTTTTCAATTATTTTGCCATCCAAGCAGCAGTTACTCTGACACAGAGCTACGATTCCCATGAGACTCCACAGCTCTCCTTCAACTGAGCTGTATCTCTAGCTGAGCTTCTTTCCTGTTTTGTGATATTATTCTAATCAGCCGAACATCACCAGCATCATGTAAATTCACAATTCCTGGACAAAGCTGTTTGGAGTCCTGCAGCTTATTCCCTTCAAGTTTTATGAATAAATTATATCTCCCAGCACCAAAACATTTCATTAAACTGACAAATAAGCTCCCCACCCAAAAGCTTAGGGGTTTTTTTTAACAGCTTTTGCCACCACAGCAGGATTTCCCAAGAGAGGTGGGCGACCATGGTTTGATATCTGCACTAACAGCAAAGAGAGCCCCAAGATAGTCAGTCGTTCCAGTTTTGAAGCACTGGAGAAGTCTACTTTATTAACTTCCCATGCACTTCCCAGGTGAAATAAGGGAAATGTGTAACCCCTACACTTTTAGGGGATATTCCTTGCTAGTAGGTGGAGTTTTCAACTCCTACAAGATCAGAAGGCAGCTCTCATTGACTGCTCGGAAGTTGTGTGGGTTGTGCCCAGTTCGTCTTGTCACTGCTGGCCCCCAGCACCCAGCTGGATGGGGTGATGGGGTGGCTCCCTCCCCACGGCCCCCTGCCCTTTGAGTGCCCCTCTAACTTGTGCTCTAGGTCTTCAGTCTCCTTGCTCACACCCACCCAGCAGAGGCACATACAGAAAGGTAAAATCAGTTTTGTTACAATAAGCACAAAATGGTATTTTTGAGGATAAGGAATTTTGTGGTTTTGTTTTTATTTCAGTTATCTTCCTTTTCAGGTCTGGCACTTTCTAAAGTTAGAACCTGAAGTTATAATCTATCACATTGCAAAAAGCCATTGCTACAGAAACCAATTAGACTTGCCTACCCACACAGAACTGTGCAGACACTGACAGATATTTTTTTTTAACATTTTTTAATCACCTAAACAAGAACAAAAAAAAATTTGCTAACTTTGGCTGCACCTTGATTGTTGCTACCACAGCCACTCAACTATGATCCTGCCAGCTCTGTATGCAGACATGCCAAAACGTCATCCGTAAAAAGGTGATACTCATGAAAATAAAGCCAACCAAACAGTCCCAGCCACCCCCTCCCCACAGCAGCTCCCTGTCAGCACAGGCATTTCTCCAGCTGCACCGTGACCTGCTTCGGGGATAAATGCATCCGAAAAGTAACCTGGCAGACCAACACCAATAATAAGCCACATTCAGCCAGATCTGTTTTGCAATCTGGGATGGCAGGTGAGGGGAGGAAGGGCAGAAAGCAGCATCCTCCCCACCAGCAGCATCGAGCCCCTCATGCCGCACACCTGCGGCGTGCTGCGCCATGCAGAACCACTGTTCTGAAACCAGCACCAGTACAGAAGATATCAGGATCTGTTCAATCGTGTATATTAGCTTAGGAGAAAAAAAAAAAAGCAGGTTGCTTTCACTTGAAATCTGAAAGGAATTTTAAAATACAAAGGACTCAGATTACAGCAGCTGCAGCTTGGCTAGGGCACAAACGTGCTGAGAAGTGAACGCGTTGCTTTAATGCCTTCCAGTACATGGAGGATCCCCCAGTTTGGCATAACCCTTCTGACTGAAGGGCAACATCAAGACCACCCCTTCCCGCAGCCCAGAATTAGCCAGTAAACGTACTTCACTTGTTTCGTCACCAGTTTCAATGTCTTTGGCTTTGCAGGAGCCAACGTGTTTGCACCGCAGCGTTGGCACAGAACGGTTCTTTCTGCAGCTCCTGCAAGAGTTACACCGGTCAATACTCTGCCAGCACTGCCCCTTCTGCACACATCTTCCTGCAACGGGACAAAACATGAAGAAGGGCCGCACAACAGCAAAACTGTTATCGGCAGAAAAGCCTCCTGGCTCACGTGCCACTTTGCCTCTGGAATCCCCCTCCGGCAGCTAAGCACGTTCTCGGAAGTACACCGAGTCCGTCAAGGAACACATTGACTCGCATTTATCCCTTTTTATTGAGAAACCACGCTAGTGGTAATTCAGGCCATACTTACAATCCTCCCGTCAATTTACCTGAGCAGTTGTTGGTACTTTGGTTACCTGTGTTCTGGTTTTCATCTATTCAGGTTTGTAGCTGGCGTTTGCTGCTTTTATTTATTTATTTTTATTCACTGGGCTTGCTTTTGCTCCTGTGTTCATGTGACATTATTGCAAGAACTGCAGAGAACTGCAGCTGTGCTCGTGAACGTGATCAAATGAGCAAACCCACCACTGAGCTTTAATAACCATCATCATCCTGCAGCCTGGAAAATACCCCTGCTGTTAGAGCCGGACCTAAGCCTGACCCTCCTCCCGCTGCACACCCCATTACAGAGATCAGAGCCAGCAGCCTTGGACTCCCTCAAAGTTCAAAGGGATGTGACCATTTGGATAACCCCTGTCTCTACTGTACCAGTAAAGATGAGCTCGTGTGCAATGAAAGAAGCAGAGGGGAAAACCAGCCCTTTCTCTGGCAGCTGGGTTACGCTAAACTGCTGAAGTGAACTTGAAAGTGCAAGCTTAAAAAAAGTTACCAATTTAGACAAAGAATAAACACAACCCAGGCGTTTGTCCATCCTACACACCACTTTAAGAGAAGTGCATCTGAGAACGCACATCCTGCTGTAATTACCTCTGTCGGTTTAACTCAGCTATAGCTATTAAAGTTTGTGCTGCCCATTATTTGAGTTACATATTTTTGCATTCATTTCTGCTTCCTTTTTCCATACAGGCTCCTCTGGCTGCAGCATGCAAGCTGCTTGCCAAAGATGCCAATAAGCATAAAACAGCAGCAACCAGCACATGTAGCTAGTCTGTCTGCATAGGAAACGTGCCACAAACATGTCATGGCAGCTAAGCAGTCTCAGACACATTTGCCTATATCTATTTTAATTGCACAATTGTAAAACTACTGTGAATCCTACTTGAAGTGCTTACTAACTGAACAGAAACCCACATTTTCTTCATTTCCACGGAACACACACAAAACCACAAGAATTAGAGAAACCTGCAGTTTACCACAGTGACATTTGCAAGTTCCTGGCCAGCCATCCTGACAGTGCTCAAGTGTCACTCAGCAAGCACAGAGGGTTTTTTAAAGCTTCATATTACACAAAATATATTTGCTTGCTTTCAACTGCCTGTAAAGTCTTCATTCATTCCCTTATTTATGATGCACAACGTGGTTTTTTTGCTGTAAGTTTTCAAACCGGACTTTTCTATTTCTCTGCCTACACAAAGGCAAATATTTAACCAGCGTGTAACGGAAGAATCCCTTCAAGGTCCAAAGAAAAGCAAGTGTTTCTATGCCAAAATGCAAAAGGTCATCAGAAATAGAAACCAACAGCAAACATTGCTTTGAACAAGTAATAGCATGTATCAAAATATGCATAAGAACAGCCAAAGGTACGTTCCCTGCACAGGTACCACCTGGCAGCTTGCTAGCCTACAGAGAAGTGGCTTCTGCCCCTCAGCGATTTAGCAGATTGCCCATGCACCCAAAGGTGCTGCAGCTTCAGTAACGCAGGAAATGGTTTTTTTGTGCAATTCAAAGAAAAAGAAAAGCATCTTTGCTCAGACTAAAAAGGCATTACAACCATTTGAAGATATAAGGAGGTTTCTTGCAAATTTGTTTTTAAGGATGTCTATCGTACCTTTCACAAAGAACCTGTAACTGATGCTCAGACGCTAAAAGGGCAGCTCCACATGTATTGACTGGATTTTAATTAAGTTTAACTTGTGTCTCTTCTGAGTACCAGATCTATTACTTTGTACAGTAACCCTTGGAAAGCAAATTTATTGCAACATTAGCCACACACATTCCCTCGCTGTGTGTATTCTCTGATCGTCATTTACACTAGAAATGCTACTGTGCAACTGCAGACAGATGAATCCACACAACGATTGTAATGTTTATGTTTCCCAACAGATATATTTCTTTTGATGGATCAGTGGACAATTAATAGGGAATGAGAAAAGAAAGTGAGAATTTAAACCAGAGAGAAGTCTCACACACAAAATCTATTCCAGTTTAGGTTTAGCCCCTCTGCTGAACACCAGACATTCTTACAAACTAGCCCAACAATTACAGAAATACATATAACTTATTTAGAGGCAATGTTTTTCCAATGCCAGAAAAACATGTCAAGTGCTGGAATTGAATTCTTATTTCCAATATGTTTGGAAGCTGAGTCCATTCCCACAGGTGAGTATTAGGCATAGGTCCATATTACTTTCATAAGCATGAAGCCTTCTACTGACAACAGCTACTAAAAAAAAAATCCACTGCCTGCAAACTCTGCAGCAGCTCTGTTGGCATTCTCTTGTAATCTCAAAAGCTTGCATTATTATATCCAACATAACACACAGTATAAGAAGCATGTGTTTTGTTTAACCCAAAATATAATATAACCACCAGCAGCATCTTCTCAGAGGTTAATTTCATATCTTCACAGCTTTCGACAGCATCCAATCCATGAGAGTATTTGTAAGCACACGCCATCAGCTATATAATATTAAAGATTTCCCTATTCCCCAACCCTTTCTCATTACCTCTCCTTTACAATAGTTGCTCTGGCACAGCTTATGGTGATGAATGGGTTGCATGCTGATGATTTGGGGAGGTGGCTGTTGTTGAGGGGATTGCACAGAACGACCCGCAAGATCCTAAAAGCAGCGGCTGACTGCGGAGTTTGCAGATACCTCTGTCTGATAAATTCTTTGTCCATCTGTAAGCCTTTCAGCAAATTGTCCTATTTTCTTCCATAAACAGAACAGCTGCTATGAGGTAGCACTTACCCAGGTTTCTCTCATGGCTTATTTACAATTTTTATTTGTTCCAGTGCCTTGTGTTTAGCTACTTTGAGTACCCCAAATCACTACTATCATTTCAGAAGTGAAGCTCTTCAGACAGGGGGAGGAAAGCAGACAGACCACTGATGAATGATGTGGATTCAGCTGCCTCTGGGTGTCATGACTTGTATTGCAGCAGAATATGGTGTTCTTACCAAAAATATCCACTACCTAATAGTATAACAAAGCAAAAGCAAAAAATAGCTACATTCACTTTAGCATTTCTGTCCGAACAGCCCTTTAGAAAGCCAAACAAGTTCACATGCCTGTTAGTTTGAGGGTGCTTTACTATATATTTTCATATTTTAAATAACTTTACTTCAAAAAAAAAAAGAACATTCCCTGATGTTCTTAATGTTTTGACAAAACTGTTCCTAGAACAAAATGCAAAGCCATCTCTTGCATGACGCAAATGCATTTTTCTTTGGTTTAAATTCTCCTCCAACTTGCAGACTTTTTTTTTTTTTCCTGATTGTGTCTCACACACGTTTATTCTGAGTTTGGGATCATTCATTAGACCATGATCATTGCTGTGGAGCTGCTTAAGACAAAACCGTGGAAATTCAGGTAGAAATCCCTGACTTAAATTTAATTCCCCTGTTGTGAACCTATTCCCAATGTTTATGAAGACAGGTTGAGAGAGCTGGGGTTGTCCAGCCTAGAGAAGAGAAGGCTCCAGGGAGACCTTATCGTGGCCTTTCAATACTTGAAGTGAGCTTGTAAGAAAGATGGAGACAGACTTTTCAAGTAGGGGTTGTAGCGATAGAACAAGGGGGAATGGCTTTGAACTGAAAGAGGGTAGATTTAGATTAGATATTAGGAAGAAATTCTTCACTGTGAGGGTGGCGAGACCCTGGAACGGGTTTTCCAGAGCAGCTGTGGTGCCCCATCCCTGGAATTGCTCAAGGCCAGGCTGGATGGAGCTGGGAGCAACTGGTCTAGTGGGAGGTGTCCCTGCCCATGGCAGGGGACATGTTTTTATGTTATAAAAACCCCTGACCCCATGAAATCCTTTCCTTCTTAGACTGAGACTTTATGAGGTTGCACCCAAAAGGTAAGAAAACACAAAATGTTATGAAAATTTTATGGCTGACTAACCTCAAGCCTGAAACAGCACCCACTTAATGAGGTTCCTGGCCTATTTATTCCCTCCACATCAAGTCAAGATCAGTTACATCTAAACTGTCACCACCAAATGTCTGGCCAGGAGCTCCTTGCAAATCTCCAAAGGCAAGAGATCCCACAGCTTATTGCATTGCTTCACTACCCTGACTGTTGACAGCTATTCTCTCAGATCTAACCTAAATCTTCCCTTGCCTCAAACTAAGCCAAATAATTATTGCCTTACTCTCCCCAGAAATAAAATTAGTGCCATGCTTATGGTGGTGGGTGATGGCATACTGTACTTTAATCCAAATCCAGCTGGTAAGTGATACCAACTTCTGTTCAAACCCTAATCCTTCCCTTCTCTCTATTAACTAAACTTAAGGAAAGCAATTATTGCTGGAAAGTGCAAGTACTTATTCTTGAGGAACTCACCAGTTTAGCTAATGGCTGCAGTCCTCAGCTGAAACTAATCTGAGCTTTACCTAAAGTTCAGTAATATCCTTTTACTATCTCAAAATTACTCCTGCCAGTCTGTAGTTTGCGGCTCCAACCCAGAAAACATGCCTATACCTCTCAAGCCTTGCTTCTACAGTATCAAGCCCAAATTATAAATGTTAATACTCAGTAGCACAACACTCTTGTTTTTAAGTACAAAACACTGTCAAACCTTTCACGCGAAGCAGAAAGGAAAGAGGCATCGGGAATTACTGTAACACATTCACAGCTACTGTAGAGAAGAAGAGCAGATAGTAAAAGACTGTGTTTGAATGAAATAAGCAACTCACCCATAGAATATGAAATATTGTAATGAATAAATAGATAACTGGAGAAAATTCAGGCTGACATTCCTAAGCACTATAATTTGAAACTTGCAGCAAATAAAGGCAAGAATTTTTCTGGAGACTAAGGGAAACATTGTATTGAAGTTTCTGTTCAAATAGTTGGTGATAATATTTGGCAAACCAACCCACAGAGTTCAGAGTATTAGAGAGACAGAAGTTATTTATGACTGACAAAAAACAGAAGATACCAGACTACATCACTTTGCAACAGAAAGGCAGACTATGCCAGGCGTTTCACGGCAGTGTATGTTTTCAGTCCTTAATTAAAAGGAGAAACAAGAACAAGAAGTTCCAAGTCACAATCTTTACAAAGCTTTGGAGGAAAAAAACAAACCAAGTATCTCATGGTTCTCTAGGGACTTAATTTAAGTGCCCAATAAAGTGGGCAGTTAACCATATAAGCATAGATCTCTTCACTGCTTTAACTTACAGTGACTCATCTAAGTCACAATTTTCTTGGAAACTTCAGGTACATGCTTCTCAAGGGGAAAAAGCCCCAGGCTGTACAATAGGATGAAAATTTGGTTTACTGAAAATTTACACTTAGGAGGCAAAATGTGTAGGTAGATTCAATATATTACAAGGAACACATAAATAGAATTGGCAAAAAAGGTGTGCCTTGGCAAAAAAGGTGTGCCATGCTTTGCGACATTCAATACGCATTTTCTTTTTCCTTCCAAGGTGAATATAACAGGAAGAAGCTACATCGCTCAGCATTTCAAGGTAATTACAAATTTATAATGTATACAAATGAACACTAAACAACCACAACCTTCAAGAAAGAATAATGCTTGCCTGCTTCTCCATCTTCAGCAGAGTAAGACTTTATTTTTAACAGAGAATAGAAATAAGGATTGCATCTTTCAGAATCAGGAGATGTTCTGTACTGAGCCTTCTCCCCCTTACAAGTGAGCAGAGCAACTATCTTGAATCCTTCCACCTGCAAATCACACCAGAACATTTGGAGAGATGGCCAAAACGTTTTTTCTTAGGAAAAAACACTATTTTCGTAGGAAACTGGGACAACTTGGAAAACTTTATCAGTTTGAAAACAATTGGAAAATAGTTGGAAAATCTGTTCAGAACCAGAAAAAATGTTTTAGAAATTTGCTACCCAAAGAGAATCCAAAAGGATGCATTTCAGGAAAAGCAAAGCTACCTTCTGAGATGAAGCGCGGGCTGGGATACCAGCTGCAGACCGGTTGCACTGGCACAGCCCTGGAAGGCTTCCTGGACTGCTCCCAAAACTCTGAGCCCAGGGGTCCCAGCTCCCCCGTGGGTTCCCCTGGCTGGATGCACCCAGGAGCAGCCCTGGAGCAGGACAGCAGCTCCCAGAGACCAGGCTGTGCTGCAGGAAGCTGTAAAAACTTTTGCCTCAAAGTCCAAAAGAGAGAATGGCCAAGTTTGCAACTTTGCCTCCCACACGCTCCCAAGCGTGCAAGTGCACACAACCGCTCAGACGGGAACTAAGGGAGGCAGGTGAGCCAACGGAGGTGAAGTAAGAACAGCTTTAACTTGTCTTTCCCTTTAACTGAGTCCATCCCCAAGTCCTGCCAAGGATTCAAAACATTCAGTTAAATGTTTTTCCGTATGACGCACGACTTGCGGTCCCAGGGTTGGCACCGAAACCATTGTGAGAAAGTGAGAAGTGCTGTCCCTGGCCTGTTGGAGAAGCATGGCGAAGGGGCTTGGAAACTCTCCTGTTTGAAGACGCTTTGCTGCATTCACTGCTCAAGGAACCTGGAGAATTTCTGAATTCTTGGACTTTTTTTTTTTAAAAATGGAAATTTTGAGCTCCTAATCAAGAAACATCCTCTAGCTTGCCCTTCTCCTCTCTGGCAAGTTTATTTTTCTAGTTCTGTTGCAAAACAGGTAAGTCTTTTTCATCCAAAACTGAGAAATGAACAAAGCTATCCAGTGAAAGAGCCACAGAGGCAAAGATTCTTCACCTTGGGCAAAAATAAGAAGTATCATCAGCGAGAGTGCCTTTTATGAAGGGATTTTGCATGGTGCTCTGCCTGCAGGATTGCTGATCATAGCTTTATTATGTTGTTTGATCCTCTGGCATAAGAGGAGACCAGCTGAAAGATTATTACAAAGGGGCTGAACAACATGAGATGACCCAACCTTAATCCTATCTCTGCTCTTTTCATACCATTGTATCCACGGGCCACTTACCCTGCACAGAATGATATCTCCACCCATTGCTGGAAAAACGCACCATTAAGGATTGCTGTCAAGGAGCACTGTGCATGACACCTAGGACAGCAAATAAAATAAAACTGACTTTTAAGCCCAAGTGACAGATCAAACTGTTTTCTCCTTTAGCCCCCCTGAACAGTTATTACATGCTCTCAGTTATGTGAGACAGTAATAACTGCCCAAAATAACTGCAGCTGGGCTGGACTTTGTCACATCTGTACTCTGATACTTCTTCATCTTCTACTGGTGGTCTGTCATCTGCCCCCATGAATTAATTCCTGCTCCATTAAATGTTAATTACAGTTTTTCCTAGTGTCATGTAGGAGTATTGTGAACTATGCATTATTGCCTGCAAAGTGCTTGGGAATTTTGGACCAGAGATGCAAAGAAATTTATTGTGTGATAAATTATAACCTCTCCAGGCATACCTACAGCATAAAGAAAGGGGTGGGGAGGTGATTGCTGAATTTACTAACCCTAAAACTTTTGTCACAGCACTGATGAAAATCAAGTAACTTTAGTTTTAAATGGGAATTTACATGTGAATTCAAGGGTTTTTTTAATTACAGCCAAACTGTACTTTGTCTGAATTACTGTCTGTCACCAGCCTGAGTGAAGGACACTCCTAAGATGCTCTGTCCCAGAACAGGAACGCATGCAAACATGTCAAAGAAGTGACTGCAATAAATAATATGCAGTCTAAACATTGCAAAGTTGCCAGCTTGTCTTAGATCATTTGTTTTCAACCATCTACCCACGTTCATTACAACTCCCTTCCCCTGCCAGAACATTTATTGTCTTTAACATAAGGTAGACATCAATACTAAACAGCATTTGGGCAACTAACCCTTACCTCGGTGGTCATTTTGCCTCAATGAACCACAGAGCCTGTCCTTGCTGCAGGGTGAATCTGCCCAAAACGGCCACGGAGCACTTTGGACTGTAGGAGAAGGTACATTTCACTCTAGTGTCATTAAACTACATGTGAACTTTCAAAAAAATCTAATTTTCTTCTGGATCAATAGTCTATGCAGGTGTTGGGGGAAAAAATAATTACGTTTGTGGTACTTCTGCATTTCATAACCCACAGACAGACTCTGCTGGGCTACAAAAACTCTGCTCGTCTCAGGAGTCAGGGCGAAGCATCGGTGATACACTGCTCACAGGGGGATACACACAGCGGCAATGGGCACAACCCGCACCGGTGTTACAGCCTGCAATCACTTCCTGCAGCGACTTAAATCACTGCTCTCACCTCGAGTTCAGAAGGCAGATTCCACCCCCATCTTCTGTATTTCACAATTAATTTTCTGGGATATTAACACATCAAGTACTATTGCTGCCACAGCTATCTATAGCAGCAATCTGTGGAATCAACTAGAAGTTCTCTTTAATGTTTTTCTACAAACCTCACAACACTGGAGTTATGGAGACAACTGCCAGCTTCTCAGCTAAGAAACCATATCTTTTTAAGCATTTGTGCAGTAAGTAGTAAAACACAACCTTGATCCAAATACAGGAAGTGTTTTGGTAGGAGATGAAAGGGGTGGTTTCTTGAATTAGAAATAAATCCTAGCCAGGAGATATTAATGAAAGTGGAATCTTAATATTTACTTAGGCTTTAAGCAATGCTGTTTTGCACTGCATATTAACTTTTCAAATATGTACCTGGATACCAAAACATTACCTGGATACTAAAACGTTCCCTACAAGTTTACCAGAAATATACTATATCAGAACACTGCCTCTTTTAAGCATACAGCTGGGCTTGATTCTGCTTCACCTGAAGACGAGGATAAAATATTCATTTCCATATTAAAAAGGAGGATTTTTTTTTCTTTACACACAAGAGGCCCAGGAAAAAGAAAAAGTTATCCTAGACCTCAGCTGCTACCCTAAACAAGCCCAGGAACAGAAAGGTCTGTTGGCAGCACATGAAAGCACTGTGTGCACATTGTGGGTTCCCATTTCAACGACAGCCACATTCCCCTCTGTTGCTAGCCCAGCAGCCGGAGCACGGCTAGCTACAGAAGCCCCCAGGTGGTCTGCCGAAATGCTAGTGCCCACTGGCACTCTTCCCAAAAATGGAAGGCTCCTGGCCAGGCAGCCAATTCCATCCAATTCAGATAAGGATGTGAGAAATCCTCAAGGAGCCACAACCAAGCGGAGACAGCGCTACACACGTGCATAAAACCAGCGCACTGTTAAGCGGCCTGTTGGCACCTTTGATCTTGATGAGAGCGCCACGTTGGATGGCTTCTGTTCGCACACATTCATAGGATCCAAAACTGGATGCGCTGCTTTACGCTACATACAATAGTTCCCACGTATTTTACATGTCAGGACTTCCCAGACGGTGTAGAGCAAACAAGACATAACCCACCAAACAATTCATGGTATAGCAAAAAAAAAATTATTAGCAAGCTTTCTCCCTGCTCACTTTGCATGTGGAATCATTTATATTTTAATAATTTTAGTTCTGAAAACTTGAGTCTAGCTGAAGATGCTGTAAAAAAAAAAATATCAAACATTATTTAGACAAAAAATATTGTCCATTTGTTATATAACATCAGGCCCACAAACATGCTTGGAGAAACTGTAGTCAAGTAGAAGGGGATGCGAAAGGGCAAAATAGGTCAAATACCGGAGATCTGTAAGTCTTTCGGATGAAAGACTTTCAGGTCTGGCATGATGCCTTAGAAAAGCTGGGACAGGTGCTGCAGCAAGAAGCACATAATTCCGTCTTCTGAGGTACGGTTTCATCAATAATGGATACCTCCCAGCATTCAATTAGATTTCTTTACCATTTAAAGTTTGATACGGCTTCTTCGTTTTCAGCAGATATTTTTTCCCCTCGAGGAGCCCCAACTCTTTATTGTCACAGTTCCTAGAACTTCTTCGCTGGCACTTGGCCCAGACAAGTTGTTACTGAACACATGCCTTTATTATTCCTGAACAAGACAGGAGATTTGACAATTCTGATAACAGTTAGATGCTCCAACGAACACTGACGGCTCCCCATGTTCTAAATACTTAAAATGATACTCTGAATATTTACAGGCCTCCAGACTGAACTCATCACAATAAGAACTTCAAGGAAGAAATTGTCAGTCCTCTTTTTCAGAGAGGCTGTGACCTCCCCAGTCTTTAAGCTAAGTGTTGCCACGTTGCACAGCACCCCAGGTATTCAGCTGGAAATGGTCAGCAATGATGCATTTGAGTTAGTCTGGACTGCTAGAATCCTAGTAATTCCTAGGCTAAACTTATACTTAGCCACCTGATGTGCCTCCAGTCTTGTTTGTTAAACTGTTGTTTAGGTTAAGCAGCTTATTTTTCTAGGTTTTATCCATTCACGAAGTCACACAAAGCAGAGTCTATCTGCTATCATTTTGCTGAGCTGCACAGGTCACACTGAGGTGTAATGCACAAGACTGACGGATCTCATTACTAATTTCCAGATACCCTGATTTCTCCTCGTCAGCCTTGTCTATACCAGAGAAGACTGCCAACCTAAAAACCATATGGTTTTCCTTAGCACACTTGGAGACCCTATTGCTTCCATGCACAAGAACGCTCCAAACAACATACGGATATGGAGTAGATACGCCTTCTAGCTGGCCATAATACCAGCTTAGCATGCATGAATAAGTAGACTCCACACAGCTTCATCAGACATAGCCAACGATATTTTCCCATTGTTACCCCACTGTGAATTTCCACAGTGAAAGTCCCGGGATCCTTAGCAAAGCCAAGATCTAAGTGACACTAACCAAAGCGAGCAAAGCTAGAACAAGCAGGGGAGAAACAGCAGTAACTAAGTAGTAACAAGACTAGTAACAAGCATTTCCCTCTGCTAAAAACGCATCACTGTGCAGTTTGTTTTCAGCCTCAGTCCTATTCTCACTCCCCTTCATTATCCCTTACCTGGAAAATAAAGAAACGATCACATTCTCAAAGAGCAGTACCTGCACAAGGCGACCTCCGAGCATTTCAGAAATCACACAAGAGTTGCACTCGGAAGGGACATTTGGGCATAGTCTAGTCCAATGCCCCAACCACAGACAGTTGCCCAGGACTTTGTTCAGTTGGGTTCTTAATTGTACGACAAGCAACACAGTAAGAACTTTTCTTACATTCAAATGGTTCCTGTATTTCAGTCTGCACCCATTGCCTCTTGGCCTTTCACTGGATGCCACCGAGGGGAATCCTACTTCTTTACTCCCTCCCCCCATACACAGACACTCCCATCAGATATTTGCACACATTAAGGTCCTCCCTGAGCTCTCTTCTTCAGGCTGAAGAGTCCCTCCTCTCAGCCTCTTCACCTGCTGCACAGCTGATTTTATAGATATATACAGTGAGCTATGGACATTCTCAAGTTCTTCATAAAGAAGATGCAGAGTCCACATGTATGTACTGGAAGATGCCTTACATTCTTTCTGTGTACAAAACTTTTGATTATGCAGTAGAAATTATATCATTCAGCTTGTACAGCTGACCACATGCTCTGAAGCTCTACAAAACAGATTGGAAGAACATTTGGACATTGTGCAGATGAACATAGAATGGAATTAATCTTATTAATCTGTAGCAATTTGAAGGATGGACCTATTCTACAAGGCATGGATTCACAGGGTAGCAGACACTGACAGCAATTTTCAGGACACAAAATATTAATTATACATTAATCACACTTCTCCAAGATGAGTGGTTTTGCCGAATAGATTGTCTTTAGCCCATTGGCTGAAGACAACAAGAAAGTACAAACTAGCTGAAAATATTACTTAGCAATCCTTAAGACAAATTATTATTAATTTCTACTCACAATAAATAACAGCATAATCCATATTACAAGAATCAGATGCTACAATTTGAAGTCATCAATCCGTATCCCCTTTAAGTAGCTATTATGCAGGGGAACTACACCAACATCCTTATGACTTGGGTGGGAGTAGGACCTGGTCTACTGCTCTATAAGGAAGGGACTGACGGAATTTGACGATCTTCAAACTCCTTGGGCACACAAAAGGTAGGGTGAACAGACGGTGAGCTGTGGTGCCCACCACAAACTCACTCAAGAATAATGGAAACAGTTTCAGACAGTATTTCAACAGTTGAGAACCCAGCCTAACCAAATGGCAGAGGCCATTTTAAAAGGGCCCGGTCTCTCCCACGTGAAGCGTTTGTTCTCAACACTAACAGCCTGCAGAACAGGGATTAAGCTGGCCAAAGAAGATAGGAACTGTCATTCATGTGACAACGTTCACTCCTTTGAAAAACAGCTTTAAAACCCCCTAGGAACCTAGAGCCAAGACTTGCACCTTCTATGACTTTCTCCAAACTACATGGGATACAATTTGACCATAGCTGATAAATACCTGAGGGTATAAATCAGATGTTGTTTGTCACACATTACATTCACAAAATTCACCTTCTAAGAGCTATAGGTCAGGAGTTAGGCCATTACCTAACTGTCAAAGATTAAATATAGAAAGTGACAGTTCTCCAATCTAGGTCTAAAAAAAAAATTAAAAAAAAAATCTATAATCTGCATTTTTGTCTTTTAACCTAAAATGAGAAAAGAGTCAGGCAGTGAAAACTTGTAACCAGTCATTTGTGATGCCACTGATGAAACTCAGGACAAATTTTAGATCACTGCACCATGAATTCAAATACAGAAACATTAAATTCTTTCCGATTCAGTTGGAAGCTCCCCATATAAAACAAAACCAAGAAATTAATTTTTTTATGCCTTTATAGTCACCTTGAAAACTAGTGGCCAGCATACTAAGCTTCTAGCTAAACTCCACCTGACGTCGACTATTTTTCTTGTGAATTGTATTTACAGCTGGGAACCGCACAGGGCAACATTCAAAGAGCAAGGGACAACAGCGACATTGAGTGCTTCAGTGCAGAATCGCACTCCTGAGATCCTGAGCTGCTCCGTGCTGACAATGCTGAGGAAACCACCTTCTGCAACAGAAGAGGAACCTGCAATACACTGTATGCTGCCATGTTTATAATAGGCCTTAAAAATTTCATGTCATAGCACTGTCAAGGTTAAGCTTGTACAAATGGCAGGAAGGATTCAAGGACCCAAAAGTAAGGGGAGACTTTGAAGCCAATGACAGAACCTTAAGCAAATGGATTAGAGTGAAGTCACAAACACTGCTGTGAAGAACTTCTGCCCTGAAACAGAGCATTAGTCTCTGCCCACAAATATACTTGGTGCCGAAGACAACTTCTACTCATTCTATTGGTTTTGAGGTTTGCAAGTGTTTTAGCTAGAATTCCCTGCGGTAATGGTGTGATCTTTTCAGTGCTACTACATTCCCAGAATCAAGCCAAATTGAATAACACGGCACAACTTGAAAATGGGAGATTTGTTTTTAACACATTTCTGAACGATTTTCATTATTACTATTGAACGTGTGATGAGCAGCCAGCCATTGTACTGGATAGTTGCGGGTTTGTTTGGGTTTTTTTTTTTTTTCTATAAAGTTCTAGGAATTTCTGTTGGAGAAGGACGGTAACTTCACGCTGCCAATCTGACCGCAGATCTGAAGTTTATATCAGCACCTAATAAGCGTGCAATCACATCAGCTTCTTGTAGGAGGATAAAAGTGAGAAGTATGAGTGCTGGCCAGGCTCACAAACTCAGCCTTCGTGTTACCTAACCTGCAGGCAGCATTAGAATTACCGGAGGAGTTAATATGCAGTTCCAGTAACTGCCACGCAAGCCTATATAATCAAGGGAGCCATTTAACTTGTTAAGAGAGAGGAACATTCCACACCAAAGTGCTGCCTTTCATTTATGCCCAAAGAAATCCTTCTAATAGCTTCTAACAGCAATGTTTAAAACACTTTTCTCTGGAGCCCGCTGTACCACACCTTTGTTCTTTTCATCCTCTTGCAAAGCCCACGATTGAGAGACCAAAGCTATAATTTCTTCTGCTGGTAAGTGCTCCGTAGGTTTAGCTGACCTTTAGAAGAGACATTCTCCTCCCTCACCATCTCCTTTAAAGCAGCTGCTTTTAAGACTTGCTGGTACCACGGGAGGGTGACGGGCAGATGCATCCCACTGCACCAAAGACCATGCAGGATCTCCAACCCCCTGCCCTGATTAGCGGGCTGGTGACAAGCACGCAAGAAAAACATTACAATCGTGCAAAGAGCACGCCAAGCCTCTGACATGTGATTCTGTCAGCAATTGCCCCACTCCTTTCTTGGCCAGTGCTGCACCACTCAGCAGCACCTGGAGCCCAGACGCCTCCTGCTTAATGCCTGTTATTAGCCCTGTGTGGAGCCCTGGGCTCCACAGGGACCAGCTATTACAAACAGCCCCCCGCACATCAGCCTGCCTCGCGCATTCACTTGAGGCAGCCTGTAATTTCCTTGAATTTAAAAATAGGTTCTTTACAAGCCAGTCAAGCTCTTCATTAGACTAAAGTATTTGCTCTTTACAGTGCACGTACAGACCTACACAAAATAAGGCAAGTAAAAAGGGTTCTTGCAGTGTCACGGGCTCTACCCTGAGGTGCTCTCAAGAGGAGAACATGCTCATCGCGAGGGAGCTCGGCTCGCTCGGGACAGTAACCACAAGCCAGCTCAGAAGCCCAAGGGACTTGCCATGACGGAGACTTGACTCGATGAGTAGTGCTTACCCAGTCCCAGCAGACGAGCTTGCTAACCAGGCTGCATGGAAAACTGGAGACTCTCCGCCACCCCACGGATGCGATCCTGCATTTGACACCTTATCGATCCTGAGCACGTAAGGCAGCCACACATCTGGGCTTTTTTTATATACAGTAACTCTAATTTTCATGGAGCCTTTTATTTGTTTACTTGTTTGTTGCTCTGCAAGGCAGGCAGATCAGTGGTCGTCTCTCTCATATTTACCTCCTGAAGCCTACACGTCAATGTCTCAGCTTACCAGGCTGAGAAATTGCAATTCCCTTCTCACCAATATATTTAAGACCTTTGTTTAATTAAATTACATTGAAGCCTACAGAATCCCTAAATTAAAAGGTTGTCCTACAATTGCGGAATAGAATAATGACTTAAATTCTCCCAAATAATGAATTGCACTAATTGCTGAGCCTGCCAGTCCACAGAAGAGTCAGCAGAGCCTGACAAGGTGAAACGAAGTGACAAGAAATCAAGAACACCACTTTCACAGAGCAAGGAAAGAAGGTACCAGAAGCTACATCAGAGACGAGCTCCACAGCCTGTAAAGCACCCGTGCTTTTCCTACACTTAACATTAACCACATAATTTGCAGTTCACAGGTTTTACAAGGCTCAGAGCACTGGATCTCCCCGTTCAGTCAGCTGTCTTTTAGCAGAGACTGCTTGTGGAGTAACTTGCTGGCAGAAAGCAAGCAAAGGGCTCCTCTTCTCCTGCAGGTATTTCATATATGATGGGCACACCACTAGTGTCCTCCCCTGGACTCTGCCCACTTTATCACACTCTCAACTCAAAGTAGAAAGGGTGGCAACCAACTGTTAACGCCCAAGGGTTTAATTCTCATCCATTTACTCCTTAATGGTGATGTGCAATTAGAAGTTTTAAAAGCAGCACTGAGGACAGGCTGAACACTTCTGCAAACTCCACCAAGAGCACTGTTTTTAACCACTTCCTCCAACAGATGAGAACAAACTCTTTTTATTACCTGACATTCAAAGCCAACAGGCAACAAGACTCAGATGAAGCAGCGCATCTTCAGGGTGCTGCGTGGGAGGGGTGT
>JAVJGJ010000002.1:8220322-8234166 GCA_035590215.1 Microhierax caerulescens | reverse complement strand
CCCGGTGCTCCGTCACCCTCAGAGTAAAGAGGTTTTTCCCCATATTCCGATGGAACTTCCTGCGTTGCAGTTTGTGCTCACTGTCCTTGCCCTGTCGCTGGGCACCACTGAAAAGAGTCTGACCTTGTCCTCTTGACACATGCCCTGAAGATATTTGTAGACATTGACAAAATCCCAGATTTAGCCCTCTCCAGACTAAACGGATCCATCTCTCCCAGCCTTTCCTCAGAAGTGAGATGCTCCAAGTCCCCTCATCAACTTTGGTTGATCCAGGGCAACAGTAAAAATCCAAAGACCTTCACAGATATTTTGTTTTGTTTCTTCAGAGCATAGCAAATCTGCAAAGTGTGAAAGCATAGAACATCTGCAAAGCACAGTTCAGCCTTGCTCAAAGCCCCTGGGACCTCTTCTGTAGTACTGAATCAAGGTGACTGTTCCTCTCAACCTTCCTCAGGGGGTGAGGAACAAACAAGGTTGTAAAGAACCAACCCCTGGGTCGTTTCAGGATGCTGAGAAGTTTAGGACTGCTAAACAACCCAAATATACTCAGCCTGCACCCCACTGCTGACATCTTGGTCTAACCCACATCACAAGGCCAGCACAGTCTTTTCTACATATCTTTAAGATACATGGCCAGAGGCAGCAGTTGGTGAGCCTGACCAGGCGGCCACGTCCGTGGGGTCCAGCTGCAAGGAAACAGCCCAGGCAGCCAGGCCCAGTTCCCACAGCCCCATCATGAAACGCAGAAAAAGAGAATGAAGGACAAAGTGGAAACCACCCAGCCCACCTGGCAGGTCACCAGCTGCTCCTGTTTGGTGCAGCTCAAATTCACAGGACAGCACCACGCTACCAAATCAGGAAAAGACCATACACTGCAATATTGCCCTTTGTTTCTTTATAGCCACATCTCCCTGGGCATCTTCCAGGGAGGCACTGAAGTGGTGGGGGCAGTCCAACGGGCTCTGCTCAGAGACATCCAAAGCAGGCAAAGGCAGCCAGCCCTGTTTCTTCTCTGCATTACTGAGCAAGATCCTTTCCCACCTCGCCACTACGGAGCTCCCAAAGCATTTCACAGACCTGTTGCACTGCAGAACAGGGAGGCACTAGGTCAAGTCTGTGAGCCAGAGAAGCATGTGCCCCTTCACAGCTCGGGGACAGATGAGTTAAGTGAAACTCCTGGGCTGGGAACACACCAGAGCCAGTAGGAAGATGATATTTTCCTTACACCAAATTGACAGATCTTGTTTTTATCCGGTCCCCTGGGCCCCACACAGAGGATGGGCAGATGGATCCTGCCAATCACTTGATGCTACAGTTGCACCACACAAATGTGCTTGAAGGAAAACTCCTGCAGCACCAAGAACAAGGCTATTATAGGAGTCCAGAAACAACAGCTTGTGTGTTCACATTTCTATTCCAAGATTCAGGCTTCTTCAGAAAACAGGAGGCCAATCTAATCCTTTTGACTTTGAATCCCTTAGAGGAAGGCTGCCTAATCTGCTTGTCAGGCTGACAAGGAGACACAAACCTTGTTCCCCTCAGCACTACTCCAGACCAGACTCGTGCCAGGTCCACCCCACCTCCCCAGGCTCTGAAAGTCAAAAGGACTTTGCAAGAGATTTATTTGCAGATGATCAGACAACACAAAATACAGCTATTAAACAGAACTGGCACATACTTCAGCAGAGCTAAAAACCCAAAAGCAGCACCGAATTTTGCAATTGCAGCATTTAAGTTAAAAATACCAGGCTGGTAGAATTACATAAACTGATTTTTTTATGAGTTCCTAAATGTAACAGTCCAAAATGCCCTAAGTCACCTGGTGAAAAAAGGCCTGAAAGCAATCATCCTGGAACTCCTCAGGAGATGTTCTTTCTTTCATTCAAACAGGTGAGATAATCTGAGAGTCTGCTTACAAAGACACCTAGCAGCACGTAATGAGAAGCTACCAACCTTCAGAAGGATTGCTTGTTCAAGAAATGGCATTTCTGGAACAACAGCTCCCAGTTTCTCTATTCTTTCCTCCATGCCTTCCAGCACTGGTCTCCTCTGCCCACTAAAGCCACCTTTGCCCCTGCCATCCCCAGCTCCAGGAGGTGATGAACACCAGAGGTCTGCATAATGCTCCATTTCCTTCTGAAATTCCATTCGGTCAAGGATCAGGTGTCACGAGTTCCCTCCAGCCTCAAGGCAAACACACTGTTAACTGCAGGATTTAGCCCAACACTAGGAGAGCGGAGTGACCCCGTGTTCCCTGGAGTCACTCAGGTTTGCCACTCCATCACGCTGAAGGGCACAGGGCAGACTATTTTCAGAGTAGGCAGCACATCCAGGCCATTAACAAGGCAGCACTTGGGTCTCCCAGGGAGGCCCCAGACATGCAGAAAGCTTCCTTCTGCCCCTCATTTTGGATTTGTGCACACACCCCACATCATTCTTGTGACACCTGAATCTTAACATGTATCACTTTGCAGAGTGCGTAAACTGTTTTATCCACCACTGTTCCAGGAACAACTCCCCCCTCCAGCCAAGCAACGTATGGCCTTTAAGCATCTTCTCAGAGGGAAGCCTCTAAGCTAGAAATGCGTTCCAGTTTGTCATCCAAAGTTGAGGAATTTCTGAGCCAAAGTTATTTCCTAGAAGACTTCACCATGAACTGAAAAGTACAATTAACAGAATTAAAAAGCCTTTCCACATTTTAGCTATTTCATAGGGTGTTGGACTTCCTCACATCCTACTTGACATCTATGAAACCTGTAGGATCCACATCCTTCTCAAAGACCTCAGACTCTCCAAATGAGACATAAATACTGCTTACAACAGCTTCCTATACCTGCAGCTCGATGTACTCAACCCTAAAATTATGACAATATTTAAAGTACTTATTTCATCGGAGGTAGTGTGGGAATACTTTGTAAAGCGCAGTGATTCATTAATGCAGTACTGTAAGCCCAGAAACAATAGGAAATTGTTCTTTTACAATTGCTAACCCATTACTACAGCTTTATCACCTGTTCACATAATGCAGCACTCAAGACCAGCTAGCAATTAAACCCACAAAAGACAGGAAATACTTTACATGAAATCCTTTACGTGAAATCCCCCCAGGCACTAGTTTCACACCAGCGTAACTCAGTGTGGGACCAGTATATACAACAGAGCCTGAATAACAGAGAAATCTTCTCCAGCTCAGAAACCGCCTTAAACTTAAACCCCGCATCACTTTTGAAGAAGGAAGTCTCATATTCGCAAGAGAAGAGATCTAAATATGAAATTGTAATGAGGTGACTGATGATCGTTACCTTGGTGACATTTAAAACTCCGCCACTGTGCCTTGCTGTCGGCACTTTGTAACACAATACAGGGAGTCAACGCATCACTCGGAAAATAAACTTCCACGACAGCGGTGGCTTCCTTCACACCCGACCGGCTCTGGTGCATCGCCTGACAGGCAGAACCTCCTCCGAGGGGCTCAGCTCAGCCGGCAAGGGAGCAACTCCGTAGCTGTAGCCGACTTGGGTGCTTTGGGAGTTACCAAAGGGACCCGTCTGCCAGGGTTGCTACATCGCCAGGGCTATTTCCACTGCCAGAGCAACACTGCTAAAATTGGTAAGATAACTCCTGTGCTAGAAAGCATAGATCAGTCTCTGACATGGTTAAAAACATGCAAAAGCACGTGGGAGAGAGGCTAAAGCAGATGCAAGGAGCCAAACAATACTGCTGAGGTGCTTTCCACTCTCCTCAAGCCACACGCTGGTCCATACCCATCACCCGTATCATAAGGGCTTTAAGGTTGGACAAAGCATTACTGCATAATACAGCAGAGCAGAACGTACAGTTGGACTCAGTCTTAAAGGTCTTTTCCTATCTAAATGATTCCATGAAGGGCCAGATTCAAGCCTTACTTTCAGAAAGGTGTTTCTAGAAAGTGACCTTAAAAAAAAGCCAGTCAAAACCTTCTCCCAGTTATAAAGTCCCACTGGCCATCAGGGCAAGTCTGAATGATACAGCCTCGTAACTCACACTACCATCTGTGATTTTTTCAAGTGTAAAAAATTTGATCCACAAAACCCAGAGGTGATTGATTTAATTAATCAGTCCACAGAATTAATGGTCTCAAACAAAATTTCAGATACAACTATTTCAGGAGTCTCTCATGACATTAAGACATCTCTGTTGTCTTAATTGCTACTCAGAGGTCAGTCTGATGTTGGTCAAAGCCAAGAGGATGGTTTTAGTGGAAGACAGGCAAGTTCTGTACATTTCCAGCTATGCAGCCATGAGTACAATGATCTGTTCATTGATTTCAGCACACACGTGGGTGGCTTAACTTAAAAAACTAATATTAGGTATCATGTGTTGCAAAGTAAACTTTTCACTTACAGGGAAGTTGTTACTATAGTAACTAATGTTTTTCTAGCAACACATTTCACATTAGGGTTGCTATGGAAACAGAACTAGAGAGATGTGTTCAGCAAATAAGTTGTCAATAGCTTTTCCCCCAGCCCACTGCACCCCATCCACCACGTCTGAGGATGACCATAGCACCCTACCCGCTGTGGCTGCCTAAGGAGACGCCAGTTATCCTCCTAACAAACGTGAAATGTTCCCTGCCCATGTGAGACCATAACTTCCCCCATCTAGTTTCACGGGCACATTTTTCAGGAGTACGTAAAACGCTCACTTCTGGATCAAGTTATAAATCCAGACAAATTGGAGCTGTCGTGCAGGAGGGTATCAGAGGAACACCCTCGTCTCTAGGAAAAAAGGTACAATTACCATGCTGGAAACACTAATGAGTAAACCCCAGCTATGTTCATCCTCATAGAAACCTCGAGGTGTTGCTGGTACATGTCAAAGGGACATCAACTCATGCCAGGAAGACGACTGAATCTCCGTGGTTTTGAGCATATATTTAGGCTTATGCATTCCCAAGGGTAACATACAGACTCCCACTCACATCAAAGGAAAGTCTGCAAAAAAGATCACAGCTATAATCTGGCATTTACATAGTAGCTAGGATTTTAATTACTATTTGTTCAGCACCTTACCATTCATTCAGTAACAGCCATATGTACAACCTTCAGGACCATCACTGTTCCCAACCTTTGCTTTTCTTTCTTTCCCACTCTCCTTTTTCACTTCTCTTCCCTGAAGTAGTTTTTCCTCACAGCTCCCTCCACCCTTTAACTCCCTACCCCACCGAGAAGCAGATAGCAATTTTTATTTACATGAACAGCCTTTCAGCTTTTACCTGTTGCTCCTACTTAAATAAGAGCTAGGACACATATGCCCCGCTGGAATTTGGCCATGATGGGCCTCCTTAAGGCAGCTCATTTGCCAAAGCAAGACAGGAAACTGCAGCACAGGCTGGTCCTGCCAGAGACAGCAACGAGCAGCTGGGAAGGGCAGCCTCCAGCAGCACGGCTGGGCAGAGCATGCACTCCTACCTCTGCAGGTCTTCCCAGCGTGGAGAGCAGCGGGTCCAGAGGCATTAAAGTGGGCTGAAGATGGCTCCTCTCCGAGTCACTGCCTTCCAAGGCATCATGGACTCGAGAAGCGACCACTGCTTCATTTTACACTCAATTCTTTGCTGCAAGGATGACCACAGAAACAGCAGGACAGCAGGGATTCAGAGCATCCAGATGCATCCCTCAAGTCCCGTCAAAGAGCCCTAGCAAGGCGATGCCCAGCTTTCCATGTCAGAGGCGACTGTAATGCATATTGAAATGCTTTACTTGCTGCAAAAGTCTGCACTGCTGCTCTCTGCTTTGCCTTCTCCAAAAAAGAAGGAAGCCTTGCTCCTTCAAGTAACTTTTGGCACCTATTTTTTGGCTTAAACATCAGAAAACCAAAACTCACATCCAGAGATGCCACAAGAGGGGTAAGAAGCTATAACTAACTAAACACGCTCTACTCTTACCCAAGATCGATCTGCTCCAAATTTGTCTGTGCATCTACAGTGTCTCTTACAGATCTGTCATCTCCCAGGACCATCTTTCAGATAGAATCTGGTGAGGCAGTTTAAGAATTTATATGGAAGGAAAAGGAGCAATCTATTCAGCTGTGATTATGTGTAGGTTCTGAGTCAAAAGCTGCTTACAAAAAAAAAAAAAAGACAAAACACACATAATGCTAATCAAAATTCCCTTGCTAACTCCATTCCAGTCGTGACTCTAATGCTTTTCAGCTGGGCAGATGGCCAGGCTCAAAGGGCAACTGCTCAAGCACCATACAACTATATTCTATACAATTATATTCTCCCCTATACTCTGCATGTTGTGGTGCAGGGCTTGGTGTCGGCACGTGCCACATGCACTTAGTACAAGGAAAAATAAGTGTTAGTGTTAGAAAGGTCCAGCGCAGGTGGATGCACTGTCCCCAGTGGAAGAGTCATTTGTGCTCCATCCTTTATAATCATCTATAGCAAGATGTTGGACTGTGATGAAAAAATAAAAGATGTTGTGTGATAAAACCTGTTTTTTCAAGCTCATTTTCCAAACTGCACTGGTTAAAGTATTTTCAATTATTTAATATATCTGTAACTATGCGATGGCATAACACTGAATATGACATTCTCCGTACTTCACCATCTGCCCCCCAGCTACCTGTTATGAACAGAAGTAGCAGGAATACAGCACTTGGTACATCATTCTGAGGTGTTACAACAAGACAGCCTAAATCCAACCATCTTTAAGGTATAATTTTCAGAAGCAGAGTGATACCACCCCCACTTCCACTGAAGAGTCAACAGTACAACAATACAGCCCAAACCAAACCTGATAAAATTTAACTGGGGCAACTCACCGCTAGGGTTTTGAAGGGACCACTCTGTTCCAGGTATAACACAAAGAAAATAAATATCTGAGCTCTGATAACTACCACCAGAATAGCATTATACAGGTTATTATACAGGCCTGGGTAACAGTTTGAGAATGACCTTAAAATTCTTTTGCTGACAGGTTCCATGAGTTACAGTGAGTTTTGCTAATTCATATATACAGGTCTCACTCACCCTGGCCCCTGTTTGCTTGCAGAGCCTTAGGCTGGAAGCTGCTCAAGCCAGGAGTTGCTTGCACATGCCCAGGAAATGCTAAATATAATCTGGACAATATGCAGACAAATCATTTTTATGAACTTTTTAGGTCAAGGTCCAAGTCTTCATTTGCACCTAAACAGCACCAAGTAGACAGTGAAAATCTGTCCCAGATACAAGTCTCAGAGCACTGCTGCAACTTCAACAGCAAACTTAAACTGCAGTCTGGCAAATTTTTTGTACCTCTTCAGCTAGATCCTTAAAGTTATTTACCTCACCAGCTCCTGCAGCCTGGCTGAATGGTCTCACCAGTTTGCTTACCCCAAGGCAAGTACAGTTCTCTGCAAGTTCACAAAGATTTACATTCAAAAAGAATGACTAATGACCAGTGCTGGAAAGCCAGGAAAAGATAAGCCAAATTCAAAACCATCTAAATCTATAGCACTTATGATCTGATTAATATCTTCACTAATACAGGCAGAAAATAAGTCTCACTAGAATTAATTAGCTCATATCTTCATATTGCCCCATAGTTCTAAATATCTTCTTTGGAAGCAGTGATAAAAGTAGGTCTTAAAATGCGTATCTGTTCATTTTCGTTTGGTTTGGTGCACAGCCTCTTGATAAAGACCATTGCCTACACATCATTCCGACATTTTCAATTATTTAATGAGTTAAGGAACAATCCATAAATCAAGAATTATAATAGGTCATTTCACTAATAAACTTTCAATGCAACGGACATAGAGTTGGTCAGAAGAGCCAAGAAACTGAGAGTAAGATCAAAAAGGTCCTAAATTATCCTCACTAACAGTCTTTTCAGATGCCACAGCATCATCTAACATTTCCTAGCAGGTTCAGAATTATTTCATTTAGTTATCAAATGAATCTAATCCATAAAAATAAAAACATACTGGTGTTACAGCTCAGACCTATTTATCATCTCCTTTTTAATCTCAGCTTAAAAGAGGTAACATCTGAACATGCTGGCATAGGACAAGAATCCACTCCCAAAATGCTGCTGAAAGAAGTATAATGATCACAAAACGCGCGTTTATATTTTAATCACGTTATGCAGAAGCATTAGCTTTTCCAAGGACTGTTGTTTTGGCATGCAAGGTCACGTTAATGAATGACATCAACAGAAGCGAGCCACAAGATCTGGGTGCAAGTTTGAACGTGCTAAGTGTTCAAACGTGCTAAAACACATCTCCCAGCAGAGACATATTGGCTGTTTAAGCTTAATCACTAATAACCAGAGCTTAACTGTTAAACTAAAATGATACTGAAGGCTGCATAGCTGCATGTGTTCCTTTAGATTTACCTCGCTAAGCCGGTTCTCAGTTACAGTATTTAAAATTTGCATTCGGCCCCTTGAGATCCAACAACAAAACAGATGCCAATACCTCATTCATAGATTTCAGCTATTCTAACTTGTGGTAGTCAGGGATGAAAGTGAGAGACAGGCAAGCCCTGCATCCATATCTGTTTTGAGGCTAGCCTAATTCTGTTATTAGATCCCTTTATTCAAGAAAGCCAAAAGTAGAATTCCCAACATTTCAAAATTTTTTATAGCCCTCACTGTAAACAGATTCCACCCATGCCTGGTCTGCCCTAGGGAGGTTGCCATCAGCAATACAAATTGTTCTGCCATCCACATGATCTGGTTTTGGTTAGAAGGAAAAATACATGCCCTGGAGGCAAATCTTTGTCTCCCACTGAAAAAAAATAAAGTCTCAAGTTCTCATACCTTGCACAGTAGACATACCTAACCCCCTCTGTTTACTACTCATATAAGATCCCCAGGTTCAGCTGCAGCCCAATCTAATTATCTGCTCAGTCACCTCCTCTGTACATCAGGTCACACTAATATGTCCGATGTTGGAGAGTTATTCCTCCTCCTGATGGAAGGTTTAGTTGCATTGCAGAAATCGTCTGAAGCTGTCAGTGATTTGCACTGCTCATTAAATCAGGGAAATGAGTTTGAGTGATTATAGCTCTTGGTCCTTAACTAGGCAACAATCAGGGGCTTTTAGAAACTCATTTAAAAGCACAGAAAATGCCCTCAGGAAAAGAGAGTGGAGTTCGGTACTGGCTAGGACAATTTTCTCAAGTAAGACACGCAGTAATGAAAAAGGACCAAAAAAAAAACATCCACCTTCTCAATATGCACAGAAGTCCTTCAGAAGGGGCCCCTTCCCCATACCTCACTGCAGCTGCTGCTTACAAGTTGCTAGAAGCAAACTCTGGAACAAAATTAGCTTTTCCAAATGGCAAAAGCAGAAGGTGGCAATCTGTGGCATATTCCCAGGCTCATACAGCAACAAAACATCCTGTAAGTAACTTTTTTTATTATTATTTATTTTAAGGATACAGGCTGGGAAAACAGTTACACTCTTAATAAGGACACAAACTTCTACCCAAGTCAAATCACACTGATAAATAACAAAGCAAGTGAAATTTCCTATTGACAATCTCCAGTGGCTATTTTTGTAACTCTGAGAAGCAAATTAGTAAAAAAAAACCCTTCAAAACCAACAACAAAAAAACAAACAAAAAAAAGCCCATTTTGTTAAGGTGGTGGATAAAGTGGATGCTTGTTAAGCCCTAATTGCTTCTTAAATATTTGACTAGACATGAACCTCTTGAAAGAAAGAGGTTTAAAGATTTTTTCAGTCTGATCCTGTGAGACCTGAATGGAAAGCCCACCTTATAAAATAACCTACTGCTTGTATGAAGTCTCATAAAATTAGCTTAATTACTGAAATTGGACTTAATTCACTGTGCCACTAGACTCAGAATCCAAATATTAAGTTTTCATTCAGAGATGAGCATCTCAGATTGCCCTAGATAATTCTTTAATTATTTTTTTATTTTATTTCAGTAAATACCACAATATTGTCCCAGCCCACCAGGATAAGCAGAGTGGTCAGACGCCGCTAGGACATCTAGATCAATTCACCCTCCAAACCTGCAGGTACACCAGCATTATATATGCCCTGCACAGGTTCTGTTCAGGGCTAATGGGTGATCCCAAGCTCTGCTACTGTGTTTTCCCCTGGTAATTTTGCCCCAGTATATGCATGACCTCTGAAAATGTTGTGTGATATTTTATATCCAGGACATAAACAAACACAGCATTTTCCATTTTTTTCCTTAATCCAGGTAGGACACTACGCTTCTCTGCTTCATTCTCCTAGTAACACATCAGTGCAGTGGATAAATATACCACGTGTAAGAAACGTTTTGTTTTGTTTTTTTTTAATCTTCTGGCTGAAGGGTCTACTAGAGCTTTCCAATGCAGTCTCTTACACTACTATAAATACTGAACTGCAATCAATAATGCTGTCTTAAAAATAAAATAAAATAAATCAGCATGGAGAAGAGGCAATGTGGAGGTAGGAGACCTAACTGGGGCTCTCTTGGGGATGTAACAGGTATCTTCTGTATCATGCCACATTTTATAGTCCAAAGCAAATAATATCAGCTGCTCAGCATGATGGCTAGTCCTTAGCTCTTGCTTGATGGCACAGGGATACATACCTTTATCTCCATCACAGAAAGTCAACATAAACCCTGTAGGTGCAAGCTTATCTACTCCACATCAAGACACAACCAGCACAGCTCCAACCCACCACTGGGCAAAGCGCGTGGAAGAGACATCACAGCACAATGCAGAACCACAAGGGCAAAACAAAGGTATGTGTTCATTAAAAAAATACTTTACTCTTAAGATTCTTGCAAAGAGAAAAGGTACCTTTTCACCAACTCCAACGGGCCACCCAACACTATACTATGCAAAGAGCTGATTTGGCATCAGGGGTTTTGCTACCAACTTAACAGACCAGGCTCACCTATATTCACTTTTGCAAGTCTCTGCAGCTGGGTGTTTCTCAAAGTCAAGACCAAGGTTCCACAGGGTTTCAAAACCCTAAATCCTGCTGAAAGTATGCTGTTGCCATCACAAAAGAGATATATATATATATATATATATATATAAAAATCCTAACCCCTCATGTCAGTATAATTTCAAATAAGCTTGGACAGAAAATACCAGCTACTCCGGGTTTGCATGCTTTGTTCTAATAGCACTGAACGCCTGGGTAACAAGGTGAAGAGCTCTTACAAAAAGAGAAGAGACAAGCAGCAATAAATTGTGTTACATACTAATGCTCACCGTTATTGACAACACTTATCTATATAGCTAAGGTCTGCACAGACAAGGGGAGTTAAGAGCTCTGTTATCGTCAGAAACGGCTCTGCCTGCAGGGCAGTTTATCTAGGCTCTGGCTTCCCCATGTCTGGCTTCTGGACCAGAGGGATTCACAGAGAGTTTCTGACTCCACTGATGTCAACAGCAACATTAACTCCACCGGAATCAGGCTGCAACCACGCTACATCTTTACACATGAATAAAACAGCAAAGGTTTGTAAGAAAACCTCTGACCTCAAAGAGCGGAGGCTAGCACTTGCACACACAGGTATGGTACCTCAGCTCCATCTGTTTGATAACACTAATAGTATCTCTACCAGTTAAGTCCTTCCTTTGTGTCAGCCAGAAATCTGTAAAGTCTTTCTATACCACACACCCCTGGGACCAAGTTTATGCAAAAGGAGAGGGTTCTGCAGCACAAGTAAAAGCAGCAGTTCAGGCTTGAATATAAAAACCCCTTACCTGCATTGCTTACGTCCTTCTAATTTAATCTCACAAACTCACCTCTGCATCAACAAACAGTTTACATTTCAAGTCTGGTCTATTCAGTCTCTTCTTATATCAGGCACCGAAAATTGATGGCTGAACGTGCTCTATCCAGGCATTCCTCAGCTTGAAGGTTTGACCTGAATTTTAAGTGTTACTGGAGTTAAAAAAAAATATAAAAAAAATCAGTTAAGTGAGATCAACATATGATATGGAAGGAAGTAGCACTGTGATTTTTTGAGGAAAGGAAAGCAGCAGAGAGCCAAGAAAGAAAAGCAGAGAAACAGAAACGGCACATACCATAAACAAGATATTGCTTTCAGCTGCTCAGTAACTCTGGCTTAAATACCTCTGCCACCACTACAGGTGTTACCAATAGATGCAGAAGTTAAGTGATGATTTCTACAGAGAAATCAACATATTCTTCTGAGGAGCAAAACAACTTTAAGTCCTTTTTAAGAAGAAGATGTTTAACTACCCCCAAAATAGTCTGAGGACTGTTGAGACAGTAAGTAGCGCACCCCTGCTGCTGGCAGTTCATTTAGCAACAGCCTGCTTCTTCCAGAATTTCTTTTTCAAGAGTGCCTTAAAGGTTTAAAGAAAAATCCACGAGATTCCTATTAGAAAAACACATTTTCAAATTCCTGCTTCTAAATCAGCTGAATGTGGTTTGGGTGTGTTCTTATCTTAACCCTTTTCCTTCAAACGAGGACTGGGTTTATACCATGCTTTTCCCAGTACTCTCCTGCAAGGACAGAAAGACACAGTCCTGCTACTTTTCAGCAACTTACAGCACTGCTGCCTCCCCCAGTCAAGGTTCCCTGTTCAAATCAAAGTATTGCAATCCTGCTTCCCTATGGGTTGTGCTTTACGGGATAATGTACATGTGAGGTGTAAAACATTACAATTTGCTTGTTTTCCTGTCCTCTATAAAGTAGCAACGGTGCTATGGAGTTACCAAAATGTTGTTACAGGACACAAACGAATTCATAACTTCAATATTATTTCCACATCTCTGCTATTTATACGTCTGTACACTGAGCACAGGCTTGAGCCCGGGGCAGGTCTCCACGTGTGTGGATGCTGGGAGGTGATGACTCTGCTCCCACTGCTGACCACCGCCACGCTTCTTCCCTTCCAGCACTGCCAGTGACTAAGAGTGACAGTGGCACGATCTGTACGTTTCTGGTACCACCCTGAGCATTCAGAGCACCAGGAGGTGCCACCCTGTGTCAAGGCAGGTGAACACCACTCTGTGCAGAGCAGCCCTTCAAAATGCCCAGTTTAGCTTCCAGCATTCCCAGAAAAGCAGAGAACCTCTGCACCTTAGTAGGCATCAGCAGAAGCTCCGTTTAACCTTAACCGTTAACATCATCATCTGACAGCATCTTTCATTACCCCACTTCTTCAAGGCTTTGTGGTATATCAGTTCATTAGCATAAACGATCAAAACTTCATTTACAAGACAAATACCATAAACAAGAAATTAATTCAACAGACCAGTTGACTTCAAATGAGAATGGTGATGTTAATTTCAGCATTAAAAAAAACCCTCTCAATCCAGTAATTAAATTCTGTTCTGCCAGATATGCTCAAGCATATGCTCTGCCTACACAAGGACTGATTAAGTGACCCTGAGATGACATCACCCACCCAGCAGTGGGTACCCAACTGTCCTACGTACACAGGAGGCATTAATGAGCCCAAGATATCCCCTCCTGCTGCAGCAAAGCAGGCAGGGCTCCTGGCTTCCAGCCCATCTCCATCCTGGTGGAGCTCACTCAAGCCACCCCATGCTGCCTGCTTTCTCTGCTGGGAACATCCCAGCTTAGCTGGGGATGGTGAGGAAAGTACCCCTGGGGCAGCCCGTGTCCCAAACAGGTCTGCCAGCCCTGCAGCCAGGCTAGGGGGGATCCTCCACCCATGATGGAGCTATTGACATGGACACTAAAGAAAACACTGCTGAGATTGTTCACACTAATGTTATTTAGCAGCAATATTTCCGTAATAAAAGAAATCAATGGGCAAGAGAAAAGACCTGTCCAGAGCTTTGATTTTCTTATTTTAATGGCATACTTATTTACTCCCACCAGCGTGCCCATCGGATTT
>JAVJGJ010000002.1:8198636-8220222 GCA_035590215.1 Microhierax caerulescens | reverse complement strand
CTTGGTGCTACTGTCCACGTTCTCATATTCACACAAACCTGCTGCCCCTGTGTTAGCTTGGCACTGAGCAGTGTCGATAGGTTTTGCGTGGGGAACATGGCAGCGCTCCAGTTTGCACTGGACATCAGACCACAGGCTCTGCCTTTGCAAGTCTTTTTATCTAGACTGATGGATGCAAGCTTCAGAAAGAGTATTTCAGCAGCCTCGCAAAGGGGCATTAGTCACTGCTGCCTCGGTGCCTAGAAAAGAGCCATCAATTTTTGTAAAGCAGACAGTTGTAACCTTAGAAGAAATGCAGCCAGACTCACTGACCTGCAGCTTTTTTCTCTTTCTGAATCTCCGATGGGACCAATGCGAGTTCAGACTTTAAAGAAATGCAGGATCGTGCCAATAATAACCAATCTAGATTCATTCCCCCAGACAATCCGTACTGACATCCACTGCTAACAGAGGCAACTGCTGGATTGCTGGGCTTCCCTGGACCGTCTCAAGGATGCAGTGCAACATCCAGCTGCCATGGTGACAGCAGGCTGCACATCTGGATCTCCTGTGACACGGCTGGCAACCCATGAAAGCCATATAACATTTTTAGTCTTTTTTTCTCCCATAAATCCCCATCTGTGAAGTGTTTAACTGTGACTTTCATCACTAACCCATCAAACTTTCCAAAACAAGAAGATACATAATAAACAAGAAGAACAGAAGAAAGAAGCCAGTGAAGTTTTACAACTCAGAAAGCATAATTAAAATACAACCACCCCTTTTGGAAAAACACTAAATATACATGCAGTGCTTTTGTATAATCAGTTGTTTGACATCATTCTTAAACCAAGTGTGATCACTAAGTGCAACACTGAAATTAAAGACCAAATATATGGGACTGAAGTGGGTTTCATGACAACACCAGGGAAGAAAAACTAAAGGTGTTGGTCAGAATGACAGGATTTTGTTTAAGAACACATGTACTGCTTTGTAGCTTGGAAAAGAAAAATTGATTTTCCAGACACTGCTATAAAACATGCCAAGAAACAAGTGTAAACCAAAGAAAGCACAAGCTATAACTAGATAATAAAGCATCCGAAATTTTCCATGGATGCCCATTTCTGGGAGGAAGAAATTATCCTGTACTTAACTTTGCTCCTTCTGTCACAGGTCAGAAGCCAAGAAACATTTATAGAAAGCAGAACTGAGCATTAAAACCCATGGGCATAGAGAAGTATCAGCAGAGCTGAGTTGATGAGCAACCTGGGACCAGCATCCAAATGACTTGCTTGGTACTGAGCAACAGCCACGGTGCAGAAACCCCTGCCAGCCCAGGATCGGAGCCCCAAGCACTGGGAAAACAAGGAGTGGAAGGAAACCTCCTTCTGGATGGAAACCCTGTTCTGACCACTGAGGTCGACTAGCAACTGGTGACAGAGAATATGGTCATGTTAAAATATTTTGAGTGTATTATTACAGGTCAAGACAGATGCATATTAGTGACCTTTCCATGTGCTCAAAGGAACTACAATGATTTATACTCATATCACTTCAGGTTGCACTGTGCAATAATCTTTTTTTAAGCACATTCTTAGCTCATGCTACAAGTTACACAGATAAACATACACAACCCATACATACCAAAGGGAAACCTCAGAGAAGCAAGCAATTGCTACAAAAATGCTGGCACGGGCCAAAATGACCATGGGGTTCTGGTCTGTATGACCGAAAGTTGAAGGTTTATTAAGAAAATAATTCCATTTGTATTAATAGTATACTGCTGGGTTAATTCTTTGGGGTTATTTAACCATGCTTTCCAAAGCTGTACTAATTCTCTCCAGTTATGGCTGAATGCCACCTTGACATGGCTGCTCTCGTTATCTTGCTGATTCACTTCACATTTTAGGCATCTTTGGGTTTTCCTTTCCTTTCCCTTTAATTTTTAAATTTTGGTAAATCTATCAGACTCACATAAAATCTTGGCAAGTGGTTGAAAGTCAGTGCTAGGAGATGAATTTGTGATTCCCAGCCGGCTGTGGAGCCAGGAGCTGCAATGACAGATCCCCACCTGTGGCCCAGGCAGGAGGAGGTAGGAGAAAGGTCCCTCCACACCGCCTGCGAGGGGAGCATCTTCCTGGGCTTTAGAGGCGTTTGAGGAAGAGGAGGGGTGCGCCTGGCATTGGCTCTCCCTGGAAAACCAAAGGGATGGTCCCTCAGTGCCGAGTGGAGCTGAAGGTAATGAAGGAAAGGGACATTTTGTGAGCGGGGGCCAGCTGATCAGCCTGGGAAGCAAAGTTTTTCCCTGTCTCACAGAACGTGCACACCTACCACATCCCGGCAAAGCTTTATCTGCGTGTCCTCATTTTCCTGCAGAGGTAAGTATCACCTCAAATGCATTTCTACTGATCTGCACTCCAAAGTGGGAAGACTTAAGAGACCAGATGGGACCAGACACGGTCACCTGGATACCTATGACTCCTCAGGACTGCTGAAATGGTGCTAAGTGGGAAATGCAAACACCCACCCCTTTAGAAACCCAAACATCCATCTAGCTCATGCGCTTCATGCAGGGATTGCTCCGGGCCGTCTCTGTCCCAGACCTGGCCATTGGACCCTAGCATCCCCTCGAAAGGGAGACAAAAGCCACCGTGATCCCCCCACCCAAGGCAGGTGCCAAGCCCCGGTGCGGAGCCCAGAGCCATGGGCACTGCAGGTGACATCTCCTTCCCCTTCTCTGGCGACCTGGTGACACTGCCCTGGACCAGCCGGTTGCCTGTGCGCAGGGCAAAGCTGAGCAAACCCTGCAAGTTCCTTCCCCTCCAAAAAAAAGGAGGGGAGGAGTAGATGCTATTGTTGGTGTCCTGTTATAGTTGAATAAAGAAGTTTACTTGTGCAGCAAATTTACTGCTATTTCTCCCTGAAACAACAAATACCTCAGAGTGCTTCTGCTAAAAGCACTCAGCGGGGAGCTGGCTGGCATTGTGTGGATGTTACGCTTCCCCCAGCTAATGCCAAGATTTGAAACCACATGGCAGTTTTCAGGGAGATCACAAGGATTTGTTACACTCCTGTGAGGTTTGTAGGACCACGAATGAGTAAATTATTACAGTAAACCATAAATATAATATATTCATCCATGACAGACACAATATTATTCCCCAAAAGCATAGGAACATCAGGCTCACTTGCTCAGATCAACAGCTTGAAGGCCTTAACTTTGCAAACAGAAAAGAGGGTAATGAAAAAATATAATTAAATTATTTTATGTCATCTAATTGAATAATTAATAATTGGCTTATCCTTTCTTTGCTGAGTTTTTCATATAGATTAAAAGCTACAAAGAGGATAAGGTTGAAAAGAACTGGGGAAACTGCTACTTACTTACTTCGATATGGATTGGACATTGTTGTATGTTCCCAGCCTGAAGTTTATTTTTCATCTGGATTTTCCAGTACCGGTAAGAGTTCATGCTTTGCTAAGTAAAGGATCTCAGAACTGAAGAAGCTCCTGTGTATTTTCATTTGCCCATAGCCACTAATATTACGAATTTAAATCTGCCAGTCACCCAAGAGGTGGAGATTTTGAACGTGCCTATACACTCTATTTCAAAAGTGACTTCATTACATACAGTCGGTATTTTTAAGGTATTTAGGCTCTAAAAGATACAGAAAGGCATGGACTGGAATTTTCTTAGGTATCTACCAATTACATTATATACAAAATTACATTTAAGTAATTTCCCTAATGGTAGGGGGAAAGCTGAATTCAGCTACTATTGTTATATTCTCCAAACCTCACTCTCAAAACGGTTGATAAACTACTCCTAATTTTGATGTTGGCCAAAAACATGGCACAGGATTCCACTTAATTTAATATTGACTCAACCATTGTTATCGGAGCGTGCGCACACACATTTCAGGAAAAGCTGGAAAAACAAATGTCACATGCAAAAAAGAGCATGATGATCTGATGGAAATCTCCAGACCTCATCAGTGATGAAGATAAAGGCTCGGTAGGAGCTGCACAGGGTGGGGGAAGCTCCAAAAGAAATTCAGTTAGGGACAGTGTGGTTATTGATTCAGTGGGCAATAAACTTTCCCAGCCAAATCTATGAGCAGCATTTGGGAGCACTGAAATGACAGAAACTCCAGTATTCAAAGGAGGGGTAAACCATAGCAGGGTTTCAAAATAGTCTGCTGGATCCTGCTGGATCCACTGCTTGGAGGTATTGCTCACGTGGAGTCACAGCCTGCTCCCCTCCGTCAGCCACACAGCATCCTTCCCTGCCTCTCCTGCCCTCCCCGGCGTGCTGCAGCCAAGGAAGGCAGTGTTCAACACGCTGGAGGGTTGTGAGGTGCTGGCTGTTGAAAGGAAGTCAATGGATTTTCCAGCATTTGCAGCTATGCATGGATAACCATATGGTTATGGATCCATATGCATGGATAACCAGATAGACCAGGCTCAACTTTCAAACTGTCCCTCAGATCAACAAGTACCACTTGTGAGAATGTGCCATTACAAAACATGACTTTTGAACTCATAGTAAATCAATACATCAACTGCAATGATAGTATTAGCCCAATTAATAAATCACTAGTGCCCATAAAAATGTTTAGGATCATTTTTATCAGTACATCAGACATGCAAACCACTCCAATGGGTAACACTTACGCCTGATTCCCAATGTGGAAATACCCCACTGCCTCCAGGATCACATGGTATAGAATTAAAATGTTAAGCATATTCTCTTCCATGGGGAACACTTGATGCCTTTCATTATTCCAGTTTTATATTATTAATCCTTTCCAGATCACTTCTCAAGCTAATAGCTCCCCAATTACATATAGCCTTAGTAACTACTAAGAGCGGTGAGCAGCTTAATACAGTAATAGTTCTGGACACATCCATTTTCCACGCATAAAGGACTTGAGTAGCAGTTACCTGAGGCCTTTCATTGTTATGCAAGCAATCTCAAGCAAAAAAAGAAAAAAAAAGGAAAAACTTGCTTCTGACATATGATACCTGTGCAGCACAAATATTTGAAACTGTGGGTTTTCCCAGGCACTTGTCTGTACCCTTTGAAGATGCAGCTAGGTACAAGGGGCACCAGAAATACACGCTCTCTATTTTCATCTCAGGTGAAATGTGACTATAGCACATAAAACTACTTCTGGCTGTATTATTTAGCAACCTAGTCAAATAGGAGTTGTTAAATGAAGTGTTTTACTGAGCAACACCAATGTGTGATGACTAAATAAGAGGCTAAATAATTTTTGTCATGTCATCCAAGCATAACAAACGGCAATGTTTATTGTCCTACTAGCCAAACCTTTATCACCCAGCCACCCACCCCCAACTAAATCTACATATTAGATGCTCCAGAACATGACCCTGAACTGGTACAGGTACACATACATGGGAAATAGACCATAAAGAGACCTCTTTTTACCAAAGCATACTCAGGATAAGACACAAACATTCATATATTTGCCATCACTTTTACTCGTTGTGCAGGTGACTGAGCAAAATCCATATACCTGTGACAGATCCTTCATCTAAAAGGCAATTTGTACATGCCTGCTCTAAGTACCTTTACAATTACGCCATGTGCCTGTGATTAAGGGCTTTGATCTTCCACATTTTCAAGCATGTTAACTAACATGTTAGTTAAACACCTGCGTCGCCTCATTAGTTCAGTGGGAACTATTTGCATCTGAGTGCATTTAAATGGGTGCATGCACAGGTATTGAAGCATAAGATTAAGCAATGCTGATGTGTTTGCATTATTGCAATCCTATTTGCACAGAGGAAAAGGTTTGATGGTGGCTTTCAATCCTGTCTCAGTACCTCCTCACGGCAGAAAGGAGGAGGAAAGGATCCCAACCAACGTAAAAAGCACCCCCAGGCCTGTTGCTTCTGGTGGCTGTCTGCTCCCCGGCACGGAGGAGGAGATCCCAGACAAACAGCCGCTGCACGAACAGCAAAGCCATCGCACCTCGGGGACTGACGTTTCTGGGACGCACCAGATTTGCCACTGATCTGATCTGAGATGCTGATCTACTGAACGAGACATTTTCCGAGATCAGGCCCGTGCGCGGTTGCTCCCAGTGGGTATCTCACATTTGTTTTACACAATCTTTTGCATAAGTAGAGAGATGCAATACAAGACATCGTAGGTTTCTTACTTTAGACCTAGTAGTGTTAACAAGCTAAGAATAGGACAAATCAGAATTCACAGGAATATTTTTGGAAGCCTACTTAAAAATCTGAACCATATTTGGTTTATTTCAGTTTACCTTATACACCACTAAATAAACAAAGATTGCACAGAATGTGTGTAATCTGCAGCAGTACCTAAGTCATTCTTCATTTGCATGTTTTACTTTGAACTTCTGAGATATATTTTTATGCAGACAAAAATAAATGTTGCTTTCATTCTCCTTAAGCCCATTTTTATACTTTTCCATGATAAATTATTCTTTTCATTTGAAGTCTGGAAAAGAGACTGAAAAGCTATTTTCTACAGCCTGAAACATCATTGTCAAAGTAAAATGAAATCATCCAGTTCCACAAATCTCGAGTTTTTTGTAAGGATAAATCTCTAAAGAAATCCTGGTGGAGCTGTTGTTCCAAACCAATGCAGAAGGTAGTGATGGTAACAAGACTAATAATGATAGAACCAAGCAGAGATAATTTAGCACACATCTTTTTATTATTGCAATTTGAAATGTCCCTGGTCTCTATAGCAGCACTGTTGTGGATAAATATTTCCTTTCCTTTCCTTTTGTTCTGTAAGTAAATTTACATTTTTCTCTTTAGGTAGCAACTATCATCCCAGACACTAACTGTCATATGTGAGCCAAATTCATCCTGGAATGAATCCTTCATTTTACAAAAGGCCTGGTCAAGAAAGTATTGGATTAAGTAAAATTAAAGTGAAACTAATTCTGGTACCATTAATCTGCTTAATCAGAAAATGTTACAGGCATAAGAAAAACAAAATGTATGGGCCAGGAAGACCAGACTCTAACCCCAGATATTCTGAACTTGGGAACAATATGGTCCAACATTCTTTCCTCCAAGTGTCTTCTAATTTATTTCACTTAGACCTAAGTTGGAAGCGAGCATTTTGCAGAATTTGGGCCTTATGATGCTGTAGAGCACAGCCATAGCTGTTCCTGCCCCCATAAGTCACATTTTCCAGAGCATCTGTTGTGATTCTGGCCAATGGTGAGATTGGCACGATGCTTCGGTTCATTCCACACCAAACGCAGAGACACAGAAATTCAAGAGCGAATCCAAGATCCAAGGAATCTTGTCCCAGGCAGAGCACCTCTACCCACGGAAAGTACCCAGTCAGTGGACTCGTGCACTGCTAAGGATCATGGAAATTGTGCGTTGCTCGCTCCTCTCCTTAGATGGCAGGATCAGAGAGACACCACAAGATGCTCAGCCATCACTTTGCTAAGCTCTGCTCGAAACGCTACGTGGTGTTTGACGTCTCCTTCTTGCCCAACATATTATCCCTCTGGCACCCTGCCACCTTTGTCATAACTGATTATAATTTCAGTTTGATGAAAAACTTGGGGTGGACTGCTCTGAGTCATGGCAGGGGGCAGCTGTATTCATTCCAGAGGTTTCATTTATACCTGCCACTTCAGGCATACAGTGCACTGAAAAAGGACTCAGAATGATAGATACAAACAAATTACTCCTGCTGGAAATTTAAAATGTGCTATGGCTCAAGACTCAGTCTTGGTTTCTTTGTTTTACTATGAAATAATTTAAACAATAAGAGAATTCTATATTCATGAGGGGTGCAGGTAACTCTGGGACTGATGTGATGAGTCTCTCTCAAAACAACTATTTACTGGAGAGGATTTTCAAGTGGTATGAGGAAAAGGTTAAAAATGCAATAAACTGCACAGTTTATTAGCATGCATGGCAGCACACTAGCAAGTTAGGCTATAGGAGAGCATATGAGCACTCTCAGGGAGTACAACCGATCTTCGTTTAGAATATTATTAGAGGATGGAACTATTCAGACAGCATGGAAAAAAATAAGAAAGTTTTCCCTGCCCAAATTAGCAAGAATTAGCATCCATAGCAGAAGTGATGCTAAAACGTTGCAGCATTGGAGGATGCATCTCAAAGCCCGGGGGCAACAGAGCAGGGGGAATGGGCTACGGGATGACCAAGGGAGGAATTCTTCTGTTGCAGAGAGGACTGGACAGGGGCCAGCCCCTCACAGTGCATTAGGGCTGCAACTCTACATACAGATAAAATCATCACATTGGCCTTTACAGAATAACGCCTGCTCACAGCAGGAGCCGCAAGCATTTTCCAGGAATTAGAAAAGCTATCCATAGACTCAGAATGAACTCACACTCCGACTGCCGCAAACCATCCTCCCTGCCCACGATACAGCACCAGATAGGGAAGTTTGTTAGGGAAGTTTTTAACAAGTCATTATGTGATGGCTTTCAGAGAACAGATAATTGGATGTGTCTCCAGGTCACTGACTAAGTAGTGGTACTTCCAGCTAGAGAGGAAAAGACCAACTGTAATTTCGGTAACCAGCTGTAATTTCTGTAATTAAAAATAAAATCACTATATACTCAATCTCCTTCTAACAGACCACAAGCCCATAACAAGTAGCATTTGCCAACTGCACATTTACAGCACTGAAATTTGATCTACAAACCAATCTCCCGGGCAGGGTATCAGCATCTCAATCCAGATGAGCTTAGCTGATCCCTGGAAGCAGAACAACCATGTTCCACAATGCTCCCAGGGGAGACGGCACTGTCCACCCAACTGCTCAACAAGTCGCCAGTGAAGGCTTCTCTGAGCTGGCAACAGAGCAGCCAAAACCCTGGTCTGGCCCCAGGGCAGCAGCACATTGTGCAGGAGGAGATGGGGATTTCATTTTGTTGAACGGAAGGAAAGTCTCGGGGTGTCACGGCATCCCACCCTCGGCATTTGGAAACTGATGGTTTATTAAAGAAATCCCCATTAGCCAGATGCAGACTCCACTGAGCTGTTCTGACGCATACCATGTAAACATGACTTGCTCCTTTTGGCCTCTTACTACAGCTCTACTCCAGAAAGGGCTATAGCACAAATACTATAACCTTAATACTACCTTAAAAGTGCTTGTCTTCATATCAGCATGGCTAATAGGTTTTTTACCAGACCCTTGAAAAGTGTTGGACCCAACCAGTCCATCACCTTTTGGTGTTCAGAAAGCCCTGGACATCCTGTAACTTTCTTCTTGTGTTTGTTTTGGCAGATGAGTCCAACAAAATACCAAAGAAGAAAGAAAATAAACCTGAATTTCCCTTTGCTGGAGATAATGAGCTTCAAGGTCTCACCTGCACTGCATTTCAAAAGCAGGCAGCTCTAGGAACTGACTCTTCACATGCTGCTCATCTTGCTATAACTCTGTTAGCCTGTGGAATTCCGACAGACATACCAGTACAACCTGATCTACTGTATTCCTCTTCCTTCCTGGTTATGTCTATAGCGGTGTAAAGTGAGACTGGACAACGCTAACATGACTAGTCTGATTTTCTAAGGTACTGATGACTGTAAAGCCATAAACCAAGAGGAATGAGACTGTAAAATAAATGAATCAGAATCCCATACAAAACACGCTTAAGCATACCCATAAAAATAACTGACTGAATTAATTATTAAAGTAATTTTACGTACTTTACACTACAAATTGCAAAACTACCTCACTGACTCCAGAATATCCCCAGCCAAGCACTTTTGAAAATCTCACACTGCGGTTCTGTTCTGGTTTACGTCTCCTGGACGTTAAACACTTTCCATGAGAGGACAGTTAAGTCACTTACCGAAATAGAGTAGATGGTATCTCTCCACCACACACTGTGTTGATGCTCGAGTGCCCATTTCCCAATTAAATTGGTCCATTGTAGTTTTATCGAGTTGTCTGACAGAAAAAGAGCAATGGCCAAGAACTCATTAATATCTTTTTATCAATGCACTAACTGCTAAACTAAGCTTGGATTAGCAACGCAATCAGACATTGCTGTAATTATGACATTGCAGAGATTATATAGAGACTGAAAAGCGCAGAGATTTTTCTTATTGTAGAAAAAAAACCACAAAACTTTACCTGCTGTAGTCCTAGAATGACTGCAGATACAGGGGGATGGAGTGACCTTAAGCTGTGTTTGTTCCTCCAGAGGAACTATCCTTTTATGAGTTATTTCAACAGATATGTCAAGACAGTGCTGTTTTCACCATTTTATGACAGAAATAACAAATGCCAGCATTGTTCTTCAATTCCCAACAGCCCTGAGAACTGACAGAGAACTCAGTTGTTCAGTGCACACACACCCCAAATCCCCTCCTTTGCCAGATTAAACACAGAAATGGCATAAAGGATGGATTTATTTGGCTCATGCTGGAAAATCACTCTTCTTTATTTGTATTGTGGCAGCCTCTAGGAGCCACAGCAGTGAATCTGATCCTCACTGTATAAGGACAAACAGAATTAAGAGTGTTAAACCACAAGATGCTTAAGACCTAAGCCAAAATAAATGCCAAATAAGAAAGAACTATGATAATCTGTGAACTTCCATTCTGCCCTCACTGTGCCAAAAGATGTCAGCAAAAGCCGTGGATGCTACAATACTTAAAGAGCAAGGGATACGAAAAGGCCTCCAAGTCTGTTTGAGACTTAGCTCAGGATTTATCTGTGACCCCACACCAGTTTCCATTGAAACCAAAGGAATTCTGATGTGAATTTCAATGGGGAAAATAAGGGGGGAAATCTTGCCATGACCAAACTCCAAAAGTATGCAACGAAAGTCTGCTGCCTCAAAGGGTTCCTAGCAGGAAGAGCCATGCACAATTATAGCCAAACAGGAAATGTCAAGAAATAATATTTATTTTTAGATAAAGCCACAAGTTTCAGAAGTTCGGTAAATGTGAATGACTAATGCATAGTAAACTACCAATGACGAACCTGATTATATTCTTATGATTTCTATGAGCATTATTTTTAGAGCAACATTTCATAAACTTAATAAGAAGGAAAAGAATCTTATTAACCAGAAAGCCGGTCTACATTTTATGGCAATTTTGCCCTAAGCAAGACATACAGCTGAACAATAATTAGGTATCATAACTACATTATGCATGTCTTGCTTCTTGTATACGAGGTTCCATTTTTGAATTATAAGATTACACATTGTTTTAACTTTGAATTAGCTACCCACTACCATTGATTTTTTTCACAGGCTAGGAAAACCAAACCTCTCCTTAAGATAGCTTGCCTGGACTCTACTGCATTTTCTTTTTTTAACTGTTAGTAATTTCAGCAGCTATTGAATCATAATGAGATTACATTCATAATCTGAATTTAGCAAAAGAGGTGTTAAGGTTCACCATACAGCCATGAAAGTATATGGGAGATTTATTCATTCATTTAGAAGGAAAACAGTATTACGGTGCTATATCCTTTCCAAAAAACAATACGATAACCCACAGGGAAGTTTTGAAGCAGAATCAAAAGCATTTATTTCAGAGCTACTTACAGCTAAAAACTGCTAGTTCCTTTATTAGTAAAATGCAATCAGTCCCATAAAAAGGGAATACAGAGGGGTTTTTTACTACCTGCAGCTTGAGGTCTAGCAACAAGGTGAAATATTTTTTTAATTATTTAAAAAACCTGTTATAGGAATGCCAGCTACTCTTCTCTAAACAGACATTCTCCGATAGGATAAACGTATACAATGTGGTGATTAATGAGTGTCCCTTACCAGGGGGTATTTTCACTAACAGGTTTCCCAAGATTCGTCACAGCAGATCCGCGTCAGCTGCAAGCACAATGCTCCACCTGCAGCTCCCCATGCCTCGCGTGCAGGCAGAGCCCAGCAAGAGCCGAAAGTCCCAGCCAGGGCAGAGCTGGGGTCCCCTCGTGGAAGGAAAACCCAAGCTAGGCTTGCACTGCAGTATCAAGCATCTGCCTTCAACTCCAGCAACAATTACATTTTAAAAATAATAATATGAGTACAAGCGGAAGGGTCAGATGGCTGGTATGTGATTTGCAAATATTCAGCTTTTCAGATGTTTCAGATGTCAGATATTCAAATAAGATCTAGATCAGTAGGACACAAAAGCCACCATACCAACTGACGGTGCTTACAAAATCACATTGTAAAGTCTGTGTATCAGTGAAATTTGTACCAGTTATAAAGTTCTCTGCACCAGCCAGGTGGTCCCAGTCCTCAGATGACCGTGATCTCACCTAGGGACACTATTTGGAGCTTAAACACGTTACTGGGTCATTTAGGTAGGAATTTCACAGCGTTGCACCTCTTCCACAATGAAAGAATAGAGGGTGTCACACACTCCCCACTAAGGTATTGGCAGCGAAGCCGTTGGGTGCACTGGGATCGGAGGGTTCCCTGCCAGCGAGTGAGACCCAGCTGTGGCAGGCAGGCTCTGTAGCAGCCCAGCTGTGGTAGGCTCTGCGGCAGCCATGCGCCAAGCAGGTAGAGCTCAGGCTGGTCCCACCCGCCCCACAGGTCGTCCTTTCCAAGGGATGCAAAACCACCCTGTGAGGCTCCTCGGGGGAAATGGCTTTGCTCACAGAGAACAAAAATATGACAGTTCAGCTGGGAGTTTAAGGGACTGCTTTAAATTTTCATTAGAAGTGTGGAACGGCGTGGAGCCAGGGGAAGCAGAACAGTGGTGGATGCTCAAAAGCACCATCCACAGAGCAGTTCCCTGCACAGACTCATCATTTACCACTGCCAGGTATATCCTTTTTTTTTTTTTTTTTTTTTTTAAATACACAGCTTCAACCACTCATAAAGTCTTTTAACAAAAGTCCACAGCACAACTTCAACCGTGCAACCCAACCCAACATTCATTCACACCTGCTGTATTTAATGAGCAGGGTACAGTTACAAAGATGCAGAAAGATGCCGTCTGCCACCAACAAAGCCAAAGGCAAGAATCTTGTTTTCACACCCACACGCCACAGATAAGCACAATGTGTGCACACTAGCACATTTCCTCTGAGCACAAATTTACCTCCAGTGCATGAGGAGATGGTAAAATCCTACGCCAATGGACAGCCACGTACTGTCACTATTATTTGGGACTATAATTGTAGTAATGACTCTGCTACATGCAGAATTATCTGCAAGTCCTACTGAGCCTGGGAGCTCATTCAGCGCCTGGTTTACAGTTCATTCTCCAGGCAGATCCCTTTCTAAAGGGAAGATAGCCAGCAGCGAACACGTGTGGTTTTTTGCTATGAGACCAGTTTGCCTTCGCAGGCACAAGAGTCAAGACTACAGAGGGATAATAAGCACTGGCTGTACAATAATTTCACCACTGTTGCAGAGTTAAGACAGGAACTGGGATGTCTGCCCTACGTACCAGTGCTGTACCCACTACCTCAATACAGATTCCTCAGGTTCTAATTTACCGGGTAAAAACAGAGGATGAAGCTCCTCTCGATGAGAAACATAAGGATTAAGCCTTAATTAAGTATTGCATTTATTTGCAGAAATACTGAGAACTAAATCATTTCAATTGTACTGTATACCCACACCTTTTTGCATCAGCAATTATAGTAGTCATGCATGCTGGGTTTTGCTTAATAATTTTTTTACTTCATCTTGTCAAAATCATTTTAAAAACTGCAACACAAAATACATTATTGTATGAATCCAAAGTATTATGACTAAGATAATTATTTCACATTCGCTGAATGTATCACACAAGTATTAAAAATTGACTGAGCTAGAAAAAGAAATGGAATGGAAGTTCACCTCATCTTCTTAACTATATCTTTGAACAGAAGTGAATGCCTGAAAATTGTGTGTCTGGTCACCTCTGGTGACACTTCGACAATCTGAGGAATCTATCATCAGGGAACGAACAGCAAATTTGGCTTGGCATTAAAGACTCTCTCTCCCCTGAGGTGTTTCACGGTACAGGTTCTGTTTTGAAAGTAGGACCATTTGGCCTCTCTATTTCTTTTTCCTGCCCATGACAGACAGAAATTGGAACGGGTCAACAGTAAGAGGTTGTTAATTTGAGAGACTTCCATCCAAACCGAAATGCACTCGAAGGCAATGGCTGACCCCAGATTTCTTGTTTCCTTGCAGAGGGCTTGGAGTCTGACACCCTGGAACTTCACCACAAAGTAAACCCAAGAAACCAGCCCTAGAGATAAAGGATGGGAATATGGATGTTCAGCTATGAGTTTACCCAACAGAGAGGAAAACAGGCAGCACAAAAACACACCAATTTTTTAAAGATACCATCTTCTGTCCTGGCCATCCTTGTGCCCTCCTCAGAGCCTAATCTCAACCCAAAAATCTTCCTGGGCGAAGGTGAGGAGGAGGCAGGGAGCATGCCCCACTGTGCTCTTTGTGGGCTGTAGATCGCCCCATACCTCACCGAAGTGGCACACGTGTTTCCTGCTACGCCTTGCCCGTAAGGAGTGAGCTGCAGTCGGCTGGGTGGGGTGAAGACGGGTGGTGTGATGAAAGCCGTGGTTATGTGCTGCTGGGGGAGCCCAGGGGACCTGGGTGCTGTGAGACGTTTCCAGCAAAGGGCAGCATGGGAGCCCCAGTGAGCTCTGCACGCCTCCCCAGAGCAAGCCGACCAGTATGGTCAGCTGGGACACAAACCCACCAGTCTGGTGGCCACACCAGCATGGTCTACAAAGCTCCAGCGCTTACTGGAACTGTCTAGTAGAAGTAATTTCTATCAGTTAGGTTTAAAACCACATTCCTAGATGCACATGCAAATTATATAAATACACTCGCATTTTTTTCAGTGCCTGAACATAGAAAAGGAATGATAATTTCCTTTGACAAACCTGAGGCAGATGTGGTAATGAAGTATTGAGAAGCATTATCCATTCTTACTCATCAAGCTGAACAATACTGATGCTGAAGCACGTGCTCGGAAAAGCATTTCTCGGTTCCTTGCAAGGCTCTTCTGGTTTAGCCATCTGAAAAAAAAAAAAAAAGTTATATGTTTTTTGGAAATCTGCCAGAGCCATGAAAAATAATACACTGTCCCTGACAGTTCCAACACAGCAGTTCCCTGAAACTCATTTCAGCCAAAGAGCTTTCCTCTCCTGTATTTATTAGTCTTGTAGGTACACAATATAAATTAATTATTTAAACACAGTTGAAGTAATGCATTTTCCCAAACTTTCTGAAATATAAATATTTTTAAACCTGGTTCTCTGATTATGTGCCACACAGTTACAGTTGCATGCCTAAGCTGAAAAGGAATTCAAAGTAAACACAAGTCACCTGCATGCAGAAATGCTCCTGTTTACCCTTTGCCAGTGCATTAACCCCACATTCAGATTAGGCAGGAGTAATGCAAAATATGCAGAACATATGCATGTAGAGGTTCCTCTCCTCACTCATGCAGTTACAGGATTTTCCAAGGTTGGATGCAGCCCGAATTGGCGTAGAGGGCTGCACAGTCAAGCACTAGAGATATATCAGTTTTAGGAACAAATGCAGCACAGGCCAAACTAAAATCCTGCAAGGCTGTTCAAGTACATCCATACCTCTCTACTTCTTCAAATTAAAAGGAGTTTTCCTCACAGCTATGCTCCTGACTTCTTCCTGTTTTCCAGTTTTAGATCCTCTTTATTTCCTAATTTCTTTTTAGAGTAAGAGTTTTTCCTGATTCTGGTGTTACATCCACCAGCGTATTCTACTCACAAACTGTCCATTTTTCAGTACAGACCACAGGTGCCGGTGCACACTATCCAGCCAAAGGAATATTCTGAACATTTATCAGCGTCTCTGCAGTGGGAATACGGGGGAGGCTGGCAGCATGAGGTACTGGAGTAAAATTTCAAGTGTTTGTAAATTAATTTTAGTCACATCGGCCACCTTGCAAACACAAACATAACATCTACAGAGCTGCAGATGGAGGAGGTATGTGTTACTCTTCAATCCTTCAATGCCACGACTAACACGATACAGACGTGCAGAAGCTCGTGCAGTTCTCCCGAATAATTTTCAGCGAGAACAGAAGCAGCAGAAATCAGTAGAAAAGCCCAGTTCTGCCCATGCACAAGTCCAGACCCAAAACTCACAGAAAACTGCACAAGGAATAAAGCTAAAGCAAAGCTTTTCTACAAATACAAATGTCTGAAACATGTTTGTTTCATGATTAAAGATGAGAGTAAGATGCCTAAATGTAATCCTCTCTCTGCTGCCCACCCTCTGTGATCTAATGCAGGTGATTCCAGGTGGGATCCCTCTGACCACATGTGGGCAATCAGAACTGCCTGGGATTCCTTTCACGGTGAATTGAGCCCTGAGACACACACAGGTTGTTCGTGTACTTTAAGGTGGGTAACCTCATTTGCTCAAATGCACCTCCATTGGCAATAAAGGGAGCGTAAGGTGATTAAATCGACACATTTACCTCAGGCAAGGCAAGCGAGGAAATCTTTAGCATCCCTCAGAAAAAGGCACCAAAACCAAACACGCTGCTAGAGTGGAGACCGGGGCTTATCTGCTACGTGTGCTCAAGGGGAGCTGCACCGACAGCTTAGAGACACGCTTAGAATAGCGATTCCGAGGCTTTTAGCCCATTTCTTCTGGCTGGCAGAGCACTTCACTTCACTGGGGAGCTGCAGTACAGATGAGCAATGCGGCAATGCAAGCGCCCATCGGTGTGGCTGGGAGGGACACGTCCCAAGCCAGGGCACGGAGGAAGCACGTGGATCGTGTTCTGGAGGCACGCTGAAGGCTTGCTGCAGTGGAAGGAGGGAATGCGAGGTGTGAGGAGTGTGGAAATATGGGAATGTGGATGGTGGAATCTAGTCCCCTGCTACTGCCACCCTGTAACGTAACGCTTTGGATCTAAGCGCCTGCGTGAATTCCAGCAAAAGACAAACAGCTCTTCCACCTGGGTGATTTGTAACAGAACTCAGGGACACATTTTGAAGCTCTACCCGTGCGAAGGTGCACTACAGGAGCATTAAGAGTAATGGAGCTATTCATAAGAAAAGACACAAGAAGAGCAAGCAACAAAAATCCCTGCAGAGGCCATAAATCAGCAAAAAAACCCGTGTCACTGTTCGGTGACGAGATTTGGGTCCACCTGCCAGCAACATGCAATCTGCTTACCTTGAGGGGACAGATGTCCCCTCATGGCAGTCACCTTGAACTCTTCAGGGGAAGCTGACAATGGCAGTAGTATTTCAAGCTGAAATTACCATCGAAGCACAGAATCGTTCAGGCTGGAAGACTTCAGGGGGTCTCCAGTGCAGCCTCCTGCACAAGGCAGGGTTAGTCGTGAGAGCAGACTTGGTTGCTCAGGGTTAATCCAACTGGCTTTTGAAAAACCCCACAGACACAGACAACACAGGCGCTCTGGGCTGCTCCACTGCTTCTCTGTCCTCAAAGGAAAGAAGTTTTTCCTTACTCTTGTTTCAGTTTATGTCTGTTATCTCCTGTCCTGCCATGCACCACTATGAAGAGCCTGGTTCTACCTTTCTAACCTTCTTGTTGATATTGGAAGCTATTAGGTCTCCCCAAAGCCTGCTTTTCTCCAGGCTGGACAAGCCCAATTCCCTCTGTCTCTCAGCAGAGCAGGTACTCCATCCACTGACCATCTTGGTGGCCCTCTGTTGAACACACTCCACTTTGTCCTGGATGTTTTTCCTGTCCTGAGTGCCCAAAATTGGATGCAGTATTCTAGAAGTCATCTGAGTGCTAAGGAAAGGCAAGTAATCACATCTCTCGATTTGCTAGCTAAGCTTCTGTTGCTACAACCCAGGGTGCTGCTGACCTTCTTTGTTGTCAAGGTACATTGCTGGTTCATGTTCAGCTCGTGGTCTACCAAGACCCCCAAGCCCTTTTCAGGACAGCTGCTGAACACTGCCGTGCCCAGCACCCCACCAAACTACAGCTATTACCTGAAACCAGGTCAACTGCGGCACAGAGTGAACCAAGAGGTCCCACTAGTGCCCACAGCTTGAGAATTTCAAAGCCAGCCACGATCATTACCTTAATCTTTAGCCACGTACAGCTCTTCTTTCCCAGTAGGACTCACATGGAAAGGGCTGGTAGAGCCGAAGACTGACACATCCTGGCTGCTCCATTGCCTGCAGACGGTGCTGATGACTAAGTGGTTGCACTCTCTCTTATTCCCCTTAACAGCCTGTACCCAACACCAAAATCATAAGTATAGGTAGCATTTTCTTCCTGTAATAGCAGAAATCAAGGTATAAATGGATCTTGGTACAAACAGAAACAAGGGGACAGATTTCCTTCTTCTTAAAGGAGCTCCCTTGTTCAGTGTGAGAAAACCACTGATGCACCAGCAGGTTTTAACATGTTCTTTTTCTGAGGCCTTTCTGAACCCTTCTGCCACGGTAGCACGTGCTCTCCACTTGCAGCCTGACATTTTGCATATACATTATCTAGTATCCTTAAAAGACAAAAGCATTAAGTTTTCTAAGACCGGGTGAATGGTTTGCCATCCATAATTTATCCAAAGAGCTTTGCTTCTCTCTCTGTTTACAGAGGTTTTCTCAAACAGATGGCATTTTTGTAATGTGTTCATTAGTTGAAATTTTCTGATTAATAAGTTCTGTGAATAATCCTCACTCTGTAGCTTGCTTTTGAAAATTCTCACCCTTCAGCCATGTAGATATTTAAGTTCTGTTTTATAAGAAATGAATTTAGCCTCTTGCTTTGTTTGGAAAGTGAGAGGTGAAAGGTGCTGTGAAGTTGAAATACCTTGTTTTGCTGGCAGCACTGCTCCCGACTGCAGAATGATGTTGGAATTATCTGCAAAAGCCAGAAAAATGATAGAACAGGATTTCAATGTCAACAATCAAAGGAACAGAAGGAACAGGCTGCAAAAGTAATGAAAGTGGGATTAAAATTTTTCTCTGCAGCAATGCTAATTCCTTAAGGAGCAGAAAGTAGTAGAATTACTCTGGGACTCCTCAGCCAGTTCACCACGCAGTCAGCTTATCACTACAGGAAAACTGCTAGCGCACTACTTGTTATCTTCAAGGGCATGTTTCACTTTTGTCTTTCACATGAATTCTGTGCTGATGAAGGATGCAGGCAAGACATGCCTGAAGAATAAAGATCTCCACTGGCCAGAACAGATGTAATATTGGCCACAGCCAGTGATCTCACACCTGAGTCTTCTTTCTCATACCAATGTCAATGAGGTCCTTGACCTCATCTGCCAACTGAGTGTCCAAACGAGGTGGTGGTTTCTTCAGGACATTTGTATTTACACTGACCATCAAGTAGTAATGCCTCTCTGTCAGTATTGCTCAAAACTGGATCTGAAAACCGCTTACTTGCAATGGATAGTTCCGTGCTCTGTCTGTCTCTGTGAGCTGTCTTGGTCTCGAGATGTTAACGAGATACTGATCCAAATAGCATAGTCACGTGTGATTTGTTAAATAGTAAAAACACTGCATTCATTATATGGGGTGGTAACGAGTTCTCCTTTCATGCCATGCTGCTGTGCCTCTTCCTGAAAGGATGATGTGGCTTGTTGGACTATCAGAAGTCATGGAAATATGGGCTGGTAAATGTCCCAGAAGACTGCTGAAACTCTCCCCTGCCCTGAGGCATGGTCACATACACTACAGCCAGTCCCTATAGCTGTTTATCTAACCTTTTGTTTAAACCTTCACTGAACAGATTTGCAACCTCCCTGGATTCCAGCTGCTCACACAGTAATAGTTTTGTCTGGTTTGTTTGGTTTTTTTCCTGATATCTAATCTCCCTAATTACACTTCAGTAAATTGCTTGTTATCCTACCTTTGGAGGTCACAGAACAATTGTTTACTGTCATCTTTATAACCACGTTCATACATTTGAAGACAGTTGCCATGTCCCTACCTTGTGTTTTCTTTTCCAGATCAAATAATCAAATTCCATCTTTCCCGGTAGCTTACATTTCCTAAGCCTCTCACGGTTTTGGTTGCTCTTCTCCTATCTTGTTTGCCTACATCCTTCTTTAAGAGTAAGTGCGATGCTTTAAACTGGATAGAGTGCTTCAGCCAAGGCTGGCTGGTGCTAAATGGAATAGAAATAACGCCCTCTGATGTCTTACGTGTGATCCTCCTGTTCCTGGAGCTCGGAACAAGACGGCTCTTTTGCAGGACTGCACAGTCTACAATCCACTACAGTCCCAAGATTCTCTTCTGTGGTATTTTTACCGACTAATAGTCCTCGTTTGACATGCGATATTCTTTCCTATGTGGCATACTACAGCGTTTTTCTTCTAGAATTTTATTGTGTTGAGTTCAGACCGGGACTGCAGTATATCAGGGTCATTTTAAATCTCGGCCTTCCCCTCCGAGGTTGGAATTCCTGCAAACCTTATAAAAAGTGCCCTTCACTGCATCACCAAAGTTATTACAGAAAACACTGAGCAAAACTGTTCCCAGATAATTCCCTGGGAGACCCTACTTCATGCGTCCTTCCTCTTTGACAGCAATTAGCAACACAGGCTTTTAAAATACAGCCGTTCATTAAGAAGATGACTACAGACCAATACAAAAAATAAAAAAAAAATAATACAAAAAACAAAACTCTGTGTCCGTGGCCCTGCGGTCAGTAAAACCGGTCGCCTCCCCGCCGCAGATGAAGGCTGTGAGCTGTGCCAGGGAACCTTTGCAAAGTCAAGCACAAAGCGGGTGCAGCAGCAGGGAAAAAGAAACCCAAGTCCCCCTCTGCCACCGCCAGCTCCTCTCCACAACTGCCGCTCAACAGCTACGGCTGAAGAATATCAGCATGACTGTTCCTGCGTGCCCACACGGTTCTGAACCACAGTCCAATTTAGTTAAGAAAAAAAAAAAAAAGGAGATATTTTGCTAAAATTACTGTAGTATAGGGTTTTTCGTTTGTATTACCATAGCAACAAAGGGCCTTACTTGGAAGGAGACCCCGCAGTGCTCCGGGTGAAGTGCACAGCGCTGGGGATGGGGTGGGAGACAGCCCCTGTCCCACCGAGGTGACTGTCACCGCCTGCACCCCGGGGCCACCCGCAGCAGCTCCCTGCACGCCCGGGGCCGCAGCAGGTAAGGGAAAGCAGAAAGGACAAGTGCCACAGCTCAGTGCGGATGGGGGGGTGGGGGGCAGGAGCACAGGGGGGCCGGGGGGTGCTCAGGGGGCTGTGGCGGAGCTGGAGCCACCGGTGCCTCCTGATCGCTGGAGCAGGAATCGCCGCTGTCAGCAGGAGGCTCAGCCCGCGCATCCAAGGGGAAAGGGGCACCAGACGGCCGGCAAGTTTCAGTCAGCAGCGGGGGGGGTAAACTCTGAGAGTCTTTGGCAATCAGAAATATCAGCGTGTTAATTGTCACTGTACTTTGCAAGGGTGCCGGGGGAATGCAGCACCGGTTTAGCTCTCCCGGAGCCACCGCCGTGTCCGGGCCGGGGGGGCTGGGGGGTGGGGGGTGGTATGTGCTGCGATTTAGGCTTTAACACACCCGTTGGGTGCCGCTTCCCCGGCCAAGAAACGTGTGGCAGAGCCCACCAAGTTTCGCTGCTGGTGAGCGCAGCCCGGGATGGCACCTGCAGGCGGC
>JAVJGJ010000002.1:8169713-8198049 GCA_035590215.1 Microhierax caerulescens | reverse complement strand
TCCCGGTTCCCGCTGTCCTGGCGCGGCGGCTCCGGCGCGCTCGCTCGGTGATACTCGGGCTTCCCGGCTCTCCCGCTCCCCGGGTCCTGCGCCGGCACAGTGCGGCACGGAGGCTGGTGGCTCCCGATTCATCTTTGCCTAGTCTGAAGGTCCTTTATAGCTTTAATTTTGCAATAATTAACAGACGGGGGTTATATTATCTATTTACTGACTTCGGTTCGCTGGCGACAGACACATCGAGTTAACTATTCTTGATAGACAATGTATTTCTGGCAGAATTTTTTTCATTGGAAAAGACTTGGGGGGGGGGGGGCACGACACCACAACACACATAAAATAACTCTTCCATGACTATGTATCTCCTCATTTCAGTGGCAAAACTATGTAAATATGTAAAATATAATCTATATAAATAAATGACAAATCATTTACTTTTTTAAAAAGATGTTGGAGAGATTGTTTTGAATGTGAGATTAAAATTTGTTGACATAAATATATTTCACAGCAGGATAATAACAACAGTCACTAGTTCTAATGTATTTTGGAGTGTTCTCCTGGGGATGTAAGTTACCTGCAAAGTTTTCTGATTATTATCGGCAGAATAAGGCTCAGCTTGGTAAACGCAAACACTGCGTGACATATTTGTCATGATTCAGTCTGTAGGTTGTCATAAGATGCCAAAAAGCGTAACACTGCCCAGAGCAAGGAGAGCAATGTGCAGATACGAGCATGTTTTTTTATATTATGCCTTTCTCGGGATAGCTTTGTTCCATATTGTACATTGACCTTTGTAAGATTTACTTTGATTTGTCTGGAAGTTCACTTTGCGAGCAGAGTTGAAGTTGGAGATGGGCTCTTACTACGTAAAGAGCTGCATGAGTATAGCTGAAAGTATTTCAGTATGTCAGTACCCTGACAGTGTTGATACGGTACGGAAATCATGTGTCAGAAGATAGCTGAATTTAACACTGCTTGAAAATACTGCTTATTTTAACTAAGCAAAGAGTAAAGGAGGAAGGATCACTAAACCGTAAAGCAGTTTCTTAGGGAAGTCTTTCCAAAAAAATCACTGCATTCATGTTCAGCCTGCACTGAAATCGGAAACTTTTTTTGTTTTTTAACCTTAATTTACAAATGGTAAAAAGCAACAGAGACAAGTTCTAGGCACTGGAGTCGATGGGAGAGTTATGCATCTTCATTGTGTGCTTGTTACCATCCAGGCACAACTTTGAATTGTCTGCATCACAGAGCAGTATCAGGACTCCTTGCAGGAGCTCTGATTACATCAGAGATGCACTGCAGAATTCAAAATACTGCAGAGGACACTGAGGGGGGAAACGGTACTTGCAGTGGAATTTTAACATGTTACTCATTATTTCTGTTTCTTTCTGTCAGAAGGGCATCTTTAATAATTTTCTCCCCATTGTCTAGGAGTCAGTCTGGCACCCTTCCTGAATTATCAGCTGAAAGTAAGGGCAGTACAGATTTCTAAATCTGTTTTTTCACCAAATGTCATGGATAAGAATACCACCTTGTGCCACACAGATTTTTGAAAATATACACCACGCCATGTAGAATCACCAAGAGCCCTTGCTATGGGCCAGTTATTCTATATTACTGTGGTTTCTAGAAGCCAGAACAGTGATCAGGATTGTATAACGTAGTAAGAGACAGTTCTTGCCCCAGTAAGCTTACAAACAAAATAGGAAATGATGCTGAGAGAGAAATTATTTGCCCAAGATAAGAACACGTTATCAGCAGGGGAGATGGAAAGATGAACTGGGCTTCACTAACTGCCAAGCATTCAAAGGGCAGACGACCATCTCAGACAAAGAGGGAATTTACCATTGAGCCTTACTTAACCAGAGCAGTTTTATGTGAGCATTTTACTGTTACAGAATACACTTAAAGTTCATCTTGTTTAATTGTTGGGAAAATTGTTGCTATAGGCTAATGTGTTTGTCTGACCTTATATTCCAGTGTGTTGTCTTTAATCCTTAATGCATTTCTTACAGCCATCCCCAATGCCATCAGTCTGCGATGTGTGAATGGAACAGTTTGCTTGTTTTTTAAGCTTAATGGCAAAAAAAACCCTTCCATTACTTAGTTCTCTCCCATCTTCAAGCAGTGCTGGCCATCATTCTGTAGAAGCAGCTTCCAAAGGAAAACCAAGAAACTTACAGAGAAAATGTATGGGTTAATTTTTCTCATTCCTCCATTTCTTCAAGCCAGGCCATCTTTTCTGTTGTCCTTCATTTCCCCCTATTCTTCCCCCTTAGATATGATGCCATGTGTGTCCGAGGCAAAGAACGTGTAAATAACACATGTACGGCATCAAATACTGTAGCTGCCTACGTGCGATCTGTGGGCTTGCCAGTTCTAGTTACGGAAAAAGAAGGAGCCACCTTTTATAACTGCAGTCATTCAGTGTGTTACACAGGGGATTAATTTGTCCAATTTATTGTCTTACACAGGTCGAGAAGCTGGAAGCCAAGAGAGATATTCTTTTTTCTTTGCTCCGTTGTTTCACAGTTGATGCCTCAGGGTTACAGCGTGTGTCTGACACACGTAGAACATTTACATTTTCCTCTCCCTATTTCTTCCCATTGTGTCAACAATATGGATGCGGTGGGAGATCAAACCAGTGACAGAGATGAGCTGCCTCCTCATTTTTTCTGGCTGAGATTCAGAGGATAAGTTGTTGCTAACCAACATCATCTGGTATTACAGAAGGGAAAACAGTTAACAGCTCCTATTTATCCATAGTCTTGTATCAGTCATAATCTTTATTCCATTTGGGGCAGCCCTGCCTTAGACATGGTTGAGGCAGAGGGGAAAAGGGCTTTTTTTCTAAATAAAACAACAGTTGCTCTAAGAAAAGGAGCCCTATATAAACGTACATCAGGTAGCCCTGTTTTCCCACATCAAACCTGTAGCTATAACTCCCAGTGGCATTACTCCTACTGGTGGTATCTTGGGAATGCCTTAACAGAAGACCAGCTCTGTGGTCATCAGGAGTGCTGCATTGATAGGGTTGTATGTCAGGGTAGTTGGGAATTCAACTGTTCCATGCTTCTTCTGTTCACCGTGCTCTGGCTAGACTGGTCTGACCCCGCTGTCGCTCTCCTCAGATCCCTTCATTTATCTGAGCTCTGCAGCTTTTCCAGAGGGCAATGGCAGAGTGCCATCATCTGTCCTGAAGCTCCACTGATAATCCCAGTATTGGCTAGAATTTCCTAGACTGTGACTTTTTAATACAATTAACTTTTGTGTTAATGTTCTTTCCAAAAAAAAAATAAAAAAAAAATAAAAAAAAAATTCAGGATTTCAGGTCGGCAGACATTTGCTCAGTCTTTCTTGAGGCAAGAGACAAACCAAAATTGATTGGAAGTTTATTTAAGTGCAGGCCTGTGGGATTTTGTCATTGTTTGCACCCACTGTTACTTCCAGAGGAGTTTCAGAATTGCCCATCCTCTGCCATGGGGATTTTCAGAGTCATAACTCCAGAGCAAAGACAGAGCAACTCAGCAATACAAGCAAATATGTAGTGATAAGGCACTGAAAGCTAAACACAGTTACGATTTTGGCATGGAGAACAGGTTACTTGCCAAATAGCTGTTCTCAAGTCACTAGCAGCAGTAAGAGATCCCACTCTGTGATAGAAGCAAGATGCCAAAGCTCACCTCTCTGCTTACCTCAGGCCAGAAAATAGTACCACAGCTCTTGGAAGGTCTGCTGCATCACACCTTCTCCATTCTTGTATATTCCCTTAGGTTTTCCTTATGCACATGCCCTAAAGGTAAGTAAATTACAATCTCCTTTTGTACTGAAGAGGATTACAGGTGAGGAATCAGGAAACACCATGCTATCCAAAGCTCACCTGGGGCCACCTGTTTGTAAGACTCTAAGGAACTGCTCTGTTTGGAGTAGTCCCTCTGGGAAGTTTAGGAGCAGGACTGAGATATTTTATCGAAAGCAGTACTGTAAGGCTTTTCCCTGTGCAGCAAGGAAAACCTGTTGCTCTTAAACTGAAGCACAGCTGTGTTTTGAGTACTTTGCTGTGGTGTATTCATGTGTTTCTTCTATAATAGGTATGTAACACTATTGATGTGGTTTATTAACTCCAGCTTCTGAAAACAACAGTTGGGCGGGTAAGGAAGGCACCCTAAGCAGGGGTGCATATCCCCAGGGTGCACAGAGAGTAAGTACAGCCAGGAAAAGAACAAAACTCTGTTCTGCCACTGAAGCAAATCAAGTGTAGTATTTATTACTTTCCTATGAACTCAAGGCTAGAAAGTCAGAATACTTGTGCATAATTAATACCTATTTATTGTACAATCTACTTAAGAAATACTCTTCTCAAATGAAACTCAGCCACTCCATGAATTAAGCTGTAGCTGACTGTACAGATGGAAGATCTAGAGGCAGTACTGTACAACTGCCCTGCGTGCCAGCAGACTTTCGGTCTGACTTTTAAAATGGAGTTAGGGAGGAAAAAAGTTTTAATGTTTCCAGTACCTGCTTTTTATATCCCTTTGACCTCTGTGGTCACTGCATTCCACTGACCTTACAGTAGTGTTGTGTGAGCAGAACCTGAACATGATTTTCATAGTCATCGTAAAAAATTTTTGGTTTCCTACAGTCAGAGGGGAAGGCAGTCACCTTGGCTCTCAGCTTCTCTTCAGTCCATTTTAAGGACAGAGACTTCCGCATATAGGGTGTCAATTATAACCGAAATAATATTCCAGTGTTTGTGTAGAAATTGTGTATTCACAATCTGTTGTAAATGAGGCCATAAAAAGGGAGTTGCCATGTCATTAAATGTATATAAACTATATACAAACATTTTATGGGATCATCAATATAAGTGGGGATTCTTTTCCCCAAAATTGGTTCCATATGGTCTTTTAGAAATTAGTCTTGTACTGTTTTTTAGAAGTATTTACTGAATTACAACATGATTGACTTCTCATTCTTTCTGCGTACTTCATGAGTACTAAAATACTTAAGATTTCTATGTGTAATAGTTAAATAAAAATATACAATTGCCTTTTCTACAAAACACACTTGAATTCTGTGCTCTTATGTGATGCTGTCATGATTTTTATACTTCCATTCTGAATCATGAATATCCTGCCACATGCAGGAATTATTTCTGGTTTCCCTCAATACCCACTGGGAACTGAGACCTCTGTATCTGAGACAGGAGAAGCCCCTCAGTGTGAAAAACATGCAAAGCAGAGCTCCTAGACAAGGGGGCAGCCCTTGACAGAGTCAGTTCTACCCAGCTGGACAAACCCAGCCTCATGAGAAAGGTTTTTCTGACCATACTCGGCCACTGCTGTTTTCTTTTCAATTGTTTTTATCAGCCGTAAATGTTTTCGAGTTCAGATCACTACATTTGTTCCAAAGTTCGAAACAACCTCTCATTCACTTACCCCATGTATCTGGTTTGTATTGCAGAAGACACTTTCAGAAATAGCGAAGTGATGTGAAGTTACCTTCCAAGATGACTCTTCTACCTGGAGAAAATTCCGACTATGACTATAGTGCCCTGAGCTGTGCTTCAGATACTTCCTTCAACCACACGTTCTTCCCAGAGACAGAAACCCTTAAGGGACTCTTTTACCAAAGGGCCAAGCTAATTCACCCTCAAGAGGATCTCCTGAAAGGCTTTCGCCCTGATGATCGAAAGCATCATATTATTATAAACGTAGGGGGCATTAAGTATTTGCTGCCATGGACCACGCTTGATGAATTCCCATTGACACGTTTGGGACAACTAAAATTCTGTAATAATTTTGATGACATTCTGAACATCTGTGATGATTATGATGTGACATGTAATGAATTCTTTTTTGACCGCAATCCAGGGGCATTCAGGACAATCCTCACCTTTTTGCGAGTTGGAAAACTTCGGCTCTTGCGTGAGATGTGTGCACTGTCTTTCCAAGAGGAGCTGCTCTACTGGGGCATTGAGGAAGACAACTTGGACTGGTGTTGCAAAAGGAGGTATCTGCAAAAAATGGAGGAGTTTACAGAAATAAATGAACGGGAGGATGACCTCACAGAAAATGAAACAACAGGTGAAACAGTAGAGGAGACAAAAATTGGCTTGTGCATGAAAAAGTTGCAAGACATGGTGGAAAGGCCCCAGTCTGGCCTCCCTGGAAAGGTGTTTGCTTGTTTGTCTGTTTTATTTGTAACTATTACAGCAGTGAACTTGTCCATCAGCACCATGCCTGACCTGAGGGAGGAGGAGGAAAAGGTAAGTTAGCTTTTCAGGACGGAAAATGGTATGTGCTGGGAAGAGCTGAACAAGTACAAGGTCTGACGGTATTGATTGCAACGGGGATCTTGCAGCAGTCCTTAGAGGGGGAAAAATAACACAAAGCACGTTTGAAATCTTACACAACTGTGCTCAGTTACTATCATACCAAGTTTATGCCTTGGAAAAACAGAAAGGAAAAAAAAGGAAATTTTATTAGTGTGCACTTTTCTGTACAACTGGGTATTACCTTGTTAAGCTTTGTATTTGCTATTTAGAAAGCCTGAATCTACTGAGCAGTATCTTCTGTGGAATAAGTAGTTCCTTCTTAAGTTTTGCATTTAACTTGTTCCAGTTTGTCAGTGTGTTTCCCCATAGCAACAGCTTCTATTCCTTTAATATTTTGGGTTTTGTTTTTTAAAAAAAAAACAACACAGAAACCTCTCTTCCTGTCACCGCACCAAGTAAAATAGTTATTATCCAGTGCCGATTACAAACTCCTCCTCTTTCCTGCAGGGTGAATGTTCCCAGATGTGCTACAATATTTTTGTTGTGGAGTCTGTCTGTGTGGCATGGTTTTCCCTGGAGTTCCTTTTAAGATTCATCCAGGCAAAGAGCAAGTTTGCGTTTTTGCGGAGACCGTTAACCCTGATAGACATAATAGCCATTCTGCCCTACTACATCACTTTGCTAGTAGACACCACTTCAGTGGGCTATAAAAAGCCCAGCTCTGGGAGCATCTACCTGGACAAAGTAGGTCTGGTCCTCCGTATTCTCCGTGCCTTGAGGATTCTCTACGTCATGCGGCTGGCCAGGCACTCCCTGGGGCTGCAGACGCTGGGGCTGACCGCTCGCAGGTGCACCCGGGAGTTTGGTCTCTTGCTGCTCTTCCTCTGCGTGGCCATCGCACTGTTTGCACCGCTCCTGTACGTCATTGAGAACGAGATGGCAGACTCACAGGAGTTTACCAGCATCCCCGCGTGCTACTGGTGGGCTGTCATCACCATGACCACGGTAGGCTATGGAGACATGGTTCCCAGAAGCATTCCTGGCCAAGTGGTGGCACTAAGCAGCATCCTGAGTGGCATCCTCCTCATGGCATTTCCAGTCACCTCCATCTTCCACACGTTTTCACGCTCCTACATTGAGCTAAAGCAAGAACAGGAAAGAATAATGTACAGAAGAGCACAGTTCTTACTAAAAACAAAGTCTCAAATAAGCAGTGCATCACAAGGGAGTGATATTTTATTCCCCAATCTCTCTTCTGAGGCTAGGGACAACGAATGATGTTTAAGTTACTGTTTCTCTTGATGTCGAGTAATGTTTTGTTGTATCAGATTCCATCTTTTCATTTGCTTTGGAAGCATTTTACAAAGGTAACCATCATACTAAAAGGAAGAAAAGGAGCTATTAACCAGGAACTGATGCGGTTTAAGAAATCTATTATTATGCTTTCCCCCCTCCCCCCATATAACATTTAGGACAGATCTTTCACTGAGATGATACAGTGGGATTTTAGGAATTAAAAGTTCTCTGACAAAAAAGAACAACATATAATTATGTACTGGACAGGCTGTTTTGCCATTTGTAATACACATTTTTCCAACCAAATCGCAATGTATATAATCATTAAACAGGCTGCCATTTTTCTTGTTCTTCTTGTATATAAATAATGTAAATATAACAAAATTAATGGCTAAATTCTCTCCCAGCAGAATGCCTTCGAGCATAGTGGGAATAACCAGATGTTTGTCCCATTGTGCTCTTAAAAAAAACATTAGGACTTGTCATTCACAACAGCAACTGTATATTTCTTTGCAGGTTAGCCCTAAACAGAGCAGAAAAGAATCGAGCTGTTTGTATCATAACCTTGTTAGAGATGTAAATACTTACAGCTCATCAGCTTCAAAATTTAATTGAAGTTACTGTGTTGATCCTATGTCATTGAATGCAGTATTTCCAGGAACAAAGTCTTCAAGTTTTGTAGCATTTAATATTATTATCAAGAGGTGACTAGCTGCAAATCAAATGAAATATGCATGATGAGATGCCAGTCGTTCCCTGCCATCTGTTTCCATGTTTTTACTTTACCTCAGCTATGAAACAGAATTAAAAGAGGCTTGTTTCCAGGGGACACCCTACCATTACTTGGCAAATCGACACTGCAGCTACCCATTCACATTCAGCATTTGGTTCTTTAAAAGGAGCAGAAAATATATGGTCGTGGGAAGTTGACAATGATGAAAAAAAAGAAAATATCATTTGAGTCATGGAGTGGGGGGGATACTGGCAGCTTTATACGTTACTGTCCTCAGTCGTGAGGGACTTAAGACTTAATTAACTATACCTTTGCCATCATTACACACATCATAGTAATGGAGAAAAAGCAATTAAGGTCCCAAAACACAACCATGTATTCTCCATTTGCACGTGTATTTTGGTCTAGGTTCTCCTGCTGAAATCAGGGGGAGCACATGGGTCAGCAAGCCAGCCAGGTTTGGCACAGGTTTCTAGGGAGATTTAACGACAGACCTGCCATTTATTTTAGAGAGAGTGAGGCTGGCTTGCATAACAGCTCTGAAGAAAAACTCCAGAACTTAAAAAAAAAATAATTAAATCCGTTTGTTTGATTTCATGATTTTCTTTACCTTAGAGGTAAAGAAAAGCTAATCTTAAGAGTTTCACCTTTTTTTACCCTCTTTTCTGTAGTAAATTTATTTATTAACAGTTAAGAGTCACCAAAATTTATAAGTTCCCACTGCATTCAGCTATGCTTCGCTGTATTAATTTTCAGAAATGCTATTGCTTATTGGCATTTTTGGAGCAGACTGCTAGAAATGCCAGAATGCATGATAGCTTTTTCATTTAAATTAAAGCCAAGGACACAAACATTGTCCTTTCAAAAAAGGTAGAATTAGTTCCTCTAGACTGGTCGGCCAAGCCCACACTACACTCATTTTCTTTTCAAATGTCTTTAAATACAATCTGAAGGTGTTCTGATATGCTTGTTCTTGAAGAATAATTCCAAAACTTTAAAAAATGTACTTTACAAATAATTAGGGCTCTAGCATTCTTCAGCCTGTTGTAAATAAATATGCCTATGGAGCATTACTGCAGAGCACTAAAATACCCAGTCTAAACTCTTGGCAATTAATTATGTGGCAGAGCTACGAATGTAACCAGCTTTTCACTCTTGGTCTTCATCTTTAATTCGAGTTGGACAAAAAACAGGAACATCGTGACAAAAAAGAGACACATTTTCCATCTAAAATACTCTTAATTTCAAAACTGTTTGATCATCTGTAGCATTGGCTTCAACACAAGTGCTATACATCATTCTACCTTTATGTCAGCATTTGTTATAAAAAGAACTGGTAATTAGATTAGTCCTGTGAGCAACAGTTCCTTATCTAAGAATGTGTTTGACAGGCTGAGCCATAAATAAGAATCTGTAAGTGAATATAAGGAGAAACCAAGACTCACCAACAAAACTTAAGCTTATTTCCATGTTATGCTAGCTAATAAAAGCTGAGGATCAGTCCGTTTTCTCTATGTCTTCACATTAAGTTAATGCTCATTTATTTCATGTATCACTTTATTTTTTTTACCCCAAAATTATAGGTCAATTCTAAAATCCTTGTCTGGGGGGGGGAAACAACAAACACCCTGAAGTTGGGTGTTGGTTGAGCGAAGCTGTGAAAGCATCTCACCTCTTGCAAGTTCTGCCTAAGCCAGGAACAAATAAGCTGTCCAGGATGTACCCCTATGTAATTCTGTACTTGGCAACACATTGCTTGTAAGCATATCAACATGTTTTACTACGAATCACTGGAACAAACTTGCTTGTGTTTTACAAGAGGTAATACATACTGTAGTCCCTATGCTAAATAAACCCAGCTATAAGTCTTAAGAGCACAACATTAGTATGAAACCTACACGCTGTGTTGCAGCTTTTACTGCGAAGGCAGAGGGTCTAAGACGATTATGCCTTTTTACAGTATTTTATCTGAATTTTTAGTCAAATTAATGAAAATTACAGATTGATTCAAAAGCTGTTGCCAGTGACACAGCTGATAGCTACAAAGCCAGCTGTCACGCCTTTTTTGCATTTTAACAGCATGTGCAGTCAACAAGAAGGTTCCAGTAAAACCACTTTGTGCTTTTATGAAGTCAAAAGAATTATTTGAACTGCCACTGATGAAGTGGTGCATGTCTCCAATAGGGATAGGCCTGCATTGCTATTTGTATTATCATCTGTATACTGCAGTAATATGTACAGTATTAACTCAAACAGCAGTAGCTGTATTAATTTTGATTAATAAAGTGTCAGGCTCTCCTTTCATTTTCACGTGCTTCTTATAGTATAGAAAGACTGTCACTTGTGCTTCAGGCATGCTTGACAACCTGGGGTCAATATGAGAAGCGAGCAGCAGCTAGAGGAGAATCTGGGCCATGAGCATTGCTAGCTAAAGCAGGCTGCCTGGGATAGAAAGCATTTGCTAGGAAAGAAAATTCTCTCAGTATAGTAAAATCTAGGTACCAATGCAGCAGCTTGCACAGGAAAACCTCTTTCTTGCATGTTGTCCCAAGAATCATAATATCACAGTTAATTGGGACGTAGCTTTAAAATATTTTAATGAACTAACCAAAGAATTGAACAGATTCAGAAAAGTTGAGGAGGAATCCATGGAGATTGAGAAAGAGAAAAATCCCTGCTAAAGCCAGATTTCCAGGTAAGGTGGTATATTAAATTACCTTCTCCAAAATCTTTCCCTCCTCCATCTTCCTTCCTCAAAACCACCAATAAAAGCAACAAAAGTCACTTGCTGAGTGCAACACTGATAAACGAAGACAAAGCCACAAGGCTTCTCTAACTGTACACCAAAGAACGTAATTTTCAAGGTGAGTTGGAATAATTTTTATTACACTAACATTACATGCACAACAAGTCAAGTTCTTGGGTCTTGTGGAGATTTCTCTTCAGGGAACACAGGGGGTTTATCTCCATTTGTCCCTTTATATTTTTTTCAGTGTAATTCAGTACTTCAGATTTCCATAGTCAGAGGCTTTAGCAGTGTCCAATTTAACAAAAAATCATGCAGAACAGAATCAAGGATTTACACATCAGATGCACGTCTGGGAAGGGAAGCTGGCATGCTCTATATATTCATGACTTGTGTGGGTAGAATTTAACTGGGTACTCAGGCTGATGCAAAAGTAAAAGATTTTGCTGTAGAGGTTCTCATTCCTACTGCTATAGCTCTCCTCTGCAGCTAAAACCAAAGTTTCATAAGAATCTCTGAACAAAAGCTTTCCATTCAAACAGTCCTTTAGGGTACAGGCTAAGACTCAGAGTAAAAATTCATTTTAGGCACTCACCAAAGTGCCTGAAGTGGCAGCCTGGTCAAAATATCTGAATTGCCACTGGGAGATACGTAGTCACCTCTATTTTGAATTTTGTAATAGAGGGAGCCTAGAATGAACTAGATCCCTAATTCAGGGGTCACATTAGAAGGCCAATGTTAGGACAGATGAATAGGAGTCTTACACTTCAATTGCACAGAACCACCAATATCTACCAATATTGGTTAGATATAATAGTGCTGCAATATCTGCAGCACTAACTGCACATTTTTTGTCCTTTCCACATCTCATTCACTGTACATGGAGACCAAGGAACACGAAGCAGCACAAAGAACCCAGATCCAGAGTGGTCAGCTTGTTCTTGGTCAGGGTCAGTTTGAAAACAGCAAAACAGTGTCGAACATAACAGTTCTTGGCAGCTCATGCCTGACTGTAGAATAGTTCTGTTCCATACACTTACTGTTTGTTGGGGTGTTTTGTTTTGTTTTGTTTTTTTCTTAGATAAGAAAAAAAGACTAGTAAGTTAAAATAAGAGGAAAGGAACCTATACTTCTTATAACAAAGCTACAAATTTCACACCCCTCTCTTGGGTTTGCAACAGGGTGAAAACTGGACTGGAGAACCCTAAACCTACATAGAGGTAATCAACTGTGTTTAATCAGAAATTAAAAAGGTGACAAATGTGATTTTTGAAGACTACTACATCAGTCTCTGCTCACACCTCAGTTGGTGACATTAACCCCTAAACTGAGCAGTTCGCTCTGGCCTGGGTGTCAGAGTTTCACCATTTTCAGGTTTGTTATTCACCATTTTCATTTCTATCAGCAGTTGCTACAATATGCATACAGTATATGGCTCAGGTTTTTTCTGTGCAAAGAACTTTCTGTTGGCTACCTTATGCAAGTTTTGACAATGAATTTAGTACCAATTTATCAAAAAAATTATGTCTACCAAAAATTGGGGGAGGGGGGAGCCTAAATGCAATGCCTTCTGAGACAGTGGAACCAAACCCATAGGCACAAGGAGTGCAACATACAGCAACCAGGCAGAACTGAAAGGCACGAAACTAGAGTTCATGACAGCAGATGAAGGTCACCCCTGTCAACAACAAAAAAAAAAACCACTTAAAAAGTTCTATTGCTAAACCAGAAAATGCTTAATACTAGACTTAACCACTCACTCACTCACCACTGCCTCTGTGGCATTTTAACAATCCCATTTCAGCATTAGTAATTACCTCTGTGTTCCTGACATAGTAATGATCATACGGAAAACAGGAAAGCGAAGACCAGTTTAGATCTACAACTTGTACTGCACTCAACCAGTTAGCTCTGTGCATGTCCTGTCTTGTCTAGTAACATTAGAGTGTAAGTCCTTAGGACAGGATTCTTTGGTAGCTGTCAGTCACTATGTAAAATCGTACACCTCAAATAAAGTCAAGGAGAATTTTGCCTGTGCTGCCAAACTGAAAATGTTCACAGTTTGGTGTATTAATTATTAACAATAAAACTAGACCTTTCTCCCTTTTTGCTCACTGTTTTTCTTTGTCATTTTCCAGCATCCTGTATCTTCTGAAATATTCCCTAGAGATCACTAAAGGTATTAAGAATGCTATTAGCCCTGCCAAAAGCGTGCTGAAAAAACTGCACAATCATAATATCAGGGGATGTTTCTGCCCTGTCCAACAGGGCTTTTACTTTGTTTGCCTGCAGGAACTAATCCAGAAGCAAATGTCACTTCAACAGAAATAAAGTTCTGCCATAACTGGAAACACAGCAGGCCAATTCAGGTAATTAAAGCATATTTGTTATACTTTACAAATATTAATTTGTTATCCCTGTAGCCCTTGTGACACGAGTTGGAGAGCCTTGTGCAACACTGAAGTCAGCTAGGGCACATCAACACATGTAATGCTGTCAAGCTAAGGTTTTGGCTACTCCTTTATTGGGTACCCTTTTTAATGGCTGCAGTTTTGTAGCCATTCTTAATTATAGTCATAATTTTATTCCTACACTCATTGTGGGTCCAGAAACACAGGGCTATAAACTACAATAATTAGCCTGCTCAAGTGACTGACCTGGAATGCAAGTACTTCCCAGCCATCATCTAGCGATTAGAATATTTAAAAAGCCAAGGCTGTTTGTTTCCAAAACTAATCAGCTAATTTTACAGCTCTGTCATGCAAATAAAGTGGTCAGCAAGTATAAAAAAGATTTGCTTTCTGTTAAAGGCAACAATGTAATTTCAATGGTGCCTACCAGAGGAACAAAGCCGTATGGGCTAGTATAAGTTTCTATAGTTCATTACACATAGAAATAAAGTTTTGACACAGAATTACTCAATGATAAATTGAAGTAGTGCTCTCATTTCTGTTATTGACGCACCTCATGTCACAAAGAAGCTGAGTGATGTCATCCCTAACTTTTACAGTGGTAGTAGTTCCCAGGTCAGCCAAGGAAAAGATGGCTCAGTTGCACTCATAAAAGTGCACTTTGGGAAATCCAGAAATGCTATCCTCAAGCAATCCAGATCCAACACTGTGGAACTGCAGGTGACTCTAATTTTGGAGAGGAATGTTTCTGGGGACAACCTGAGTGGGGAAAGGTAAGGCTGCAAAGCATCACGAGGCACAGCACAGGGGTGAAGCTACCTTTTTCGTTAGGTGAAAGCAGAGCCCAAATTCAACACAGGCATCACAGGATGGACACGAACGTAATTTGATGGGAACAGGAAAAAAGCTTCAGCAACAACAGCATGAGGTAAGGTTGGCACCCTCACCCCAGCACCTGAAGCCCTGGAACCACATTAAGACGACATTCCTCTTGGTAGGACCTGTGTAAAGCTGCGTGTGCGGTTTTTCCTGCTGCCTCCTTGCTCTGCCACTGACAGCGGGAGCTCTGGCCCACAGCTAAAGTGCTTCAAGCACTTGCCCAGAACCACGCTGCATATTGAAGTTGTTGTATATAACTGATACACAAAGCCAAAGGGAAAGTTTTCCCTGTAAATCAAAATCTGTCATTACGCGCCCGTATTTGAATAGGATTGTATTTCTAACGGTGAAAGCTACAGTACTCAAAATGCATGACGAGCCACAGAGGACGTGTCGGTCAGTGCTGCTAGAAGAGTCAAGAGCTCCTGAGAACCACTATAACCCAAGCTGGGTGTCGGTGGTGGGGTAAGAGAACGGGTTTTCATCCCGGCAGAGCCAGAAGGTGCCGGATTTAAGGATCTTACATTGCCATCTACGGGCGACTCCCGGCAGCTCTCCTCCGAGGCCCGCGACCGGGTCCTGAAGCATCCATCCACACCAGTTGCCTTTAAAAGGATGGATAAAATACTCCAAGAAATTATTTTTAAAATACAGAGGAAAATACTCAATCCACTGCACTTCTTGGCTTCTGCATATACAGCCTTTCGTTTGCCAGAGCATGCGGTTAGATCTACGGGGAAACTAGGATGAGGACATCATCACTGCAGTTTCTGGGAAGTGTGAAGCATGTATTGACACTGCTGATAAAAATATTTATGCAGCATTTTTTTGGCTGGAATGTTGGTAAGCGTCACTTTTCAAAAGGCTAAGCAACTTTATCTGACTAAAACTAACAAGCTTCAAAGTCACATGGGGAAAACATAAATACCTCCATCACTTTACAAGAGCAGTCTGGTAAGTAACCAGTTATGATTTTATTTATAAAAGAAATTAAAAGATATGCTTCAAAGGAAAATGATTCAGTTAGCTGTATCTGTGCAATTGCTCCATGTTAAAGGAGTTTAGATGTGCCTTACCCAAACTCCTCTCTCCCACCCTGCCCACCCCAGCCCTCCCACTGCTTTGGGACCAGGATATTTGTCTTGCTTAAAAATGAGTAAGAACAGAAAATTCCCTGACCCAGACCTCCCTGCAGCCACACAAACACACAAACCAGTCCAAGGCAAAAGGCGGTGCGGTGCCAGGGAAAGCCGATGTCAGCACAGCTAAAAAGTTACCTGTGAACCCTCACTCAACGAGGCATCTACCATCACTCAGTTGACTGGGCTCCTGCAGGGATCAGCACAGTTTTCCCAGCCATCCCCAGACCCTATAGTTAGCTGGAATTAATCACTCTGCAAAGAAGAAATCTACTTCTTTCCCTAGCCACAGAGAGAACTTGAATCTAATCTTAACCCTTATGTGTTTAAAGTCAGAAGGTAACCCCGTACAGAGCATTTTTTCTAACAGGAGCTATGAAATTGCTGCTTTTCATTGTCAGAGACCAATCCATACTTCTCAAACTTGCAACGACTTCCACAACTTTTTTGTGAAAAAAATGAACATAACTGTGTTACGTTCAAAAGAGGAAAGAACTGTCACCAAGCACCGATCTGCAGGCAGGCACAGATTTTAACATAATGTCAAGCCCAACAGAAGGAGCAATCAAGACTTTCTGTGCTGGTAAAGCAGCTGTAACTAACAGCAGGGGCTGTTGAGCAGCAGGCTGCACGGTAAGTGAAGTTAAGCCTTGTGAATCCCCAGTCCCAAATATCATCACTAGGGTGGAAATTTGTAGCTGGAGGTTCTGCTGCCTTAGGATACAGGGTCATCTAAACCTGACCTTCCAGTGTCCTCCCAGAGCCGGCTGTGACCCCACACTCACACGTTCCTCACAGAGGCACTGACACTCCTTGTGAGTGATCGAGCCACTGCTTTGCTGGGGTTTCTTTTCTCCTTGAAAAGGCTCCCTGGGGAATAAATAAACAACGTCTGCAGAAGGAAGGGCCAGAAAGGAGCAGTTTCCAACAGGAGGGACAGTGGCAGCACTAATTTAGAGTGACCCATGGACGAAGGAGAGGACAGAAACAGGGGAGCTGGAAGCTTCACCCAGGGAGGAGAGCGAGGAATGCTGCTCATGGGACAGCAGGCAGCTGGAGATGTTCTGCAGTTAAAGTAAAATAAACCTTGCCTTTAGGAAAAGCAAGACTTTCACATTCATTCCTGTAAACAAACAAGACGGTACCAAGGTGCTAATCCCCAGTCTGCCACCCAAAGCCTGATGACTTTGTGAGGTGCAAGTTCTAAATTAAACAACAGCCAAACAGGGAATATTTGCTTTCCTGTTGTCTGAGGTTTAGGGAAAATAAACAAATGTATTTCCAAAAGCGCAACAGAAAACTCAAGGACGGGACTGTGCTGTAGCTTCTTACATCTCAGATACAACAGTACCGCATTAAACGTCTGTGGCGGTTCATTTAGTAGTAGGGATGCACACACACAGTTAGCACACTGTCCGTTAGTTGGGTTAGACCAGCCTACCCTTCTGCATACAATTTCTGCATGTGATTTTGGCTCTGAACTTGTATCAGCAGAATTACTTAAGACTTAAGTAGCTTTGTCACCCTATCTACATTTGTACCCTTAAAGCTCACTGGAGAGAGAAAAACCAGGTAAGGAACATAAACAGGTAGACATGAAGAACGGGTAGCGTGCAACCACAATAAATAAGAACAATTTTCCCGTACTGTAATTACTTACAGTATGGTTATATCATCTTCCCAGCTGGACCCCTGCAGGCATTACAACAATGGTGAATCATATGGAGAGCTGAAAGGGAGAGCCCGGTGCCCAGCAGCATGGAATTGTGCTGATGTTGCAAGCAATACCTGAACAAGAGCCTTTGCAATGTCAGCACAGGTGTGGGAGGAAGGCTGCCAGCCTCTTCCTGTCATTGACTCCTTGGTAGACAAACAAAAATTGAAAATGGTAGTAGCATCACACAAGTAGTCATCTCTAGCACACCGTCTCCAGAAAGCAAGCACCAGTTCCTCCAGGAAGTATCAATGCAAGTTATCCAGTTGGGTATTGGAAGGGTTTGTACCTTCATCTATGCCCAGAACTCCAATGAGTTCCAGCCCTTTGGAACAGCTGATTATTAGTATTACCTGAAACTAACAATAGGAAGACTACAAGGGGAGTGTTTCAGAGTCCTGGCAGTCTCCTGGTGTCCCAGGACAAGTCTCAAAACTTCTCACTTTTGTTCAAATATAGCTACCGCTGCAATATAGAACACTCAACTGCACCAGGGTGTTATGAATCAAACTCCATCGATGTTTATATTTTGAGTAGCTGTGCAAAAAGTTAACCTTTGTCATTCTCAGCAACTGTCACATTATGCTAGTAGAATAATGGCCCTTTTTTTATTTTTCTTAGAATTGTACATTAATGCTGCCACTGGTTGTAATCACAGTACAAAGGGAAAGGAAATAAAGAAGGAAACATAAGAACCTCCAAAATTATCAGCGCTGAAAAAAAGGCTAACAAGATGAGTACATTAAATTTAAGCTTGTCACTATGAAAACTGAAAAACTGAATCCAAGAAATAATTACAAGAAACTTCATCTCAGAAACAGTGTTTTGAATGGACTGCAATACAGTCTAAAGATGGTTTAACTGAGAAGGTTAACGCTAATCAGGGCAGCAGATGAGAAGGGCACAGGAGAACTTTGGGTAGAAAGCACAGGAAAGGAATCAAATTATTGTTTTAAAAGTGTCAATATTCAGATATTCCTTGGACCAGTAGAGCAAGGAAGAGTGATTGAAAGAGGAGCACTAGAGCTGAGTGTTGAAGAACATGTTGGTGCTCTCATCTGAGAGGCAAGAGAAGACATAACAACACATTTTATTTTTAATAACTAGAAGAGGAAAAGGCACCTGTACAGTGCTCTAACGAGTTCCGACCAGTGACATCTGTTACCTCCCACTACTGCAGTAATAAACCAGAAACAGAGAGCAGAGTTTCAAAAAGATACTTGAAATGGACAATATGCACGTCCTGGAAAATAATCTCTATAAATTCTACTAATAGTTATGGCTCTATCGCACAGCATGTGGAATACAGCTGCGCTCTGAGTGTGCACATACATACATGTACATATAAATATAAAGTCATGTTTAAATACTCTGGTTTTTTTTTTTTAAAAAAAAGTTTCAAACCCTTACACTTGAAGCCAGAATCTGTTTCACAACAGAAGAACCTCCTTTTACCATTCATGAGCAGGTAAATGCCCATTTGTATACGGGACTTCATTTCCCAGTCAAATATATGAGGAGCCATTTTAAATTTGGAAATAACCTTTCTTTTCAAGCAGAGATTTGGTCTCCTAGCAACAGCACGAACACCTTGTGAATAAAACTACAGCTTGATTTACACTGGAGTGCCTCATGCCATGGGCATGGGGAAGCCTCAAGAACATAGAGCTACCAGCTTCTTCCTCCGGTGACTAATGGTGCAGGGTCAGGTCAGCAAAGCCCGCGCTCAGCACATGCACCAGGGACCCAACAAAGGCAGGACTACAGCCAACGCCATGCACGTTGTGTTACAGCCTGGATTCTTCTGCTGGCGTGGTCCTTTCCAGACCTTGGTTCTCCTGATTCTACCTTTCAATAGATACTGTAATTTTAAGTAGCCCTGGTGCAGAACAGGAATAGCTACTTTTCTGGATGGAAGACTTGTACCGCACTAAACCCAGACTGAATTTATATCAATGTGTTTTTCTAATAAGATTCATGTGACAGGTATCATTTTGGATGGAAGCTATTTTCTGTTCTTAGCATGAGCATGAAATACTAGCATTGCAAGTACTTCACAATAAAAAGAACAAGAGGTCAGAGCAGCACCATCACACAGATACATTTGTCATTGACAAACAGCTGAATCAATCATATGAAGTATATTGTGAAGAAAAGATCAAATTAATCCACCCAATAATAAAAGACTAAAGAATAGGCAAACAGAAGCTATTTTCCTTTCCTGATGTGGAGATCAGAACATACCAGTTGCTTTTCCGCTGCTGTATGGAGATGAAGAGTGTGCAGCTGTACAGCTCAAACTTCTGACTGCGTAATAATTATAATGTATTCGACCTTCAAGTGACCAAGAATTTCTTGTTGCTTCCAGCAGAGCAGACGCAATATCCCACTGCCTTGTCCAAGTCATATAATCCGTGAATTTTAGTTCTATCGAGCTGTTCTAAACCAACATGCTTATTAAACGGCTTCCTTGGGACCTGGTCACTAGAGTAAGATTTAAACACAACACACATACCACAGAGACTGGGGAAATAGTGACTTGCCCAGGAGGACTACAGCCAAAACTCAGCAGAAACTCCGGATTTCTTCTCAGTTTCTTGCCTTATTAAGTCATTACTCCTTTGGACAACTCTGAGTCACTCAAGCAGAAAGCTCTGGGAAATCTTTACATCTCCTTCCCAACCACAGGCTCTGATCATGTACTGCTTCTCTTCTGGCACTGTATTTCTTTTCCTCAGAAAGATTTTGAAGCTGCAGTGTAAAGTAAGCAGTGGGGCCAGTATATTTAACCAACAGTAACATAAACCACAGAAGGTTAATACCACAAACCAGCCTGTGTCTGTGTGTGTTTTCTTGTTGTTCACATTAATGTTTGCTAACTGTGCTCCAAATTTTGCTACCCTAATACATGTATTTTACATTTCTCCTAGTCTTCCTGTAGGAGAAAAAGTGCTCATCAGAACTTCTAAGGACTGGTGCTACCTCTGAGGACCTCGTTAGCCTCCAGCCACAGTTATTGCTGGTTTTGATTGTCCTTTTCTTCTTCTTCTCCCAGCTACCCCCTCTTTAGTGATGTAACTGCTTTTTATTCAATACTGCCATTACAAAACTACACAATTATTTCTGCCTGAAGTCCTGTAATCAAGCAAAGCAGCACAGTTTGTATTTATCAAGCTTCTTCTATCATTACAGGCTGACTCAGCTCCACCTGTCTCATTCAGCATGGGTCCAAGCCTGGAAGTAACCTGCTCAGTGACCGATCCTTCTTTCCAGCAGGGAAGGGTACTATATGCCAGGAACTCGGACCAGTGTAAGAAAAGATGATCTTGCTCTTTATCTCAATGCACCATTCCACAGCACTGGTGAGACTTCCCCTCACCTAACGACCAACTTACCTAAGCAACCACACCAAACCTGGACATGTCAGGTACATTCTTGTCCCAATAATAAAGTTACACCTCGAGGGCTTGTCACCACCACAGCCTGGAGCACTTTCTTTTGCATTCACTAAAATGCACCCATACTTGTGATGCCTGTAAAACAGGTAACATTCAGCATATTCACTGAGAAATCACTTGTTAATAGGCAGCACATTTTCACATCACTAAACAAGTAACTATCTGTTAAACCCTAGCCTGTTTGCAGGCATGCATCTTAACTGTAGAGTATGTTGTTACAGTTAACTCTCTTGTTCTTCACCAGATTTCAGTAAACTGCAAACTGGACCAGCAATCCAAAGTGGTTTTTCATTATCAGCACTTTGAAGAAACCAATTAATTACCTACATCAAAAACAAACAAATGAAGTGGAGAAGTTTACTTTTAAAGCCTTGTGTTTTAGCGCATTTACCAGGGATGCAATTTCAGATCTTTGTATTTACAAGACAGCCACAAGCTGTAAGGCATTACATTTTACAAAGTAATTGTTCTTTCTGAAACTCACAAAAATGGTTTGTAAGTGAAAAGATGACATTACATTATTCCTCTTCAGTTGCCTCTCACCCAGATAAGAGCACTTCTCAGATGATCTCAGATAAACATGACCTCCTGTAGGTCAATACATTTGCCTTCCCCCACAAGAAACAGCTGCCACTTTTTATTAGTATTAGGTGATTACATGGGAACAAAAGGCAAAAGCCCTCCTATCATCTAGGAAGGAATGTAGGGGTTGTATGTGCTCTTACTCCAGAAGAAAAAACAAATCCATCTTACATTTCAATCTACAGCTCTTTCAAGTGCATCACAACTTTCCTACTGATACCTGCAGGTCCCAGCAGAGGAGCTTCAGAATAAAATCTTGTAAAAAGAATAAAACAGTAACCAACAACTTCAGCAGTCTTGCAACACAGATTCTGTACGAATGTCATCAGGACTAAACTTGTGACACAATGAAAGTGGTCAGTGTGTACTGGAGCAGTGAATCAGAGTAAATGTAGTAGCAATCAACTATTACAAAGATCTAAATTACATACAGGTATGGCTTATGTTCCTAGATTTCAAAAGAACTTACTAAAAGTAATACCTGACATCAAAAATACTGGTGTCTTCAATTTGCAAGTAATTTTTTTTAACATCTGGCATGTCAGCATTAAAAAAAACTCTTTATGGTCTGCATAAACAAAAATCTTTCCTCCTAAAGAGTTCAACATTTGTATTGCTGTTACTACCATGCCACTGACACAATTACATCCATGCAAAAGGCGAAGCTCAGTATCTTTTGGAGAAACTAGTTGCATTAGGGTGAAAGGATCCCAACAACAGGCTTTGTTTGGGTTTTTTGTTTGTTTTTTTTAAAGCATTAAACTATCTTCCTGCATTTTATTCAAATGCACTTGAACACATGCACTTTTCTCCCTGGCCACTGTAAAGATCATGTTCTGATGCCTTGGAGGCCACTACAGTTTTACAGGCCACCAGCTGAGAAACTGCCCCAGCTTGCATGCATGTTGCATGAACCCAGCTGGTGATTTTATCAAAACAGTGTAGTACCCACAGCTCCCCTCTCCTGAGTTTTTTCATTCTGCTTCAAACACTGAGCAGAGACATGCATAAATCAAGTAACACCAATAAAATTCATGCTAACACTGTAATGACTCACCCTTTTCTAAAATATACAGTGATAAGCAAGTCTTTAATCTCCAGTGATAGAATGACTCCGTTTCAAGAACAACTCACCTAACTAACCACGATCTAAGCCATTTTGTATGTAATACTGCAATAGTTTACTGCAGGAAGTAACAAATACACCACCTTCTCATTTCACAACCTAGTTTCACGCCACAGGAACGTGCCTGAGTCCTGGGCACAGATACTTCTATGAGCTTCTTTTGGTACATCAGGTCTGCAAGCTCAGTTCTTTTCTAAAGAAGTCAGATTTGTTCTGTGGCTATTCACTGCATTAGAGGACTGATTTTTATTTTGTTTTGGTTTTATGATGTTATGCCTTAAGTTCAGTTTTACAAAACAAGGACAAAAAGGAAATATCTTTGAATTTCAAAAAACCCCTTGCCCTAATCAGGCAAGAAAATCTGCAATGCTTTTCAGTAATATTAAGGATGTACTAGCAGTGACTCTGCAGTGACTCTTTATAAATTTAAGATCTGTAGTTAATTTTGTGGTAGTGTTTCTAATAACCCTTTTCTGTAAAATTATCCATTCTGGCTACAAAAGTGTTTCAAAATAGCACATGAAAAAACCCTCAGGTTCAGTCTCTGAAGCAAACACTGCTTTGACAACTGACCCTAGGAAAGATAATTTCCATTATAACTTTTTCTTGGAATATTGTATGTACTATCCCCTGCTCCATTTTATTCTATTTCCCCAGTCTTTTTTCAAAAGAACTGTACAACCATGCATTTTTACAGCTGAACCTCAGCTCTTGCTAAAGTTGAATTGCATCTTACAACCTAGAGAATGATTTGGTTTATAAACTTGCAGTGCCACCTAGCAAACATCCTTAAATATTTTTTCCCATGTAGTTTCACAAAGGACAGCTTAGTGCATTCATATTTAGAAGACAGACTTGTACTTGCAGTATTTTAAGCATCTAGTGCATAGTTTTGTTTTGAACAAGTAATTTTTATTAGAAAACATGCTTACAAAATAGGATAATAATAGAGATACTCACATACCTAAATTCTGGTATTATGAACTCTGAGAACTAGTTTTGGACACATCCCTCATACATTTGTTTACAAATAGTACCAGTCATTGTTGAGGGATTTTTTTGAAATACACCTTGATAAAGTCAGTGCTGAATTTATGGGAGTTTTGAGATGAGAGACTCTTGCCACCAAAATAGAGGACTTCAGCTTATCAAGGCACATTAGCACCTTGTATGCTGACACCTTTTAGACTTGCGTGAAAGCCAGACCAGCCTGACACACCTTGCCTTAAAATAATAGCCATGTCCCAGAACAAAACAAGTTTAGATATTTAACTCTGTGCCTGAACCATGAGGCTATCCCATAGACCAACATGTGGGAGACATTAAAATGCAGCAATTCAGAATAAATGCCGCAGCCACTTTCCATTACCCTAAACCTCTAACAGGAACCTGTTTCCTGTTTAGTGTCTGTGCCAAGTTCTAGTTAGCCATTTAAAAGAGAACATAACCAAACGGGCAAAAAGCAACCTCACGACATCAAGAGCGAAGGACAAAGACAAAAATACACTCTGCTGACTGACCTTATCCTATCTGGTAACACATCTTAGACAAACTACACTATGAGCTACTTGAACAAAGCAGCTTGTCTTCATTCACAATGTCAACATCTACCAGTATTTAGACAGTACTTCAGCAGCAATACAAAATAATAGTGTTATTGCTTCTCTTAGAATTTCTGAGCTCTGCTATTATACTTCCCTGGTGAACAGAGAAACCACTACATGTTTTATAGAGTTCAAGAAATAAAGCAAGTCGAAACAGAAGACAATTTCCAATAATAAGGGTAGGCTTGGCTTAGTTATGATCCTATGACCCTTGATTTTTCAGCCTGTCTCCAAAGAGTCCAGCTCTGCATGAGGACTATATTTACAGGAAGACTTGTTTATCACTTCAGCATGCCAAGGGGAATAAAACAAATTAAACTTAAAATGTCCCAGCAAGTAAAGAGTAAAATTTTGACAACCACAACAGACCCCACTTTTATCTAAGATGCACCACAGATGTTTTTGTATTTGCTGAGAATTTAACTGCTGTCCTAAGTCAAGGAAGAGAACACTTCTTTTTTCCCCCAAAGAAACCTACATTTTGCATACTCCCTTGTGATCAGAACTGAGCCACTAGTTCTTTCCAGAATAACCATCTCTATTCTATGGCCCAATTAGTTTTGCACCAATCTCTCTTTATGCAAAAATCCAGATGCATTTCGGATACTGTACTCCTGTAAGAACTTTGGACGTTAGTCTGGGCAGATTGGCTAGAATGATCTTTCCAAAAAGCCATTGTAATAGAAAAGATCCTTGAAAGTTTGTCTCTTGTTAGCCTGACTCGATGCATTTACTTTTTTTTTTTTTTTGCTAGTTCTGATACCATTCTGGTTTTGGTCCATTTTCATTCATCCTTATCACTGTCCTTCCACAGAGTTCTCCAGATCCTTGAGAGCTGTCTTCTATACAGCAGTCTGGCTTCCTCCTTGAAAATGTGCTACATGAAATGTAGTTATAAATTTGCTACGAAAAATCCTCTGCCAAACACCACAGGCTTTAATGTTAACTTCTTTTTCTTTCACAGAATTTGTGCACATCTGCTGCTAAAATGTTGTAACAAGGGAAAAGACTTTACACATGATTTCTATCCACTGGAAGTAGCACTCGGATTTAGAATCAAAACTTCTGCCCAAACCCATAGGTTCACCTTGCTTCCAATAACTGAAAAGGAATCACTTTCTCAGGTCAGGGGTATGTGTGGCATATCTGTTATTTAGCATTGGCAGGCTGGATATTACACAATTATTGCTACTGTTACCTCTTATGTTTCAGTCTCTTGACATTAAAGAAAGAAAAATGCAAGCCCAGGTCAGGCATTTCAGACAAGTCCCTCTGCTTTCTAATTCCCAAACACTAAAACCCACCAGAAGCCTCCACAACCTGCCTTAAGAGGTATTGACTTATGACTCTCAGCACACACCACAAAGCATTAATGCCTACTTTAAGTCATAGCCTGTGACGTTTTCATTTTCCTCTAAACTGCAAGAGATACGACTCTCCATTTATAAATTCACGTAACTGTTTCTTCCACAAGAAACTTAAGAATCTTATTACTGCTAGAACCCATGGTTTGTTATAATAAAGTAGGCAGTATAGTTGTTCTCAAATGTATTTTACTAAAATATGCCTTTTTTGACTACTTATCATAATAGTACTATTTTTTTTGTCTTTATATAATGCAAAGATTAGTCATGGCAAGTGGCTTTTTCGTCCTCAGGGAGTAAAGGAAATCTGTACCTTAATTAATAGAAGATAATTACTATGCTTAAGTGATGAGCTGCTTCTGTTGAGAAATTATTTCTTTCTTTTCATCCAGTTCATCTACGAGAACTTTTTAGGTATGTGTAGCTCTTCATTCCCGTTAACAATATGCAGTGAGACTGGGGATATGCAGCTGCCACAAAAAACAGGGACAAAACTTATAAAATTCGTCTTTGTACTTGCAGAAGGGAGGCCACGTACCTATTTTTCCTCTCACTTCCTCTTCACCTCTCAATCTCTGAATTCTTCTAAGCCCTCACAAAAACATTTTCTAAATGTTTTACAAATTTTCTGGACACAAATTTATGTCTTATTAACATTTTACCTCAGTTTCCCTATACAGGCCGGAGAATGCACTTTTTTTTTCAGCCAACAAATGAGGATGGACCTCTGCAAGTTTTTCACACAGCACACTTGCTGTAGGTGCTGTTATTTCCAGCAAGCACTTCTCTTTCATAAATACACAATGCTTCTACAGAGAACTAAACTTATGTTGACCAAAACAGTCTTGTCAGCATTGTCTTGGCAATTGCCTATGATAAGCTTAATAGTGCTACTGATCAGCTAGACATTAACAAGTTGGGTTGTTTTTTTTAATTGCTGCATGCACCGTTTCAATTTTTTAGGCAGTTAGGAGAATAAGTAAAAACTTTCAGCACTGGATTCCTGTGCTTTGTCATTCTCCAGGTTATAATTACTAATTAGGAGTCATTTGCAATCACCACATGCACAATTAAGAAGCTATTCCAAGCTCTCATTATTAAATAATAACCAAGAAACACATTTCTTTCCATTTCCATGAACAGTTTCACATTTTTATAAAAATAATCAAACATTTACAAAAATACGAGTGGTTTTTTTTAAGAAAAATTACCATTAAAAAAAGCAACATGGTATTTCTATCCCCAGTTTTATCCATGTGATATAGTCATTACACAAAGAAGATGGACCTCTATAGAATTTACTATGAAAATTTGTAATTTTTTTTCACCATTTAAATTTCTAATACTGAGGGAATGCTGGATCAATTTTACTGGCCCATGCCATGAGACCCCCTTTAATATCCTTAGCTAACACAGAACCAAATTCTTTGACAGCTAACTCCTGCAGAATTTTTACAGCCTTCTGGGAATCATTTCCTAATTTGCAAACAACATATACAGGAAAAGATGTTTGGCTATTAGTCCTCTGCTTTTCTTCACAAATTCTTTTTTTTAAGTATTCCAGATATTCCTCATCTTTTTCTTCTAGTTTACTCAGAGGAATGTGAATAGCATGTACCAGGCGACAGATATCCACTTCTACCTGCGGACGAACATCTACTAACACATGAGGGACTTGCTCATCCAACATTTTTTTGTATTGCTCTACAGATATCCTGTCTTTACTGGACAGCAGATGTAAAGTCTTACATTTGTCTGTTGCAGAAGAACCACAAAATGCCTCATAATCCTGCAAGCAAGTGACAGATGGATTGTCACCACAGACATCACAGTCTGGTTTCTTTGGTCTTAACTTGATGTTGCGAAATCTCCCTTCACGGGCATCAAACATCAGCATGAACTGACTGAAGGAGGAACCCATTCCCGAGGCAATCTTCAGCACCTCCAAGGCCTGAATGCACCCCATGATGCCAGGCACGACACCCAGCACTCCCCCATCCGCACAGTTAGTCACCGTCTCTGGTGGAGGGGGCTTGGGGAAGAGACACCTGTAGCAGGGCCCTCCATGGTAGTTGTACACGACTAGCTGCCCCTCTAGGCGGAGGGCACTGCCGGACACCAGAGGTTTGTCAGCCAAAACGCAGGCGTCGTTCACCAAGTACCTGGTGGGCACGTTGTCCGAGCAGTCGGCAACAACGTCGTACTGCCGCACCAGCTCCAGGGCAGTGCGAGGGCTCAGGGCGCTGCAGTACGGCACGTATTGCACCGTGGAGTTGAGCAGCCGCAGGGCGGCTGCGGCAGATATGGCCTTGGGGAGCCCTCGGCGGGCCTCCCCGTGCAGCACCTGCCGGTGCAGGTTGCTCGTCTCCACCACGTCGTGATCCACCAGACCCAGGCGGCCGATGCCAGCCGCGGCCAGGTACTGGGCCAGGGGGCAGCCCAGGCCGCCGCAGCCCACCACGAGCACGGAGGAGCGGGCCAGGCGCAGCTGCCCCCGCACGCCCAGCTCAGGCAGCACCAGCTGCCGGCTGTACCGCAGGATGTCGGCGGGACTCAGAGAGGCCTGGGCCGGCAGAGGGGGGAGCTCGCCGGGAAAGGCAGAGGCACCGTCCTCTGTGGCCGCGGCGTCCCCCGCGGCGTCCTCCAGCAGGACGGCGGCCAGCCGCTCGCGTAAGGCGCGCAGCTCCTGCTCCCGCTGCCCGATCTCAGCGCTCAGCCGCGCCGCCTCCGTGCCGTCCGCCATGGCTGTACGGAGGGCGGATGAGCGACACCGCGCGTCACTTCCACTTCCGGCCGCTGCCCCCGGCGCTTCCGGCCGCGCTGCGCGCGCTGATTGGCTGCGGCGCGTCCCCGCCGGTTCCGGGTGCGTCAGCGCGCCGACATGGCAGCCGGCGGCGCCGATAAGTTCTCGGTGCTGCTGCCCACCTACAACGAGCGGGAGAACCTGCCCCTCGTCGTCTGGCTCCTGGCGCGCACCTTCCCGGCGAGGTCCCGGCCGCGGGCGGCG
>JAVJGJ010000002.1:8153962-8169626 GCA_035590215.1 Microhierax caerulescens | reverse complement strand
CCTTGCCCATTCTGCAACTGGAGTGAGGAAATGCTGTGTGTGCTTTCCTGAATAGCAAAGGGATCGTGTGGGGTGGCCGTCGGGGCTGCGGGGAAAGGCCGCTGTGGCAGCTGTGGGGCCTAACGCCCCCTCGGGCGGACCGGTGGCCGGCGGGGGGCGGGCTCGGGGGGGTTGGCCACCCGCTGTTGGTGTTTGGCGGAGCTGAGGAGTCGCGGAGATGGGCAATGCGCGTCCTTAAAACGTACGAAATACCGACACGGCTCGGGAGGGTAGTAACGTTACCCAGTGCCGCCGCGTACATCGGGGGTGGTGCGTAGCCAGGTGTACCTCGCCAGGTTAATTAAGGAAACGAGTTACTCTAATCAGAGGTCCCGTGCGGGCTCTGATCCCTTCAGCACCAGTTTCTGGAGAAAGCGGGTGAAAGCGCAGCGGCAGTTTTAGCTTTCGACGAGGTTTATATTGCTACAGCGTGCTGTGAAGCAATTGCGGCTTGAGACCTGAACAGCAACACCGAGTCACGATGTATCCGATTTACCCGCTGTAAGCACAGCCCCGGCTGTAAGGACTGCAGCACGTGTCTCCGGCTGTCAGGAGGTCGCTCTGTGTTCTGGTCCTCAGCTTCACACCTTTCAAAATGCCATAGGTAGTGAAATGGGGTTTTCCATTTGTTCATCTAAAAATAATTCTCATTTCAGTGGGAACAATTTTGAAATTATCATCATAGATGATGGAAGCCCAGATGGGACACAGGAAATTGCTGAACAATTGGAAAAACTATATGGATCAGATAAAATAGTGAGTTGTATATTCCTGGAGTTTTTTGTCCATCTGTTTTCATGTTTATTGTATTGAAAAGTACTTGAAGTACTTACAAAAGTGGAATGGAGTCCCTGGATTCTGTGCTTCCTTTACATCTTTTAAGTTATTTAAGTTTTGCACACCACTTTAGACAAATGTTAATTATGATCGTCATACAGCTGCTTAGCAGCATTATGAACTTATATGCCAAATCGTGAACTAATGTCTTCAGAACTTTGTGCATTGTTGCATGCTATTGAGTAATGAATAGTGGTTGTTCATGTACTTTGCGCATGCCAGAGGAAAGATGAGGTTTGGATAAGATGTAATTTCATTTTAAATGACTGCAGGAATAGGGAAATTAGGAAGATGAAAGCTAGTCTGGTCTTGTGATTTGCTTTTTAATCTGTCTAGTTGTGTTCCTCAATAACGGGACTTTTTTTTTTTTAAACCCGAAATTATTTTGTTTCCTGGGCAATATCATTGTTCTGATTAGTGCTCAGGAGTCATCATCCAAATAATTCCATGAGGCTTCTCACTTACTATATGTCTACTGAGTATTGTATGTAGTTGACTTAATGAGAAGTCAACATGTCCGAGGAAGTAGAGGAAGAATCAAAGTGATCTTTTGTTGTTGTTGTTAATGTTCAAATGTAACTATTTATTAAAGAGGGGGGAAGGAACCAAAATAACAGATCAGCAGAAGCACTAATGATTACTAACTCCTTCATGTCGATGCCCTTCTCCTAATTGTATTGCTTATGACCCCTTAGACAATGCATCAAAATTAGTCAAGATTTAGAAGTGAGATTTAAAATTTGTGTGTGAACTACATTTACACGACCACTTAAATATCTACTCTGTCCTCCCCAAATGCTGACTTACATCTAAGGTGTTTTAGGAAGAGCTGAAAGTTAAATTATTGTCATGATGATCTAAAAATTTTTTTAGATTCCTCTTTTGTTAGTGGTGGTGCCCCTTCTCCCCCTGCACTTCATATGGCCCTGCAGGAGCTGAGGACACTTGGCACAGGTTTAAAGCATGGTTGTTCATATTCTGAAAGATTAATAATATTGCTACATGGTCATTACTCATAGGTTGTATCTATATGCATGTGAAAATCTTGAAATTTATATTCATTACTGAAAGTATGCTACATCACTTTGGCTAAAATATTTTCTGTTACTGTCTGTCATTCCTTAAAAGTATTGGTGCTGGGGAGACTGTTGTTCAGATTTGTAACTTTATTCCAGATAATGGAATTTGAGGAAATCCTTTAGTCACGAGATGGTGCTTTTAATTTTGCTTTTTTACTGCAGACATATGAAGTAAAGCTTAAAAGGTGTTGTGGGTTTTTTTTTAAATATGACCCGATGAAATACCTGTTTAATGTAATGGTTTGTTTCTCCTGTATTTTGACAGATAAATTTATTTTTATATATTAGCTAGATTTCTAAAAATGAAAATTGCATTTTAAAATATTTATACCTTGAAAATGGTGAATTTTAAGGTGTCACTGGAATTAATTTAGAACTGTACTTCAAGTAATAAATGTATCTCTTAATATATCCTGCAGCTTTTAAGACCCAGACCAAGAAAGCTGGGACTTGGTAAGTCCTTATTAAGTCTGGTTAGTACTAAGAAAATAATTAAAAAAAAAAAAAATCAAAGCCTAAAAGCAGAAACGTATGTTTTCATCAAGTTTTTTGTAAGCAAACAAGCTTAAAACCCACATGTATAAAGATCACAATATACTTACAACAAGTTCCCTAAAACTTTAAACCTGAGGGCTGTGGTCACTACAGTTCTGTGCAACTATGTTTTCCTGTTGGTATCACGCTGCTTCTCTCCCTCCCCTACTGCATTCCCTGGTTACAGAATGAGTGATCTAGATTGAGAGAAAATCTAACTTTTTACAAGAGTAGCTGCTATATTTGCATGGAACCTACTGATCCAGAGGGGGCAGTGGTAACTGGGGTGCAATCTGCCCATCTGTAGGATGCTTCAAAAATTGGACCATAGTTTGTGCAATCTCCAGAGAAGGCTGGGATGTTTTTCTGATGTTTCAATAGAGCTCTTCACTGTTAACCTGTTCCAATGTGAGTTATGACTATAATTAAATTAAAAAAAATACATCTGACAGGTGTCCAATACTCAAACTACTGAAGTATTGCCTTGCCTATTAACTGACATGTGAATTGAAGAAATCTCACTGATTTGGGAGCCAGTCTTGTACCACAGAGATTGATTATATTACAACTTGCATGGAATGATGTAGGACTGCAGTTTTATGGCTCTGATACCATATTTTCACAAATATGTAAATCGAGGTTGTCATTTGCTTTAGAAAAAAGTAGATATCCTAGAAAGTTGTAAAAGACATTAAAAAGTGTAGTATGGAAACTATCGTAAAATAAAGTGGAAATATTTCCATCTGTGAAATTCATGTTGTATCCTTATCCCTCTTCTCTTACAACAGGAATAAGAAAATTATAAAATGCAATACCTTGTTTGATTTATTGTTAATCAGTATTGCCTTGCTAAATGTCTAGTCAACTCCCACTTCCACGTGTGGTAAAATGTTTAAGGTGTCTAGTGTACCGAGTACTGCAGCTAATTTCTCCAGTCCGCTGAACAAAGATAAAATTCTAATTGTTATTGAATTGACTAGTTAAATTCACTTTTCTATACTTTTTTTTTCTACATCTCACACTAGTCTAAGAAACTCCAAAAAGCTTACATATCTTTATGTTTGTTTTCTGGCTTTTCATCCTTTGTACTAATTTGATCAGTGTTGTGGATTAAAACTGAGTGACCATACCTACTAATATGACGCAGAATACACAAATCTGTGACACTCCCACTATGTAACTGCAAATGACATGGAAAAGAAAGGAAAGATAAGTTGTTCGCTAACCACGAGTTTAGTTGCCTGTGACACTGCCTGCTAAAGACATCAGTTGAGGATATTTTGTTTTCAGTGTTATTTATATCTTCTGAAGTTTACAGAGGGACTCAGGTAGTTTTGATTAGTGAAGAGTATATGCTAGTTTTTAATCTCTATTGTGCTGCTGTACTGTCTTTGGAAGCAATACTGTCGTCAAATGCTATGGCTGTGATCAGTGATATTGAGGAAAACTGTAATAGCAAAACTTGTTCCAGCTCTTATTGAGATAGCTGCACCAGTTCACACAGGATGAATAAAAGGCAACACAAGCTAAAGTAGGAAGGAAGAAAAAATAAAAAAAAAGCTGTCTTCAGATTAGGTATCAGAATATAATTCATGGTGTCAAGGAGAACAACCCAAAATCTATATACCACTGATAGTATATTCTGAGTCTAGAAGTCAGGGGTTTTTTTAATCATCAGTGATTATTTTGTTGTCTGTTCTATTTCTAGTTTCCTGTGGCACTTCTGAAAATGATATTTAGAATAGTGATCCATTTAACACATCATGTTTCTCTGTGCATATCTAGTGCAGTAGGGTTTGCCAAGGTGTTTATTTATAAAATCTAGTGCTTAAATTGTAGGTAAAAAAAAAATAAATCACTTTCATGTTTGACCACTGGTACCTTACTTTAAAATACATTTTAGGAGTTTTTAGTTCATCCTTTTGTAGTAGAGATTTTAGAAAATAAATGAAGCCTGTAGCTAGAAGATCTCATATATTAAAATAGTGAGGGAAATTATTTCTGTGCTGTTTTTGTCAGGCACTGCTTATATTCATGGAATGAAGCATGCCACTGGGAATTTTATTGTTATTATGGATGCTGACCTCTCTCACCATGTAAGTCTGTATTTAATGTACTGTGGTTTTAATCTGTTAAAATTCAATTTTCATTGATTCTCCCCCCTACCCCCAGCATCCCTTTGTCTTTTCTGATGGCGTTTTCCTTCTCTTTCAGCCAAAATTCATTCCAGAGTTTATCAGGTAGGTGCTGATCGTAGTATGAGAGAATGACTGAACATTCATTGTTTTGTAGTAATATTTGGAAGCTTTATATCCTTGTATAGTTGTCTAACTGTAGTAAGAAAAGTCACAAGGCAAGAATTCAAGTAAAATTGATTTGACCTCATTAGATTTGTCCCAGAATAATCCAGAAGAATAATGAGTTCCTAACTGGAGCAACAATCCTCAAGTTTAAAGTATCAGAGAGCATGTGTGGCTAAGTACTTCTTTTCCTTGTAATGGTTGTTCAGCTTTGAAAAGTGCATGTGTAAATGTCACTTCATAATGCTAATGATTTCATCCTGTGTGCATGTAGGGATATTGCATAGAGGACCCTGTCCTCAATTATTGGTGAAATACTTTGCTCCCTTTTGCCTACCTCTTACCTTCCTGCTGCATTTCAATTTGTGAGAAATGGTCAACAGGCATGACATTGGAGGCGAAGGCTAGTAATCTGTATAATTCTTTACTTTCTTGCTTAGTAGTACTGAAGACCTAATATTTTTAGATGAGGTTCTGCAGCAGTCAGGCATGGTATGAACTAGTTCCACTTTTTTTTTTTCTTCTTACTATGGGTTTGTGTAATTTAAATATTTAAATCTGTATTTAAAATCAGTCTGTCTTTTATAATAGAGAGAGGCTTTAAAAATGCATGGCAGTCTTTATAAATTATTTATGAAGTAGTCTATGAAATTCTATGCCATAGTTGGTAAAAGGTAATCATAAAATTCGTTGAAACAGCTCTTTATAAGAGAACAATTCACAGGTTTTAAAGTGCATAATGCTATAACCATCTTAATTATTGCTTTCCTCTCTCCTCTACTTGTTCAAAGGTTTGTAAAATACATATTTTGTACTCAGAAAGTGATTGTTCTTATTTTGAAATTTGTACTACCTTCATACAAATATTCTTCCTGTCTTTCTGATAAAACCAATTGTTTATAGAAAGCAGAAAGAAGGCAATTTTGATATTGTGTCTGGAACAAGATATAAAGGAAATGGAGGAGTATATGGCTGGGATTTGAAAAGAAAGTTAATCAGGTTAGTATTTTTCTAGATATTTATAATTTTGTTATTTATAAATAATAATTCCAAGTACTTAGTCTGTGTAAACTGAACTGAGTCTTCAGTTAATAGTACTGGGTACTGCAAAATTGTATTAAGTAATAGGAGCAAATTCTTTGGTTAAAATCCACCAAGAAAGAATGTAATTACATGACTAGGCTTGAGAAATGGATTGGAACAGCAGATAAATCTACATGGCATCAGGTTGGGAGTGTCTTTCAGCTTCATCATCCAGAGAATGAGCTGAGACTATGATACTTTTGTCAAGTTTAAAAGACACATCTAGTTAGCTTTAATAGCTGTAACGGTCCTTTTCCTAATGAGTAAATCACTTGCTAAACCCCTCTGTTGACACTCTGACTTGTCATAAGTTAAGAATGACCTGACATGATCAATGTCAAGAAATCATTACTAAGACCTTACTGGAAAACAGTTATAGTGAACACTAGGGAGAGGAAGTTTCACCCAAAAGCAAAGAGGAAAACTTTGAAGGTCACATAAGCATACAGAGGCTGGCAGCTCAGGTTTACAGGGACTTACATATTTTGAGAAAGTAATCAACAAGTTTCTGCATAGTCTGTCTTTCTTACACCTGATTTAAGAGAATAGGCATAAGCTAATGCTGAGTTATATGTTACGGTAAAGAATTAGGAGCAGAATTTGTGTTACCAGTATGATCTGGGGATGGTACCATAGGCACTGTATTTGGATTTCTCCTGGTTTTTAATGTCTGGAGTAAGTGCTCACCTTTTTGTCACTCAAAATAAAATATACATAAAAAAAAAAGGGAAGAGAGCTAAACAGACATTACAGAGGAATCCTTTTACATCATACTGGGCAAGATGAAAGACTTGCATATCTTACCATTGTGTAATACAGCCCTCAGCGAAATAGTCGTGACTGGCTTTTTCGTCTCACAGCGTTTTCCATCAGTGGAGCTTATTTGTTACCATACTATGAAAACAGCATAAACTAAAACTGCACCTTCATTTTCCAAATCCAAGTCTCACATTTATCCAGGAAGCATTTTTATTCTCAGTTTACAGTGAATGTTAGTCAGAAGAAGAATGTTGGTTTGAATGTTGTCAGATGTATTTATTTTATATTTTATTGGTGTGTAGTTGTACTGACAGTACTGCCATAAAGAACCAGACTGTAAACCTGATTTCTAAAAAAAAAAGTTTTCTCCTTCATAGAGAAGTTCAATAACCTACTCTAATAAACCTACTCTACAACTAATAATAATCGTTGACCTTTGAAAAACAAAACATTGGGTTTCAATTTCAAGATTTTATGATTTAATAGTCAACTCTAGCAGCGAAAACATTAGAAATATTGTTTCATATTAAGCAATAAAGAGGAGGGGGTCTGCAAGTATGATGATACTTATTTTCTAGAAATTCTGCTTGATCTTTCGGAATTGTGTACTGAGCAACTTTGACATTCCATGTTTTCTTTCACAGTCGTGGTGCCAATTTTCTAACTCAGGTTTTGCTGAGACCAGGTGCATCAGACTTAACAGGGAGTTTCAGGTATGGGTCTGGTTTGCAATTTCATAGTTTATTTGAAATTAAGAAACTGCTGAACAAGGAACTGGAGTAAGAACAGACCTTCACTGAGGACTATGAAATGTGTTTGGGAAGGGTGTAAGAAATAGTAGACTAGATTGCAAGAACTGTTGTTCCTATAAATTTTTTATAGTTTTTTTTTAATAGTAATTATATGAATGAGTGATTACAGCTAGGATTCCTACACGCTACCTTGATTTCTGAAGTTCAGAAATTGTGCTTCAGGTTTCATTTTCTTTGTAATCCTTTACAGGTTATACAGGAAAGAAGTCTTACAGAAACTAATGGAAAAATGTGTTTCTAAAGGATACGTCTTCCAGATGGAGATGATTGTTCGGGCTAGACAGTTAGGATATACTATTGGAGAGGTATAGTAAAAGTTTTGATAAGAATATTGTGCTTTCATGTAAATATAGATACAGATTACTGGCAGTATAGGGATTTTTGTGTACTTCCAAGAAGCAGCAAGATTTTAAAATCGTTACAAAGGAATTACATACCTAGAACTCTGGTTTTCCAGGTGAATACCAGATCTAAGATTCCAGTTACTTATTCCCCTGGCTGATAAGCTTCTTGGATCATTCCCTCTTCCTGTTGCCATCTCTTTAGCTGATACAATTTTACAATTGTATCCCACTTCAAAGGAGGGAAAGAAGTCAAAATAAGCTGTGAAGCTGAGCCTTTTCTTTCCTCCTTCATGTTGTGCAGACACCTTTAATAAGAATCAGGTTGCTGAAGAAAACAAAATTATTTGTAAGCACCTATTTCAGATTTATTCTGTTTCATCTCTTATTGCCTTGTTATTTTACAGCTGTCACAACTTTCTGGTTCAAAACTTTGCATGGGCTGTCTACAGTCATTGAAAAAGAACTCAAAACAGTTGTGAGATCCTGTATATCCAGTAGTCTGATTTCTGCCTTTTATATTTCATTGACATGCTCTTGCTGGTGTCTTTCAAGGTGATTCACTGGAATTCTCTCTACAGCCAGATCTCAGAACCAGTGCTTCATCATCATTTTCATGACTGTGGATTGTCAGAGAATTCTGTTGCTGGTGGTTTCTCTCTAAACCTTACATATTGCATTTCTCTGTCAACATTGGGTGGAGTATTTCCAGGCAATAAACCAAGCTTTTTTCTTCCACCTTTCTTGTTTATTTAGCAACATCACTATCCTTTCTGTAGCTGGGGTTTGACCATAATTTCTTTGTTGTTCACATCCAGCTGCTTGTGCGTGTTGCTCTCCAATATTGCTGAATTAAATCCTCACTGTATACATACTCCAATACTGAAACCTAGGGTGGGATGAGGTTTTATTTACTATACATTTTTAAAACAGTAAAATACACTTCTCTGGCTTTGAAAAAATGCGGTACTGGGTTGCTTATACTCTTCAGGCAGTTGCCACAAATTTTTCTGCCTACTATTTAATCCCACCATTCATTTATTTACATGCCTCTACTCGTTGTATGACATCAAATACAAGATAAGTGTCTTGCGGTTCAAGGTCTGACGGGCAGCCTTCACTAGGCCTAATGGCTCCCAGTCAGTGTTGTGATGTGGGCTCTGTGTTGTGATGGGTCAGTTATGTCTTCCTCCACAATTCATCTGTTACATTCTCACGTCAGCATCTTCTTCCCTTTTCCACTGGTTTCTCACATGTAGGAAGGGTTCTGTCTAACATTTGAAAAGTTGCTTGGTTATTCTGTTTTGGCCTTGTCTTTTAAGATTTCCTTTGTGATAGCTGTAACAAACTTGTCAGTGTTCAGATTGCTGACACATGCCCATAAATAAGACTATTGTATTTTTGCTGTTCTGTGTATCATCTGTGTTGTATCTTCCTGAGATAGGACAATTTTCCATTATATTTCAAGTACATTGATATGGTATTTCCTGATCAATACTTAGGATCCTTTATAAATTTTATGATTATCCAAATAGTAACACTGACATTCCAGAAGAGGTGGCACTTGCACATCTAATTCCTGGTTGGTGGGTGCTGCTGTTCTACAGGCAGAGTAGGAGGTTTTATGCCGTTGTAAAATGCAGATACAGTTGTGAGGGGAAAAATACTTCTTAAGCGAAGTTGAAAATTAATATTGAGACCTGCCAGTCTAAAAGGAACAAATGGATGATGAGATGAACTGACACAAGCTATACCTAAATAGTTTTGTATGCATGTTTCATTTTACTGTACTTCTTTATCATATGTAAAAATTGCCACAGTGCATGGAATATACCCTTTTTGAAAATGCTTCCTTTAAGACTGATGGTAGGACTTTGTGTGCCAGAAAGGTATAAAGTCCAGAAAAAACACAGGTGATTAATTCTTATACTGAAGGGAAAGAGTGGATACCTTTTATTAGGTGAGATATTAACCATTATTTCATCACTGGTCAAGAAATGTCGCTTCTGACATCCTGCACTGGCTACATGTTCAGTGATTTGTATCCATGCTCTGTAGATTAGCTGTCTAATTAGTTGCCAGGATGCTTACTGGGACATCAAAGGGGCACTGCTAAAGAAAGCCAGAGTCATTGTTGAGTCTTTTTAGGTATCTTCTTGCCCTCAGTTTTCTTCTGACATGGACTGATCTGCTAGAATTGTGAGAAATCCTCAGTCCTGGCTCAGATGCAAGGGTGTGGTGATTTTTGTGTTCCACTTGCCAGATGATTTCTGGTTGAAACTGCCAGCAGAACACTAAGCCAATTTTTTAATGACTTTTGCAAATGTAATTCTTTATTTTAGCCCCTGAAGTATTTCAACTTTGCATACAAACATATATGGAAATTCTTGAATATTCTCATTCAGTGTTGGCAGAATGTCCTGTCATATGTCACTTGTACGTGGTCAAATTACTGAAAAGCAGTATGTTCCTAACATTTTATGAGTAGTGAATTAATCTGGAAAGCATGATCACTACTGTAAGGAAATAAAAATTAGTGTTTGAAATGCCTTTTAATCCTGTAATAATCTATAAAATAGTCAAAGACCAATAAAGACAGGTATTGCTTGTAAAATATGCACTAACTGCTATATTCAGATGTCATCTTCTAGCCAGTGGTGAGGTTGTGCAGAATGCTGTTTCATGGTGGCAGAATTTTGCCTTCCTGTGGCATTGACTCAAAGGTTTTGAATTCAGCTCATAAGGAAAGTGGTGAAGGTTCATTTTAAGCCCTGAGGCTTTTAGTACACTTAAGCTATTAAGACTAGTGTATCATCCAGCCACTGAGTAATGCCTTTGGATCATCTTTAAAGGTGATAAACCAAATAATTTCATGCTCCCCAGCTATGGGGCATTATTAAAGCCACTGGTAAGAAGAACTGACATGAAGCCAATCTGGTGCTTGCCTTCTTCCCATGTCTAAACATGCTGTAGTTCAAAGGCCATTCTTTTGTTTACAGAATTTCTGATTATTTAGGTTTTGAACCTTAAAAATGGTTTTGCTTGTTTCAACAGGTTCCTATTTCATTTGTGGACCGTGTCTATGGAGAATCTAAACTGGGAGGCAATGAAATAGTCTCCTTCTTAAAGGGACTCTTGACCTTGTTTGCTACAACGTGATAGTTTATCCTAAATTTAACTTTTTTTAGAAAAAAATTTTCTGATACCTGTGTGGTTTTGATTATATAACAGCAGAAGTGTGATAATTTGTGGTGACCAGAAGACCTGCTATAAACTAACAATGAAATGAAACACCATTAATAAACTCTGAATATATTGTATCCTAAAACACTCCTCCTGAAATAAATGAACTGTATGTTAAACTAAAACCTAATAAAGACTAGTGCTCTATTCTATTTTTGTAAAAATGATGAAGTCTTAATAAAGAAAACAAAGCTAAACAATCTTTTGCATTTAGAAATTAAACATTATTCGGCAGAAGCTAAAGATTATTTTTAAATAAAAGCAAGGACAAAAAAAAATTTACAGAATTTGTCTTATATTTGTTCTGTGGTTTGCAGATAGCATTTCAGATATATATCAGTTAGTTCCTTTTCTTTCCTCAGCACATATATACGCATATCTTAAAGCAGATATATAGAACAGTTTCTACAGAACTGATAATAGGTTGTGTAGTTTAAGAGGAAATAGAGATGAGTATAGTGATTTGTTCTTTGTAAAGTTCTTCCTAGACTGGAAAATAGGGAGTATTCTTTGGATAAGAAAGAGAATTGTGTGGAATAATTTTGTTCTGTGTGTTTGTTCAGAAGCAGATTATTCCCTTTTCCTATTTTCTTTAAAAACTAAACATTTTTAGAATCTATAAAAGTGGAGTATGACATCTGCAGTGGTTTGATCCTGGCTGAATGCCAGGTGCCCACCAAAACAGCTCTATCACTCCCATCCTCACCTGGACAGGGAAAAGAAAATGTAATGAAAGGCTCTTGGGTCGAGGTAAGGACAGCAATTACTGTCATGGGCAAAACAGACTAAACTTGGGGAAATTAGTTTGATTTATTACCATTCAAATAGGGGGAAAAAACCCTATGCTCCCTCACCCCTCCTTTCTTCCCAGGCTTAACTTAATTCCCAGTTTCTCTGCCTCCTTGCCCCGAGCGATGCAGAGAACGGAGAATGGGGGTTACAGTCAGTTCATCACACGTTATTTCTGCAACTCCATCCTCCTCACACTTCCTTCCCCTCCTCCAGCATGGGGTCCCCCCCACTGGAGATAGCTCTCCATGAACTTCTTTAAGGTGAGTCCTTCCCATGGGCTGCAGTGCTTCACAAACTGTTCCAGTGTGGGTCCCTTCCATGGGGTCACAAGCCCAGCCAGCCACCGTTTCAGCCGGGACTTCTCTCTCCATGGGGCCGTAGGTCCTGCTAGGAGCCTGCTCCAGTGTGAGCTGCCCACGGGTCACAGCCTCCTTCGGGCACCCCTTGCTCTGGTGTGGGACCCTCCCCGGGCTGCATGGGGGGTATCTGCTCCCCCGTGGGCTGGGGGCACAGCCTGCCTCACTGTGGGGTTCACCACGGGCTGCCAGGGAATCGCTGCTCCGGTGCCTGGAGCGCCTCCTCCCCCTCTGCTGACTTTGGTGTTCACAGAGCTGTTTTCTCTCACATATTCTCACTCCTGCTGGCGCAGATATTTTTTCCCCCCTTATTAATATGCTGTCCTAGAAGTGCTACCACCGTGGCTGATTAGCTCGGCCTTGGCCAGCAGCGGGTCCGTCTTGGAGCTGGCTGGCACAGGCTCCATCGGACTGAGAGGGAGCTTCTGGCACCTTCTCACAGAAGCTGCCCCTGCCCGCTACTAAAACCTTGCCATGCAAACCCACTACAACATCTCACCCAGCTTTAGGGTACCAGAAGACCCAATTCACCTCACTGAAGATGTTTGAGAAATTGTTCTTTGACAAGTAACAATTTGCAGTGTAAAGCCTGTATTTGTTCCTGATCCTGATTAACGAAATATGATCAGAGTAACACTGTTTTTTGTTTTGTGGTTTGATATAGCCAGAACTTGGGAACTATGAAGCCCTTGAAATCAAATATGCACTTGGGGAGAGAAGGGAAGAAGTAAAGAGGATGATGAAAGTATTCTGAGAATGGCTTTATATATATGAAAAATACGTCTTCTCTTTTTTTGGGGGGAAAGGTAGTTCTGTCCACAGACCTGTATAAGAAAATTAATGGTAGGAGAGGAAAAGCAACAAACATCTTAAAAATTACGCCTGTTTGGTTTGTGTTTGGCTGCCTTCCTTTAGTATATTGGATACAGTTGTTAATATTAGAAATAAAATTTGAGAAAGTCCATACATAAATGATAAATTCATATTTCAGATAGTTATTTATCACACTCAGTGACAAAAATAATTAAAGCTTATTTTCTAGTGGACTACTTTAGAGATATTCCTTTGTTTAGCGAAATTGTACAGATTCTGATATTATTCTACTTTTCTGACTATTCAGAGCAAATGTTTAATATTTAATTTGCTTTAAAATAACAAAATATGTAGTTGTAGGTTTTGAATCTACATGTAACTGGATTACAGTGACTTAACTGTACATTTTGTGACATCTGCCTGTACTTTTCCAGCAAATTCTATATAATTTCATTTGGTGAAGGCTAATGAGATCTAATAATACGTACAGAAATAAATCTCTCGGTCTAAAGGGCCACTGAAATCTCCAGTGAATAGATTTCATCTATTTATGTTTCATTTGGAGGTTTCATGGCTAAAATGAACGTTTTAAGTTGGAAATAGGTACAAAGTTTTTAAGGACCAAATAATGAGGAGTTTAGATGTTTACTCAAACTTTTATACTACTGAAAACCATTTACCGGAATATAAATTGAGCCTCAACAAGATCATATTTTTCTCAGACTTTTATGTAACAATATATAACTGAAGTCCATTATATTAGTTATTCATGATCTAATTGCTGTGAATTAGGGTCTAGCTTTTAGAGTTTGCATGTCTACTTTTTAATTATGAAAATTACCTGGTAAATTTCCTTCATTTATTTATGAGAACATGTTTGGAGGAAGGTGCTTTTACATCTAAATTAGGATCATAACACATGGCATGTTTTGTATGCTTCAGTACGTGAAAGTTTGAAATGTGACGAGGCTATATTCATTTTTTAGATAAATGAGTAATATTTCCTATTATTCTTAAAGGTAATGGTATTTATCAAGAAAGAAGTACTATGAGGGAAAGAAAACAAGTGCTTCATGGCATCAGAACACAAGTAGACACTCTTCCTGAAACAAAAGGTCACAAGAGTGAAACTGGTTTTAACAGCCTGCACCCAGCTACTTGTAGAAAGCACTACTGAAAGGAACTAATACATGGATCCAGGGAAGGAAGCGAAATTAAGAACATACAAGCTTCCCTTGGCTTACTGTGATATATATACACATGCGCGCACATATTTCACAATATATACTATGAAAACAATCTGGCTTTTTTTTCCTGGCAAAAAGACTATTTCCTTAAAAGAGGGCACTGGGCTGCAGGTAACTCAGTGAATGTTGAATGCACTTTCAAAAGTTGTCTTTTGTTAAGTTTTAAAAGCCTGAACTTGAAAAGAACTAGCTGTTGTTTGGGCATTTGACCCTCTGTGCACTTGTAGAGGGGAGAATCATAACATACTATACTGTTAATGCTGAGTTAGGAAAACAATCTGCCCAGAACTGGCCTAAATCACCTCTTCATCCTTTCCCACAGTTCAGCCTGCAGTACTTCCTTTCCAATGAGTTTCTCCGCTAAAGTGACTAAAAACATGTGGTTCTAAAGTATTCCCTGTATTTAAGCACTCAGATCTGGCACTGTAGAACCTCACCAGTACTTGAACAGTGTTCTGTATATTGGAAAACATTGCAAAAACAAACTCTAAGACTGCTGACCTTTTCTCTCGCACACACTGCTGTGAGAGTTCATGAAAAATAAATATTGCAATACCGTAACCAGTGTTCAGAGCTCTAATAGAGGTCCCTCTTTGATAAAGCTAGTATCTTTTCAGCAAATAATGGGATGAAACAGCCATCACTTAGTGCTACTTAAACTGGTTTTTACTTTTTTAACAGAAACTCTTTGAGTTACCTGAATATGTCCCCAGCTTCTTTTAATCAAGCCTCATTTGTATTTGAAGACCACCTATCTAAATTCTTAACGTAAAGACAAAAAATTTAAAAGAATATGTATTGCAGGGGAAGAACAGCTTATAAGAAGGAAGTTACGCAGTAATGGCTATACTATCTCTTAACAGTGCTCAACAAAGGATGCAGCATGAAAGCAAGTAAACACAGCCAGTATCATCTTTGCCCAAATACACCAACAGTCAGTAATACAGGGTCTTCTGAAGCCAGAGGTCAAAAAGATCTGGACCTTTTAAGTTTAATGTTTTCTAAGGATTTGATTGCTTTTTGAATCCATTTAAATCTTTGGCTTCTACAGCATCCTATGGCAATGAGTTCAGCAATTTTAATACAAGTATTTTGTGAAGTACTTTATTTTAAGCTTACTGTCTGACAAGTTCACCAAATGTTCTCAGTCAGTGCATTGAAACCAGCCCTGTGGAGGAGGACTTGGGGGTTCTGGTCAGTAAAAAACTGAATATGAGCCAGCAATGTCTGTTTGCAGCCCAGAAAGCCAGCCATGTCCTGGGCCGCACCAGAAGAAGCGTGACCAGCAAGTTGAGCGAGGCGATTCTCCCCCTCTGCTCTGGTGAGACCCCCCCACAGTGCTGCATTCAGCACTGGGGCCCCCAGCATTAACAAGGACATGGACCTGCTGGAGCGAGTCCAGAGGAGGCCATGAAGATGGTCAGAGGGC
>JAVJGJ010000002.1:8112337-8134629 GCA_035590215.1 Microhierax caerulescens | reverse complement strand
CCCCCCCCCCCCCCCCCCCCCCCCCCCCCCCCCCCCCCCCCCCCCCCCCCCCCCCCCCCCCCCCCCCCCCCCCCTCTGGGCTCAATCAGTCTGGCAGCTCCACTGCATATTAATTGACTTCCTGGTTAAAAAAAATTCCCCCTCTTTTGGTTTATTAAAACCAACAGAGGAAAAAATGAAAGATTATTTTGGCTGCAAGAGGAATGACAAGACTTCCTGCATTAATCTCTCATGCTGAAACTGGGGAAGAACCTGTAACTTGATGGAAGTTCAAAGATACATAATTAAGTTGGATGTCCCTTTAAGTTATTTCTTGGAATCTGACATTTCTTATTTCAATCTCAATTGATATGTTTAATTCTCAAAATTAAACCAAAAAGTTTTTCATTATATTTTCTATCATTTGTCTACAAATTGGTCTGTCAAAGTGGGCTGGGATATGTATAAAGGGAGGGGAGGGAGGAATACTGTTGTTAACAATGAAAAGATAAAGCCGAGGGGAAAAAAACCTACCCAATAAAACAAACAAAAAAAAACAGATGAAAGAAAATATAACAATTAGTCCCAAAAGAGCTTTTAAAATATGACAGATTTTAAATGTTGGAATTTGCCTTCATGGGGAGGTGGGTGGGAGAATCATTTGCATGAAATACAATTTACTTACATTTTATTAATGCTGTTGTTATTAGAATAAAATCAGGTACTGATAAAATTATAGATAATGTAAGTTTAAAAAGTTAAGTTTGCTCTAGTAATCAACAGTATTGTAGTACTGGCACACAGCCAATAGAGAAATTAAAACTATTTTAAAGATTTACAGTGTCTGGGTTGCACTGATGATGTTGATCCTGGATTCTCATTGCTTTCTGATTTTAATGGTAACTGTTATTGAGAAATATTTAATACTTAAACCCAGGCTGTCTCGTAGAGAGCTATCCTGCACACTTTAATGAAGTAATTTTTAGCATAATCTGAATTTTATGCACTAACTTGTTACCAAACTGCATGCATTTTTTTTGATTATGCTGTTTCACTCTGCTGCAGCCCTTCCCTTTTAGTATTATTATGGATATTAAGAAATTTGGGTTTGAATTATTTGAATAAAAAATGTGGGATCATGATACATACCTAACAAAGGCAATGGACTAGAGTAGTGGGTTTAAGTATGTGGGGCGGTATATTGTATAGGGAAAAGGAACAGCTTTTAGAATAAGGGTTTGAAACATTGCTTTTTCTGTAGGAAAAAGATGGAGTATTGCATGCTGGGAACAAGTGCTTTCCATAAGGTAGCTAAATTTTAAAAGTACATTTGTTTCATTTTGTTTTAGGCTTTACTTAAGTATTCTAATTTAGTAATTTTGTCCTTTCTGCAGTTTTCATTTTTAGTAGACCTCTGCAAAACACTCTTCTAAACAAAAATTCAAAAACCAACTAAAACAAAAACCCAAACCTGGGCCACAACTGCAATGTTTGACATTTCTGAAATATTGCTCAATGTGTACAGAAGAGTATTTAAAGGATATTAGTAATACTATAAGTTCTTTCTGTGGTCTGTTTTGTTTTCCATTATTTCAAAATTGCAGATACTAACACCAGTAAATTTAAAGATGCGAATGTTTTGGGTAGCTACAGAGAAATGACTGAAAGTAAAACAATTTGTTAAGAGGTAGTCCTCTTTGACACTCTAAAATGAAACAATCCCAAACCAACAAACAAAGAAACCCCACCCACCCCCCAAATAGAACCAGCCACAAAACAACAAAACCAAAAAGCCCCACTCATCAGGAATGCTGTCGGCAAAACCTCCCAAGTAAACAGTCACATTCTCTTTTCCTTTGTTCTTGTGAATAGCAAGACATAACATACTTGGAGGAAGTCTGAGTAGATGAGTCAGGACTTATTAACTGCAGTTAAATGTTTTGGCCGGGTTTCCCAAGGAAACAAAGCTTATACAATTTTTCAGATTGTGGCTTGTCTCCTAATCCTCCCTGCCTCCTCCCAACTAAGAAAAAAGCTGGCCATTTTCAACCAAATTTGGTAGAGATGGAGGTCTGGACAGATAAATAAGCACCTTTAAGTTTCGTTAAACGTAGATGTCCAATAAGAGAAGAAACTGAGGTTTGAACATTCGCAAGTTTCCTTCACAACTCTCCCATCAGCCTGTTCCTTCAGTTGGGCACAGCCATGCCAAGTGGCTGCTAAAAAAATACCTGTGGGAGGAGTTGCAAGGGGGAGGGGAAAGAAATCCTGCTTAGGCCTGGGATTTTAGGGGGTTGACTTTTCAATGTTGGGTGTGCGCCAGCTGCAGAGGTGCCAGCTAGGTGTTGTGCCTGGAGCTGAATATAGCAACTTGCCTGTCATTATTTAATGTGGAGCTAGCAGAGGCTATGAAGGAAAGAGAAGAAGCAGTAAATTATCTTGGCTCAGTATTTGAAGTATTCAGCTCCAAATGAGAGTTGTTGGTGCCTGACTGAGTGCATGTATAGTATATTATTCCATGGATACGATATTATTTCAGGTACAGCAGCAGCTCATGATGCCCCGTAAAGCTTTTCTTTCCCAGAAAGAAAAGCAGGCTCGTGCCAGGGAAAGGGATATGTTAAAAAAGAGGAGGAGGCGACAAGACTATCTCAAAAGAAGCGTGGAGCCACAGAAAAATGCAGAAACAATAAAATGGCACAGGGATGATGAGAAGAGGAGAGAAAATGAGCAAGTTAAGGACAAAGATATCAAGAAGCGGTGGAGACAGGATGAGAGAGAACGACGAAAGAATGTGGACGCTATGAATTGGCGCAGGGAAGATGAGAAGAGGGAAAATGAGCGAGGTAAGGACCAAGAAGGCCAAGAACCAGCAAAGAAAGGATGAGGAGGAGAGGGGGAAAGAACGACGAAAGGACGGACCTTTTGAAGCAGCGGAGGGATGATGAGGGGGAGAGGGGGAAAGAGATTAAGAACAGTTCCATTTTATAAGCATGTGCGGAAATAACAGAAAATATCGGTATCATTTAGTTTCAAATTTATAGGAAATCTCCTTTAATGAACTATAGTTCTTACAGAGCTAATTAATAAGACAAGATTGATCTGAGTATAGATGTGTACAAACTCAGAGTCACAATGGGATAGAAAAGGCTGGGTTTACACATTGCTTATAAAATTGTCTGTTCTGCACACACGTTCACAGTGAATACTTTTTTCATCAGTACAGCTGATAATACTGTGTTTCAGATCACCAAAAAGTTCAGGTTTTCACAGTCCTAAGGAGTAATATGAGTAAATGAGAGCATTAGGGAAGGAAGGGTCAACCAAATGTGTTCATAAAAAAAGGTAAAACTGATTTTTTATTTTATTCTTTTTAATAACGTGCCCAAAAGATAGTTGTAATTGGATCCCCAGTTTTAGTTGGAGGTGAATCTTTTAACAAAAGTTGTATGGAAGCATAAATTTTACGGAATGTTTTTAGAAAGCAGACAGTTTGAGATCCACTGTGTCATTCAAGATTTCTGTGTCACTAGATCTAAGGTGTTGGCATTAAATCAGTTGGCATCACATTTGATTTGATAAATTCAGCCAACACCTTGGCATCAAATCTAACAAAAAGTAGATATTTACATTACAGTAGGAAGACTCCTAAAGTTGCATTTTTATTAAACTTTGTATAGGATTTTTTTTATTTGGAGCTGTAATTTCTTTTTTCTGCAGTAGCCCTAAAATATTACTTGTAGGCCTACAAACCTGCAATGGATTTATACTGGATGAGAGTCAAGTCCTTTGGAAGTCCTTCTAGTAGGATTGAGAAATTTGAGCCCTGAATGTGGGTGGTGTTTTCACACACGTGATGATAGTTTGGTGCCCTCTTTACAGCTGGGGACATCGAAGCCCTTGGAAGACTGGGCTTCTTTGCCTGCAGGGTGTTTACAGTAAACATTGGGGAGAAGGGGCTGTTGCACTTAATCTTTGGTGAAATAGTTCCTCTTCCAAACAGTAGTAAAGAACTAGATGTCTGGAAATGAGAAATGGATTCAATTGTCTGCATCTTTTGGATTTTCTGTGTTTAACATGTTTGGATTAGGAATCAAGATCCGTGCTTTTTTTTTTTTTTTTTTTTTTTACTCCATACAAGTGTTTTGGCACCCCTGTTTTGACTGATCAGTTACGATGAGGCAGAAAGACATAGCTGCACTAACAAAGAGTTTTTAATTAATAACTGCTATGTGGCTGTGTACTGAATGTGGCTGAATAATTTTATTAATCAACAAAACCAAAATGGTCAACATACTGAATATGCATCAAGCTTTTTTTTTTTTTTTTTTTTTTTAGTGCTGATCCTTTCAACTGAGCCACAAAAAACCCCTCTACAGTGTTTAAGGGGTAGGGTGAAGGGTAAATGTTGCTTATTATGAGTAACTATATATTTCATTGTGAGGGGCAAATGCTCTCAAAATGAATTACCAGCTTTTCACCTCTGTGTTCCTGTGAGGTTTTCATGCTAGGCCTGGGAATCATTAGATGGTAAAAAGATTGTGTGTCAATAGAATTGATAAATGCATGTAAAAAGCAAAACAAAAAAAAGCTTCCAGGAGCCTCGTTTTTATTTCTGTAACGTTTTTCTTTCTTCTTCATTCCCAGTTTTCACTCAGTACTTACTAGGAAGGTTTAATTTCATAGTTTTCCTTTTGTTGATTGACTGCTTTTCCTAACTATTCTTAGCTCTGTGAACTTAGATAAACTTAGAACTACATTCATAAAATTTCCAAAGGAAATAAACAGAGTAGCCAGATAGTAACTTTACGATTATTCCTCTAGTGTCATTAGCAATATTGACATCATACTTGTGTATATAAAAAAAAAAAAAGTGAAATTTAAAAAGTCATGTATTCCACTGGCTTGGCTCCTCCAGCAGACAAATATTTCAGAAGAATCAGTGGCCATTGTAAAGAGCATTAGGATACCTAGCCTACTTGTACAGGTTTGAGATGCTCAAATAAGAAGGAAGTGCACTAGGGACTAGGGGTTTTGTGTATAGCTTTTGGGGATTCCATTACTGGTTTTTACTTGCTATTCACAATGATGCTCTTTATAGACATTGTTGAGCAACCTCTTCCTCAATGAAATGTGTAGGATTGCCTACAATTCTGCGCTTGCTTGTCATGGAAGGCTTTCTACAAACTGAGAGTGTGGTGGTTGAGAGATGAGGTAACTCAGTTAAGCATAAGGAGAAGACCTAGACTGGTGCTGTCTTGGCTCCTTCACACAGCAAGATTTTCCTCCAGGTTATTTCTTTAGGTCTTTAAGCTATTTCTGGATGAAAACCACCATCTTACTAACAAGACTGTGACATCAGAAATATATTATACTTGCTGCTTGTTAGAACTGTAACAAAGCTCGAACACGAAACAGGCACAGATAGTAAGCACTTTGAATAATGTTGTCCAGAAATGAATATAGCATGATGAGACAGACTTGTAATATTTGCTGAAGATTGTAGTTGAGAGAAAAAGACTGTCTTGTTCTGAAGCTGGTGCATCTTTCCCAGAATCAGAATAGCATTGTTACCTCGTGGGTCCTTCAAAGCTGTCCGCTGGAAGATCCTCTATTTCATAGTTCTAGATGAAGTGGGCAGAGCTGAAGCAGTCTTAACATCTGTTATCTGGTGGCATCAAAGGTGGCAAGGCTACCTTTTGATGAGGTGCAAAATACAAAAGACCCACTGGAGAATTAAGATTTTAGTTACGCTAAAATAGAAACAGCTTTGGGGGCCTAAAGATAGGTGGAAGCTTTCTCTTTTTTTACCACCTGTGATAATTTGACTGATATGGGAGTTTTGCTGATTTTTCCCTCTTGTGTTCCTTATCCACTCTCTCCTGGGCATACACCTTCCTGTAGGCTCAGAGTTCTCACCTTGTGAGTACAGTGTGCTGTGTATGAGATCAGTGTGTCCTTCATAAGGGAGCACCGTTTGAGAAAAATATGTAGCATAAGAAAATGTTAACTGTTGCAATATAGAACTCTAAAACAGGCATGCGATATTGTATTCTCCATTAATTAATTTTCCAAATAATGGCACAGTAATCTTTCTTTGTTTTGTTTACTCATCTCTTGACTCAGTTTCTAGGTGGTTCCAGTCCCTTGGTTAGAGGGCTGAACTGCATGGTCATGTTAACTTGAAGTGCTTGAAGCTGGTGCAGTGAGGATAGTTTATTTTTTATTAAATGATAAAAGTGGTTTAAAAACCACTTTGAATAACATAACAGGAGGATTTGTCAGACTTCAGTTCTGGATTTTTTATTTTTTTTTTTAATACTGACTGCAACTGTTTCCATCTGGAATTTGACATCCTAGCAAGAGCAGCAAGTTGGTGAAGAGGTAATTTGGAGTTGAAAGTCACTGCAAGTCTTACCTAAATGCTAAAATCTTTTTTTAAAAAAAGTGATACACTGAAGAATTTGGGGTTTGTCGAAACTTCTCTGTAACTATGCAGTGGTTAATTTTTGGCCTAGACCTTGTTTCCTTTTTGTTCTTTTGTCATGCCATAAAAATTAATGTCTTGATTTCCTGTGTCATAGGATATTTGCACTGCTAAGTTGCTAAAACTAAGCAGAAATCGTGGGGTTTTCTAATTTTTTTCATGCTAATGCTCCGGAGAGCATTTCAAGGTGTTACAATTTAATCCCCTACTAGTATTTTCTTTTACCAACTATGGCCAACGAGATTAGAAAATTGAGTAGACAGAGAAAAGCCTTTTGCTGTGAAGCAATACTAACCTTGAAGTGAGGTCCCATTTTTGCTACAGCAGTGAGCCCAAGTTGTTTGGAAACGCTGAAGACAACTTTGATTTTTAACAAATGAGGCATAATGTTGTTGCCTCTTTTGGCAACTCTCGCTTCCTAAAACGTGGATATAATTATTAATTTAAATCAGTCGGCCTGTATTATGTCCAGGCCCATTCCCATTTCAGGATGTGATTCTATTGAGTGAACTGACCTGCTGGTTCCTGTAGACTTCTCAAACTGCAGAAGCTTTGCAGTCATTTTGTCCCCTAATTTTGAGGTTGTAAGATGCACAGGTTGGAACTGTACTTGAGATTAAATACTTCCTGGGACTCTTTGATCCTGTTGAAAGCCAAAGACAGTGTTTCAGTTCTGCCAAGCACAATACCATGTACACACTTTGTACATGGTATTGAGTTTTGTGGAGCCTATTAACTGTTGTGCGTCTGCTTACCCTGTGGATACTCCTTGCTTTTTCACAAAACCATCCCTCCTGTTCCCCATGAGGTTTTTGGATGGAGGTCTGAAAGTGCTTCATTCAGGCCTTTTTGTTACTACGTGTGTGATAGTCAGGAAACTTGTCCTAGCTTTTTGTTCATGTTGTGCATAATGGCAGTTACCCGTAGCAGTGAAATAGGACTGCATGAAGTTTGTCTAAAAGAGGTCTTTGCATCTCCAAAATATGACTATGAAATGAAAACTGAAGTGCAGTGCTTCTAATTTAGTAATGATGTTTTGCTCTTATATAAGCTTGTCTTTTCTACTTCGATTAGGCTACTGAATTACTCTAGGAATCAGTACCTGGCTGTGGACTAGACCTTTATGCTAGGTACTGCATAAATACAGAGCAAAAGAAGGTTCCAAATATTTCTTATATTAGTCCGCTTACTTTACCGTTATGTTGTGATGAGTACAGTCATACCCTGTGTACAGCACACCAAAAATGAGTTGAGATCATCTCATTGACTCAGTCTGTTTTCAGATTTTCTTGTAAGTTAGTAATCCATTTTCTTGGGCACTTGAAGATACTGTGTGCGTACTTCTAGCAAGGGCATTGCTGGTCTTGGGTTTAGATAATTATTTATTCTGTCTGCCCAGCACTGAAGTATAGATTGATGTGTAACTCAACTTATGAACAAGGGCTTCCCAGCATATTTGTAGGTGGGACCCAAGTCTAGAAGTAGGAAACAGAAGGGCAGACACAAACTTAATTCTTACTCTGTGGAATCATGAATTTGAAAATAACTGGGTGACTTAAGAGGCAGATCTCATTATTGCTATTATAATGAAGATAAAAAAATGTTCAGGTTTCTCTGTAGAATTATTTTTGCTGAACATATGTGATCATTTTGACTTATTTTTCCGTGAATGTGTGTACAGGTGCACATTCCCATACAAAGAAAAGGTCTATAATACATTAAATATGGGGGGGCGAGACACTAGAACAGGTTGCCCAGAGCAGTTGTGGTGCCCCATCCCTGGAAGTGCTCAAGGCCAGGCTGGATGGGGCTGGGAACAACTGGTCTAGTGGAAGGTGTCCCTGCCCATGGGTTGGAACCCAGCGATCTTTAAGGTCCCTTCCAACCCAAACCAGTCTATGATGATTTAATGAAATATCTAGCACTTGTGCAGGAGTGAATAGGATAGAGTAGAACCACACAGGAAAATAATAAAACTTATTTATGCCTTGGCTAATATAGAATAGAATACATGGAAGGACAGAATGTCCTAGTAAGTATAATCCTGGGCTGTGATTGTCATTGACTGAGTGGTATCATCTTAGGATAAGTTAATTCCTACTTTATTTAAAAAATAAAATGCTGCTGAGCTGCTTTTGAAAGCTACTTTGAGATCTCAGTAGTTGTCTTGAGCCTATAATATTAGGTAAGTAGCACTTCAACAGTCAGGAATGGATAACTGATAGCTCTGTAAAGCTTGTGCCTTCTAGTTGTCTTCACTGAAGTGCAGTGTATTTAAGATGGTTCACTTTGGGCATTTCAGTAGAAAAACAGGAGAATCAGCATTAAACTATTTTATAGAAGATTCAGTTGATCTCTGCCCCTTTATTATGGGTATCCTTTGCTGTGGGGGTTGCTGGATGTAGTGGTAGCTTCAGTGCCAGGTGAAAGCACTAGTGGGTTTTGTCAGTACTGGATGCTGCACTCCCTAGCATTGTGTTCTGTTAAAATAATTACTTTGATCAAGTTTCAGAGCTGTAAGAGGCCCTGACAGTGGAGAAGAGATGTTCCAGGTGTCCTTGCTTAAACAACCTCTGGTCAGATGAAGGATACCTCATTTCAAGAATAGCATTAATGTCTACATGGTGATTTGAGATGCTTCTTAATTCCAGCTCTTACTAGCCACATTCAGGGATGTGCCAGCAGTGTGTTGTGTATATTGCAATTACAGTTTGAGTTACTTTTTTCTGTTTACATAGTTCTATTTACTGTTAGTAAATAGAAATGAATGGAGATGCTAAAAGCTCTTTTTGTAGTCACGGACTCTAATAGCGGACTGTATCTGGCTCTCCACTAATGATTAAATGGTCCAGAAACTTCCTAAATAAAATGAACTGTATTTGCTTAAGGATGAAGGGGTTTTGTTAAGATTAGGTGAGCTGGATTCAGCTCTCAGGCAGAATTTGCAAAGTAAGGTTGTTCTTCCATTTTCAGATGTGAAGATCTAATATCCTCTATTCCGATGTGTTGTGGTAGGAGGATCTTGTGTGTGAGGCAGGCAAAGGGCAGAGGAAAGAGGTGCAGGAAGAATAGAGATCTTGTTTTCAGGCAGTCCTAAATCACTTTCTTGATCACTTAAGAGTTTATGTATGTCATGGTATATTTGGCACGTCTAGGTATATTAGACACAGTAACTAAAAAGAAAACATTTGATTGTTTTGGCAAAGAAGTTGTTAGTGGCATTTTGTACTAAAATAAGCTATTTCATAATAAGCATTATTTTGAGACTTGTGGCTGGCTTTCAAGTTTACAAGTGATTATTGCCTAAAGACAAATGCTGTACTGACTCGCTTTGTCATGAGAAAAAAAAATGGTTTCTTTCCAAGTAAAATAAGTATATTTTTTTAAATGGAGGCTTTGGTTTTGAAGAAAACAGCTTGCTAGAAGCTTTAAAATGTAATGTTTTCATGCACTGATGTTTCTACAGTTGATATTAATAACTGAGGTTATTCTGGAATAAACTTAGTAGGACATTATCTCCTTGGATTTGAAGTTCACTTGAACATATTCATTCAAGTCCTGAACATACTTGACTAGGCTGCTTCATGTAATTTTTGATGAAAATTACCTGAAAAGCTACCTGAGTATACAGGTAGCTACAAAGAAGCTACTAGAAGCAGTAGCGAACCAATGCAGTACAGAGAGAGCAACGCTTATTCAGTTGCCTTTAGAGAAAAGGAATTAGTGGAGCCATGATTAATTTCTTGGCTGCATTAATATTTTTCACTCTGGTTCTATGAACTGCAGCAGCAAGGACTTTTAATAAATGGATGTTCTTGATTTAAAAAAAAAAATCTTGCTTGCTTTGAAAGCAAATTTGCATTACTTTATTGTAACTCAATGTTCAGAGCCATACTTTCAAATCCTGTTTAGGGAATAGAATGTTAAGGAAGTATATTTTCTTTCCAATCTGTCATCTGTGTTTAAGGATCTAAATCCACTCTGTGGTATTTTTTGTTTTCCTATTAATGCAGTTCTAGTATCACACAAGTCAGACCTGTTTTAAGTCATGAAAAAAGTGACAGTGGGCTCAGCATTGAAAGCTATTTCATAGTGACTGGCCTGGAAGAAGCTGCAGGTTGGAGTTGCTTTTTCCATCTGGGACTGTTAAGCTTCACGTACTATTTCAACTACAGATCAAAAACAGAGAAAATGCATTAATCAATAGACTAGTCAGGAACTGAAATTCTTATGCAACAGTATTCTTTTTCCCATTAGACTTTACCATCTTTCAAACTAATTTGTTACTAATACATCACAAAATTGGCATTGCCAATCCCCAGCCCTGTTGTTAAATACTTTCAGTTACTGTTGTCTTTAAAATGGACCTGGCTGAACTTTAAGCTATATTAGACGTTGGTTTTGCAATTGAAGCAAAATTGCAATCCTCAAATATTTTTAGTCAACAAGATTTTAGTTCTGGTTTTGAAGTAACTAAACTAATGGTAGTATTGCTCTGAAATACATAAATGTACTTTTTCTGGTCTTCATTTTTTTTAATACAACAGTTTCAATACAAATTCCTGTTTGCAAGGTGAATATCTATTACTATTTTCAAAAGCTTCTCTACCATTTATGTGCTTATACTTTGTCATAAATGGTGTTACAATACAAATAGCAGGATATAGCCTTTGCCCAGAAGTGCCTACACAGTTGAACTGATACCATGGTGTGGGCAGGGACGGGTGGAATGTGGCACATTAATTAAGTTACTTAATCAAAGCCTAACACACAATCCAGAGTTACAAAATGTTACGTATGCTGAAAGTATTTTTCTTAAACTTCTCTTCAATGTCTGCCTTTAGAAATAGCTCTTAATGTAACAAAGAGGAAAGGGACATGCGGTTAAATTCAGAATTTGATCAGAAAATCTGATGAAGGAACCGTAAGCATGAATGCAGATTTTCATAAACTGTAACAAGAAGTTAGAAACTCAGATTCAAACCTTATTTCCTAGTCCTTTATGAGGATTAAAAACAATTCACTGGGCAGGAGTGGGTAGCGTTCTGAAAGGACAGCATGAATCACTCTGAACAGTCACATTCACTCTTGCATAGAGAGGAAGTGTGTCTTAGGCCTGGATATTGTTTATAAATGAAGGTGAAGTATTTGATTTTCAAAGAGTACAGATGAGGATGGATACAGCATAAAAAAAAGAGCAGTTCATGATTTCCCATCCAAAGTCCTAAGAGGCTTTAGAGGGAATAGCTGGGAAGAGAGCAGTTTACTGCCATGCTGTGTTTAATCCTTGCCTTCTCTTGAGACAGCAAAGAATGCCTGTAGAAATGCTCTTCGTAGCTTGATTAGGGTTCGTGTTACGAGTAAGTGAACCTACATGTAAGGTATATTTCAATGGAAGGCTAATTCTTCATGCTTCTGAAGTGGGTTTGAGTTTCCCTAAAATGAAAGGTGCCAGATAAGATACAGAACATAGATGCTTGTCATATGAACTTAATTCTAATTTTTTTCCAATTCTAATCCTTTTCACTGAGACCAGTGTTAGCTGAAACACCTCTGCAATCACATAAATTCATAGACTTGCATTTAGAGTTTTGTATGTGAAGAAATCAAGATGTTTTTGTTTAAACTTTTAACAAGTGTTTCTTGGAGGAAATGAATGCAGAACATTGAAATAGTTGTTTTTTTCTTGACCATTGTTTGAAAATTACTATCATTAGTCACTTTGTATGATGTGTCTAAGTAACTTCATTAATGCAGATATTATAACTGAGTAATTTGGAATTCCTGAGATTTATAGACAAGATGTAAACTTTTTGTTTGTTTAGGGATGTTAAAATGACACTATATTTGCCTCTGGTAATCTGTGACAGTGGCCAGCCTGATACAAGTACCAAAATCCTTAATGATCAGCATTCCTTTGGTACTTCTGAAGATTTTCCTGTAGATCTTCATATAAACTCAGGCTTGTTTCCCCTTAGCTTCTAATTTATAGTTGTGTTTATAGACATCCTAAATGTCATGATAGCTTTCTACTCTTACCCAGTAGCTATTTCTGAATTCATTGAATTTGAAGAGACTAAAGCCTAGCAACACATGCTAGTAGCACTACTTGGAGATTATGAAACTGGTTGAAGTGGTTTGTATTAGCACTGATACATGCATAACTTTTCATTTCGTTTATTTCTGAAACTAGACAGTGGTGTTGGTGGGAATCATGCAATAGTAAGTTGTTAGTGACTGTCTGAAAGTATTACATAGTACAAGTTGGAGTATGAAAATTAAAAGACTAGTGTGTAAACAGACAAGTAATACTTCAAGGAGTGTGCACGATAGTGCATATAGAAGGGTTTGTTTTGCTTGGAGACACTCAGTTGGTTTAGTCACAATGCTTATCCTTTGTATTTTGAGAAAAATTCTTAGTAAGCTCTTTGTAGCTTAGCAGTTGCCCTCGATCTCATGATAAAGCAGAGAATTTTTGTCTAACAAATATTTAATGGCTGCAAACTTCCATTAACTCTGTATTCTAGATTTCTGCTTGAAAATGTTAAAAAATACTTTCAGGCTTCTAACAAAAAAAAAAGTCCAGTTTTAGCTGATGTAGGTAGTCTTCGGCCATAACAGTGGATTAATTTGTTGATACAAATCAAACCTTTTATTGTCCAAACAAAGCAACATTTCTGAATTGGCTTGTGGAAATAATGATCAAAAATGCAGCTTGTATCTTCTGGGGGGTATTCTTCATGCAACAGGCATTGGGCCGTTAAAGCCTAGAGAACAAGATAAGAATTCTGACATTTTCTTGCTAGTTAAGAAACTTTCTTTCCCTTTTTCTTGAGAAAAGCCTAGTTTTTATTGCTGGCTTCACCCCCTCTCACTTCCAGAATAACTGTACGTTGTCAGGGACTTGACATTTCTGCCTTTTTGCACCTTCTTGAAGTGTAGGTGACTTGCTCAGTGACAGACCCATCATCAACAAGCGCTTACCACAGCGGTAGCAACATGCAGGCTAAGAACTCCTCTATACACAAAAGAAGACTAGTTATTAGTGTTTGGAAGAAATCTTAGTGGTAATGGTTGAATCTGGGAATCCACATATCTTAAAATTTTAGACTTCCTTTTAGCTGGAGAACCCTGATCATTAACAGTTTAACTGGAATTAGCTGTCTGTGGGGAACTGAAAGGGAGGGTTGTCTTGTAGGCTGAAAATACCCAGCTACGCTTAGAGGTGTTAAGCCATCTCTTGTACTCTTTCCAGTGATTTATGTCGCTGAAGAGCTCTAACCAAGCTTTCAGGTTCTATCTAATAAAAGAATGCAAGCTTGTCAGCCATTTAAAGCTATAAATATAGTAAATGGAGGAAATGGTATTAATTTCTTACCCTACCTACGACTGAATGCAAGAAACCTTACTCACTGAAGAGATACTATTAAATCTATTGCCAGACTGACACAAACCTTGAAGCTCAACAATTTTCAAATTAGTTAGGATACATATGCACAAAAGATAAATGTAATTTTTAAGTACTTCAGTACAGGGGTAAATTTCATGTATAAACACCTTAAAAAAAAAGTTATTTCCAGATGCAGCTGATTACTCCTGCAGTAGTTATTAGTTTGTTGGTTTAAGTGCTCTCTTAAGTTTGTTAATATCTAGCTTTATGGCCAGCCTCATTTAAGAACAAATCAGACAGAAAATGTGGTAGTTTCGTAGTTAATGGTACAGCTCTGGTACTGAGTTATATGGGTAAAATGAGACAGAAAATTGCTAATAATTAAAAATGCAACATTCTGTCACAAAACACATTTGACTTAAACCTTTTCTCTTACTTTCTTTTTCAATAGAAACTATGTTCCAACTTCCTGTCAACAACCTTGGCAGTTTAAGAAAGGCCCGGAAAACTGTGAAAAAAATACTTAGTGACATTGGTTTGGAATACTGTAAAGAACATATAGAAGTAAGTATCATGCCTCCCAAGTGTTGTAGCTAGAGTTAATGCTCCAGAGTTAGTGGGACACTGAATCTTTGGTGTATGACTTTTTGGTTTGGGTTTTTTTTTTTCACCTGTTCCATGAAATGTTAAATTTTTACTGTGAATTTTGAAGGAATCCCCTGTATCCTGTTCTCATACCACACTCCTCTACTCTTGTCAGCTCCTAGAATGATTCTGGGATTCCATTTTAGCCTTGTTGTTCAGGCGTTGCTACCCCTGCATTGCTTTTTAAGTTCTACACAAAGTAGGACAATAACTTGAGATAAAATGTACCTGTAAACACTTTTTAGAAGGTTTAGTGGAGACAAGATACACTTCAGGCTGTGACTGACTTGATACATATTGAAGGTAGATTGTCCTTTGTTTGTATTGGCTTCTTACAAATAGCACTTGCTAACTGAACATTTAGGAATGAAGCAAGAACCAGGTGCGGTATAGGATGTTCTTGGGAGACAGAAGATGGTTCTGAGGTTTTCATGAAGTTTCTGTAGGTGCTAACAGTAGGTCATCAAGTTAGAATCACTTCTGTACCTGTGTTAGTTCCTAGAAAAGAAGGGTATTTGTGCTACTCTTCTGGATAAACTTCATAACTATCATCTCAAAACTGCAGCTTTCTCTCCTGAACGCTAACTTTTGTACTGTCAACTCACGCAATTCAGCTCTTTGCAGTACTCAGCCAATTACGACTTGTTTGCTTTGGCTTTTCTGTTAGTGTCTCTTTAAAGAGCATTTGAGTGAGATGTGTAAGAGAAAGAAATTCCAGTCCTTCTTGGTGGAAAATTTGTGGGACAAGTATAATTTTTAAGGGTAAAATTCTGAACTGGGATAATGTTAACTTTCAGTATTCATTTCAGTGGAAATACTAACTTTTGAGTCCTTATGTGCTGCTGATTTATATGCCAAAGATAAAATGCTGAAGTACTTCATAAGGTAATTTTTTTTTAATAGGAATTGGGCTGCTTGGACTTCATGCATATAGTCAAACTTTTACTTTAATTTCACACAGAAATTCAGGTAATAAAAAACCCCAAAATCAATCAAACAACACACACATCCCTGCCCCACCCCCAAACCAAACAAACAAAACCCCAGACATCGAAGTTATAGCATCCATGTGATCTTAAATGTTCAGCATTAGCCCAGGAATACTTTTCTTCATGACTGCTTTTGAAAATGGGGCAGGGATGTAATCACAGCCTTGGGTTAATTAGGAGGTTGAGTACTGAAAATAGTTCTTCAGGTGTTTTATGAGACTACTCACAACTTTTCACCTCCACAGAGGTGCACTTTAAATACCCACACTTCCTTGTATTAATAATATCTCCTATTTGTCAGCAGCACTTGAGAGGACTGCATGGATGCTTGCAAGAGTTGCTTAAGGGAGCAGTTGGTCTTTAGTTTTGATTCTCTGTACTCTCTTCCCGTCTTCCCCTTCTCCAGGATTTTAAGCAGTTTGAACCTAATGACTTTTATTTGAAAAACACTACATGGGAAGATGTAGGATTGTGGGACCCATCGCTTACAAAAAATCAGGTTGGTAATAGTTTATGTTGATTCATCTGATTCTGAAGGTGGTTCATGCTAAAGGACGTTTTACAGATAGTCTAGGAGCTTTTCTTGCAGTTTTACCTGTTGATCTTCCTTTGTCAGTTAAAAGGACAGCAAAAAGGCGCTCTTTTTTTAATTAAAAGTAATAATCCTGGCCTTTATCTTAGTAGTATGGATAGCCAAATAGTGGAGAAATGATTGGTCGAGAAATTTTACTTGCCCTTTGACTACTACATATTAGAGGCCCATCTGTTTTCAAGCTTAGCACAATTTCACCATCCTTCTCATTAAAAGACCAACAGTTTTATACAGTTCATGATAAGCTTTTTTACCTTTCATTATCTGTTTGTCTGTCTTCATCATTTCAGAAAAAGTTTAAATGACCATATCTAACTGCTGCTCTCTCCGCTATTGTTGTAGCTCTGTTAGCAGTCTGCCACATCTGAAGATTTTCATAGTCTGACTATGAGATTTGGTTTAGGCACATATAGCTCTGTACAGAAGAATTAAGTGATGATGGAAGTCATACTTTGTAGATGTTCCTGAGCCAGTAATAAAGGAAATGTGAATTGAGCTAGAAGTGGAGGGAGGAGATAATACTTGATTGTGATTAAACACATTTAAGGCAAGTCGTGTGCACTGCAGTCGCCTCTGCTGATGGTACAATATAGAGTAATGCCAGCACTGACAGAACAGTGAAAAGGCGCCAAATTTCTTAGCAAAATAAGCCCTCCTTTAGCATCTCAAAGATCAGGTATTGCTCTTACAGGAAATGGGAACCTGTATTACGATGGATTCCTAGTGTAGTGTTAATCTAAAAATGCCCCTTTATTACTGTGTTCCATAAAATACACCGATGTTGTCCTTTTATTTTCTAGTTAATTCCAGAATAAAAATGTAACATAAAAGGAGACAGCTTTTGTTTAGTTTGTTTTGTTGTATCTTGTCTCCAGCCTACCAGATGTCTGAGGCTTCAGCAGGTGGACAGAAGCATATATTCCTACTTACTTACGCAGAGGGGAGAGTACAATTCTCTAGCTACTAAAAATGATCTATGTGTGCTCGATGCACAAGACTTGTTTTGATGCTCATGATGAATGTAACTATTTGAATTTAATGACTTACCTCTGAAATGCTAGATTGCGTGTGGCTGTCTTTAAGGCCAGTGTAACTTTAGTTTCTGTTACAGCAGTTGACAAGAACTACATTGGCAACATGTTCTATTTAACAATGATAAAGGGTGTAGGGAAACTGCAATTGTGGAATCTTCAAATACTTTTTTTTTTTTTTTTTTCTTCCTTTCCCTCCTGACTCAAGATTGGTTTAAAAATCGGGTTTGTGTGTTGATCAGAAGGAAAAGGCTTTGGTGGCTTTCAGGGCTTCTGTAGCCTTAGTATATGACTTGGTAAGCTTAAATTCATTTGTTCACCAAAAATAAGTTTTGAAAAGCATCTTTTATAATTAAGGTTTGTAAAGGATTAAGACACTGAAATAGTTACATTGGTTAGATATCTGTCTTATCTATAAATGTTTGGCAGATTTTCATGTGAAGTAACTTGTCTCCTGGATACAGTCTCATTCTACTCACAGTCATGCTTGCCTTTTCCTCCTGGAATTGAGCTCACAGTGAACACTTTCACACGGCTCAGCTGTGGGGAACGAGGCCTTTTTTTGACTGGTGGAGAAAGATCTTATAACTTAGCCTTGCTGAGTTTATGGTTAAACTCTTGAGGGACCTCTAAACTGGCACTTGCCACATCACGTGTATGTTCAGATGATAAAACTTTTGGGGGCCTGATCTGCAGGCCAAAAATCGGACAGAAGAAAAATAACCTAAAGGTGCGAGATTGTTGTAGGGGGTCTTGAGACTATTAGAAACATTATTGTTTAGAGAAGATCATGGATGTTGTTATTCTGAAAACCTGCTTTTTCAATATTTAGTTTCTGCTTTGTTCTTTGTTTTAAGGACTATCGGACAAAGCCCTTTTGCTGCAGTGCGTGTCCATTTTCCTCAAAGTTCTTTTCAGCCTACAAAAGCCACTTCCGGAATGTTCATAGTGAAGACTTTGAAAATAGGATTCTCCTTAATTGTCCTTACTGTACTTTCAATGCGGACAAAAAGACTTTGGAAACGCACATTAAAATATTTCATGCTCCAAACGCCAATACACCGAGTGGAGGCATCAGCACTTTTAAAGATAAAAACAAACATGATAGCCTTAAACCTAAGCAGGCTGACAGTGTAGAACAAGCAGTTTATTACTGTAAGAAGTGCACTTACCGCGATCCTCTGTATGAAATAGTTAGAAAGCACATTTACAGGGAACATTTTCAGCATGTTGCTGCTCCTTACGTAGCGAAGGGAGGTGAAAAGTCACTCAATGGTGCAGTTCCGTTAAGTTCCAGTACCCGAGAGGAGGGTAGTATTCACTGCAAAAGATGCCTTTTTATGCCGAAATCATACGAAGCTTTAGTACAGCATGTTATCGAAGACCACGAACGTATAGGATATCAGGTAACGGCAATGATAGGTCACACTAATGTAGTGGTTCCAAGATCTAAACCTTTGATGCTAATAGCTCCAAAACCACAGGATAAAAAGCCTATGGGACTCCCTCAGAGGATGGGTCCCCTTTCCCCTGGAAGTGTTCGATCTCTTTCGTCCCAGCAGATGATGAACAGACTCACTATACCAAAGCCTACATTAAATTCCGCAGGAGTGAATATGATGTCAAATGTTCACCTACAACAAAACAACTACGGAGTCAAATCAGTACCACCAAGTTACGTTGGTCAGCCAGGGGGAAGGCTAAACTTAAGTGGTAACGCACCAGTTTCTATTCCACAGCAATCGCAGACAATGAAACAGTTTTCAGCAAGTGGAAATGGAAGGCCTTATACTCTTGGAGGGGAACAGCGATCACAGGCCTCAGCCAGATACTCTCTTCAGTCTGCCAATTCATCTTCTCTTTCGTCAGCTCAGTTGAAACAGACGTCATTATCTCAGTCGCAGGCAGCTTCGAGAGTATTAGGTCAGTCTGGCTCCAAATCTCCAGTAGCTGCTACAGGTCCTTCCGCTGTCAATACGTCATCCACACAGAAGTGGAAAATCTGTACAATCTGTAATGAGCTGTTTCCTGAAAACGTGTATAGTGTCCACTTTGAAAAGGAGCACAAGGCTGAAAAGGTGCCTGCAGTAGCTAACTATATAATGAAAATACACAATTTCACTAGCAAGTGTCTATACTGTAATCGCTATTTACCCACTGATACATTGCTTAATCATATGTTAATACATGGTCTGTCTTGTCCGTATTGCCGTTCAACCTTCAATGATGTGGAAAAGATGGCTGCTCACATGCGAATGGTTCACGTTGATGAAGAAATGGGACCTAAAACCGATTCCACTCTAACGTTTGATTTGACGTTGCAGCAGGGTAGTCACACGAATATACATCTTCTCGTAACAACCTACAACCTGAGAGATGCTCCTGCTGAATCTGTAGCTTACCATGCTCAGAATACCCCCCCGGTTCCTCCAAAACCACAGCCGAAAATCCAGGAGAAGTCTGACGTACCTGTAAAAAGTTCTCCACAAGCAGCAGTTCCCTACAAAAAAGACGTGGGGAAAACTCTCTGTCCTCTGTGCTTTTCAATCCTAAAAGGACCCATCTCTGATGCACTTGCACATCATCTACGGGAGAGGCATCAAGTAATTCAGACCGTTCATCCAGTCGAGAAAAAGCTAACCTACAAATGCATCCATTGCCTTGGTGTATATACTAGTAACATGACTGCCTCAACTATCACGCTGCACCTTGTTCACTGCAGAGGAGTTGGGAAGACACAGAATGGCCAGGACAAAGGTACGTCGTCATCTCGGCTAAGCCAGTCTCCAGCTGTTGCACCTGTGAAACGTACTTACGAACACATGGAATTCTCGCTAATGAAGAAAAGGAAAATGGATGACGATGACTCCCCCTCTGCCTTTGAGGAAAAGCCTGAAGAACCTGTAGTTCTAGCATTGGACCCCAAGGGTCATGAAGACGATTCCTATGAAGCCAGGAAAACATTTCTTACAAAATATTTTAATAAGCAACCATATCCCACTAGGAGAGAGATTGAAAAGCTGGCTGCCAGTTTGTGGCTATGGAAATCTGATATTGCGTCTCATTTTAGTAACAAAAGGAAGAAATGTGTTAGAGATTGTGAAAAATACAAACCTGGTGTGCTGCTTGGTTTCAATATGAAAGAGTTAAACAAAGTCAAACATGAAATGGATTTTGATGCTGAGTGGCTGTTTGAAAACCACGATGAAAAGAATTCCAGAGTCAATGTTAGTAAGACTGTTGATAAAAAAATAAGCTTGGAAAAAGACAATGAAAGTTCCTCAGACGGCTATGAAAATATAGAAGAGGAGTACAATGAAAGTGGCAGTCCGTTTGGCCAGCGCATTTCTGACATGGGTGGGAAAACCTCTTCTGATAGCACAGCGGAGAACCCAGAGGACGACAGCATATCCAAGGAAATCATTGAAGAAAGTACACTGCAGTCTCCAGAGAAGTCTGATCAAAAACAAGAGGAAAGCGCTAAATACGAAGAGATTATTTCTGCTGAAGAACCAGCAAAACTGGTAGGTGATGTTTCAGATAGCGAAGGTGACCAAGATGATCAAGATGATGCTGTTGAATGGAAAGATGGAGCTTCACAGTCTGAAAGTGGGCCTGGTTCTCAGCAGGTTTCTGATTTTGAAGACAATACATCAGAAGTAAAGCCAGAAGTGTGGACAGATGAATCCTCCCAAAGTGAAGATGCTGGCAGCAGTAAACCGACAGTTGAGACAAAAGAGGGTGGATCTGAAAGTGATGAAGAGCAGTCAAAGTGGAAGAATCGTTCCTATGGAAAAGTAGAAGAGTTTTGGTCTAAGGACCAGTCGCAATGGAAAAATGCATCAGAGATTGAGGAGAGCTTGTCGAATCAGCAGATGGAATGGCAGAATAGCACAATTGACAGTGAGGATGGAGATCAGTTTGACAGCGTGACTGATGGAGTAGCAGAACCAATGCATAGCAGCTTAACTGGTGTGGAGCTGAGCAGCCAGCAAGCGTGAGCCGCGCGATGCAGGAGTGTCGGTGATGTGATCCAATCTACAACTGTCTCAACACTTTCATTTCAGTAGGACTGCTAAGCTTCGATTCTGACTGGTACTGCCTTTCGAGTGCTAGGGCATGGCGTGTGGTGGCCGTGGCCGCTGTTATTCCAGTGGTTATTTAAGGATGCTGTTGGCTAATCTTGCTTGAGAATACCTGCTGGGATGAGCACAGTAACTTAATGTGAAAACGGATAAGCTGGTGGCTCCAGAATGCACACAGAGAAAAGCAGAGGTTTATTTTATCTGCATTTTCGACATTTATTTCACTCTTGTACATGTTCAGTTGTATGTCTTTTTAAACATTACCCTTTTTCACATGGTAGTGTAGGGCCAACCATACAAGCTACCAGTTCAACGTGTATAGTAGACTATGGGGAAATTGATTTTTTTCATGTATCATTCTGAATAGTTGAAATGTATATTTGTACAGTCTTTTAGACCTATTCAAGTGAAGCTTATGAAATTGTTCTTGTGTACCCATCATAGATTTGTTTCTCTTTTTTAGTGTTGCCCTGCTGTGTAATAAATGCTGTATCTAGTTTACCTAGCAAAAGCTTGAAACTGCTATAGTATGAATTTTGACAAACTTAGTTTTTGCACATAACCTTGTACAATCTCGAAACAGAGGCCAGCGACATAAAAAAAATATATCTGGACTCTATTGTATTATAGAATTTTCTTGTTCTGAATATCCTTGACATTACAACTGATGACAAACGTATTTCAGAGCCATTTTCTGAAATCTTTTAAGCTAAAAAAGAAAAATCACATGCAAGAAACAAGTTTGCAGCTACTAATTTTGACACCTTTTAGATCTGTATAAAAGTGTATTGTGTTAAAGCAGCACACTGAGACAAAAGTGCTGTGTTTTGGATATTTAGTTTTATCTTTAGTTAACACCAACAAGGTGTTGTATTCATTTATACCATCTAATATATGACACACTGTTGTAGTATGTATAATTTTGTGATCTTTATTTCCCTTTGTATTCTTCATTTAAGCATCTAAATAAATTGCTGTATTGTGCTTAATGTAAATATTTGCTTTATTACATGCAAGTGCTACATTCCTGTTTGGTAAATCTCACCTTGCTATGTTAATTTCTTTTTTTTTTTTTTTTTCTATCTTGTGGGGGG
>JAVJGJ010000002.1:8097731-8112315 GCA_035590215.1 Microhierax caerulescens | reverse complement strand
TCTTCTCCCCCCCCCCCCCCCCATCTCTGCTGGGGCATGTATGTTTAGTACTTTCTTACTGAATAGACTGATCTTCAAGGATATTGAAAATCCTACAAAAATTAACTTTGCCTGAATTTGCCTTTACTATTTAGCATTCTAGAACACTACTTTATAAATAGGATTGTAGTGCTTTGCTTGTTCTGCATCCTGGAGAAACAAGGTCTACGAATTACTTGCATTTTTCATCCCTTTGTACTGATACCAATGAAGGTCACTTTCACATATTAAAACGTTATCTAGAACTGTGTCTCTCTGAAGCACTATGTATTCAGGGTAAATGATAGCAAAGGAAATTATTTAAATACTTACCATTTAAAACATGAAGGAGCATGCCTTACAAGCTACAGACTTGGTTTGGCTTTGAAGAAAAAGTAATTTGAATATTAAAAAAAAAAAAATGTGATAGGTTTGGTTAAACCAGTCCTGCATTTTGGCAAGTGTATAGTACAACAGACAATGGCTGCATAACCAGAAGTTCATTGAGATAATTTACTGAAAGGAATCTAACTGTGATGAGAACAAAACTATTCTTAATCAGAGCAATTCGTTTAATTTAGGCATATGTCTGCTTTTTGATACAAGGACTAAATTGACCTGTGAAGCTTTCATTAATGTTGTAAAGGAGGGAATAGTTCTATGTTCTTTAACATTTTAAACAGCAAAACCATTTCACAAGATCTTGAGAGAACACTCTGGTGTCTGTGTAGCAGCCTTGGGTAGGTTTAAGTCACACTTTGACTAGCGTAACAAACAAGCCAGGACGTAAGCCATGGACAAGAATATGTGTGTGCTCTCATGTTCTGCAGCTAATTTGTGCTGCTGATGCTCTTTGGAATGAGAATTTCTGGGTTTTGTTGAACAAATTATATGTGTGAGGTAATGATTGAAGACAGCTACCTTTATGTAAAGATGATTTAATTTGTCTTGTTCTTTTCCCTGGGAAGCTCCCAATTATGCACTCAAGTAGTAGAAGATACATTTTAAGAACAATACAGGAAAAATATTTTTTACGTTTACAGCAGCAGAAGGGCTTCTAGTGTTTCTCTGCCTTAAAAGAAGAAAACTTGACCCTCGTAATTTTTTAGTCTGGAAAACCTGCTATCTGATTGAAAATAACTTTTCAGCAAGCCAGGTGAAACTTACAGATGTCAGTGGGTTGGTAATCTTTTTTTCCCAAAGCCAGGCACTTGAAGTCCTAGAAAAGGTTATTCCTTTCTAAGAAAACTTGGTTATGTTCCTTTCTCCCTCTGGAGGCTGCTCTGTTTTGCAGGAGGCTACTGTCTGAAAAGTTAAGACATTTCAGAATTTGTTTCATGTCATTTCATCTAGGCTTTAAGGAGTTTTACAAATACATTTTAAAAAACCTTAAAAAAACCCCAGTTTAATGGGAGTACAACTGCATTTATCTGTGGTATCACCTTATGAATCTGCATTGTATTTGTCTCAGCGTCTGGCAAGGTTAATTTAATTAGCGAACTCTGCAGTTAGAAGTCAAATTTCCACATTCTGAGCTCGGTGGATAGTAAGACTATGAAATACAAACTCTTAGAAGTGCTTCATTTGCCAGAAATTTCCATGATAGGAAATACCATCTTGCATAGTGATTAAAGGTCTTACAAAAGAATAGTCTGTCTTACCAGGAATATCAAGAAGGATTGAGGGTGGGTAGTTTAAGTTTTGGCATAAACTTTCCAGTATTTGAAACAATGCTCTTCAATCTGGCTTTTAGCCTAGGTAAGAATTCCTGTCTAGATTTGAGGCTAACCACACATTCTTGAGGAAGTCAAAAATCAAAAGAGGTAAATGGCACAATAAAACTGGAGGAACCTTAAACCCTGTTTGTGTAATCTTAACATATCGCAGCATTATAATTTTATGAGATGGAAGTTACCCAAATTTTACATACATTGTTACAGTTCTACGGCAGAATTTTAGAAATATTTCAGCTGTGCCTGCACAGTAGCCAGCTCAAGATGACCTGTAAATTGTGCTGCTGTATTCAGGAGGAGCCCCTGAAATCACACCTCTGTCCAGACTTTGGCCAGCACAACAGCAGAAAAGACCATTAAGACTCTTCTCTAAAGAATTTGTTTCAGCCAGTTTACCTGAATTGCAGTGAAGCATGTTTTCCTTCTTAAATACAGTAGCTGAAATCAAAAGGTTGTAACAGTTGCAAATGGAGTAGGAGGTTATTAGCATAGACGTTATTTCTAGATTGAACAGCTTTATACAACAAAAACTCAAGAGCTGGTGTGACCTGTAATTTGACTTTGGATGAATACTGGAGAGTGCAAGGACAGCCTGAGACACTTAAGGGTAGCTGCATTTTATATAATACTTTATGGGTGTTCATATAGGCTTGGAATAACTTATTTTGAAGCACTGTTTGTTGTGCTGCGCTGCAGCCAAGTTGTAGTGGTTCAACAAGTATGCTTTTCCTCCTTTTAGTATGCTCTCCTCCCTCCACCTCCTCCCTCCTTGCTCCTGGAAGCACTGTTGCAGCCAAAAGCTTTCCTCCAAACTAAACAGTTATTTTCCCGCAGGGACAGGCAGACAGCTTTTGCCTCATTCCCCATTTTCTATCTGGTGCATCATACACTAAAGTCCCACTTCACCTCAGCATTTTCCTTTGGGTACTGCGCCTTAACCCTTTATCTACACTGGGGTTTCTACTCAATCAAAGCCTTTTACATGATATTGCAGAAATACCTGCATTGACGTTTTATTTCACAAGCTCTTAATCTTACTGAACGCTCAAGTGACATTTAGTGCTACTACCATCCTCTGCTCAGCAGTAACGTTTCTGTAGCAGGAACTTGCCAATTAATATTTGACCCTTTGACATGTATTTTCAAGACAGAAACTTGAATATTCACCCAGTATTTTTAGAGGAGAATGCTATCATTCTGACCACCAAGAAATGAGTAGGTTTCAAATACCCACTAATACAGATACAGTGAACAGTTTGCCATTTTGTAGTACATATCTTTCATACACTGCTATGGTAATAAAACAAGTTTATTTCCATTTTTATCAGAACCAAAAGATTTCAGGAATATATTGTGTGTACTGTCTCTTCATTCCTGTTAATAAAGAAGCTGATATTTGGATAAACAGGTTGGTATAACTAAGAGTATTTTCTTCCTTTCATAACTAATTTGCCTGGCTGTAATACTAGCTCATTTGTAATAATCCATTACAATAACCTGCATTGCAGGTGTAGACACCAACTAGGTCTGCTATTGCTTTATATTTTAATTTGACTCTTATCTTTCACCATCAGTCCCACTAATAAATATGAAAAGGTGGAGATTTATTTCTGCATCAGAAAAGCATTGGTCGCCATGGTTACTCAAAGCCACGTAGCTTTACTTTCCCCATAAGCTCTTTTTTTTTTTTCCCTTTACAGAATTTGCATTGGATCCTCCATCTTCAGTTTTTCCACAGGTATTTTGAAAACAAGAGCATTTATTTCCATTTCTCCATATTGTACTGTATACAGAACCAGTCATCTGAAAAGTATATAACCTTCTCTTCCTAATGTTCCTTATTCAGAGAATCGGGTGGGTTTTGTTTCCCTAGACCTATTCTGAAGTCTAAAAAAAAAAAAAAAAGCTACAGGTGCAGAGATGAACTATGCTGCTCCTGGTCCTAGCTAAATAGCATCTGTGTCACAAAACTACACATCCAAAGGTCCGTCACAGCTTTGCAGAAAGTTTATTTATACCATTCAAGTTATATTACACAACAGCTTGTAAATCCCTATTCATGGTTTGAAATAGAGTGCTGGAAGCTTCAGCAGTTTATTGCATTTTAAAATTTTTACATTGAGTTCACGTTCTTGTGTAAAATCATTTGTGCCTTTGTGAAGCTGGCTGTATAGCACGTTACTTGGCAGTTGTAGCATGCTATACTAGAGTACTCTTTAACCTCCTGATCACTTAAAGTAAAAAATGTGTAGGTAAATGAAGAGAGGTTTTGTACTTTTTTTTTCATTGATTTAGGAAGCTTATTGAGTAAGTGCAAACTATTGTGATCAAATCTTACAATAAACATTCCAGCCTCCATAGAGTTACAATATGATCAGAAATTTTTCACTTCCCTTAGAGATACTAGCCAAAGATCTGTAACAGTTGCTTCTTCCTAATATCATAAAGCATGAACTGTAAGAATAAACTCCGACAGCCTTTCCTAAAAAAATTCTGGTAGTGAAAAATTATTTTGATAATTAGTACCTACATAGTTCATAGGAAAAAAGTCTTCAGTTCGGTAGAGTTTTGTCAGGTCATAGGGGCATGCTGCTGATCGAGGACGTCTCTGAAACAAGAACAGGACAGAAATTAATCTTACTGTTAAAGAACAAGAAATTAAAATATTTTAGAGCTGACTATCTAGAAGAGGCAAGGGGGCAGGGGAGGAATCAGAATTCTGAAACTGAAGTTACTTTCCAATACAAGGTAATTGGCTCTGTAAACAACACTGAAAATGTGAAGTTGTTTACTTTTCACACCTGATTCTACAGACTTTGCAATCATCTTAGCTGGATTAATACCAAACAGATAAAAATAGAATAGAACACAGGGGAAATTAGTTTCAAAGCATAGAAAAATGCAAATGAATTAGCAACAATGAAACATACAGACTACAGCAGAAATATAGAAAAGGATTGGGTTTTGCTTCTGGGGTTTTTAAGAATTCAAGTAATTGATTAACCCTGAACTGAGGAGATAAGTCATTTTTCTGTAGTGCAACAATTCAAACCTCTAGCTATAATCACAGTCTCAGTGAAAAGTGAAGAACCTATCTCCCATAAAGCTAAGAGTCTTCAGGCTCTAAACATACTTTGAAAGAATAGTTTGCTATTTAGATGTATTTATTTGTGTTTAATTCTCATTCATGTGTTTCAAGCTGTACATCTGGTTACAAACGTTTCTTGAGAGTAACCACTGTTAGTTCTTGGGAATAGATACTGGTTCTCCGTATAGATCTAGCCATAATTTAAGACATAAATATTCATGTATACTGTGACCTAGGTACTGGCTACTGAAGCTGCGCTGAGGTTGTCGGAACAGGCAGGATGAATGGGGGTTCTGCTGACAAAATCTTGATTTGCACATCCCAGAGATCAGTGCCATGTTCTCAGAGAAAGGCACTTGCTAGCTAATAGAATATACAAACTTTGCTGCGAGGAGAAACATAATGTAGTGATAATCATCAACAGATGCGCGTGGGTTTGAAGGTTTTATGTGCAGACCCAAGCAGAAGGAGATGGGCTTCTTTTAATGAGCAGAATACTAGAATTGTTAACGTAACAGATTATTTTCATCTAAGATTGAAAATCAACAGTCACAACAACTAAGACAAGATGGAGAATCTGAATTGATCATGTAAGAAATACTAATAATGAGGTTCACCTCTGCAAAATAGAAAGGAAGAAAAAACCCTAACCAAAGAAACTAGAAATAGCCAGCTGTAACAGCTAACAGTGGAATACTAACATTTTCTGTATTTTCCCTAGAATAGAAAAGTTAAAAGTCACTCCGATTTTCAGAGTAAAATAATCTGTCCTTTGTTTCTAGGACAATATTGCCAGTGACCAGTCACACCAGGAGAAAACAAGGCAGGAATAGTGTTAGGAATTACAGTAATTAAACTTAACAAGCTGGGTGATAATCTGTCTGCAGAAAGCCCTGATCAGATCAATCAAACATAATTAAGGACATGAGCCTCTCAAACTAACTTTAAAAGTAGGCTCAGGATTTCCTGTAGCTCATGAAACCACTGCCCCGTTCCGATTTGTAACCAGTTATTTCAGAACTGCTTATTAGCACTTGGTATCCAGGAATTCCTCCAAACAGATGATGCCGTGAATGCATGGGGTTTTTTTTGAGCTCCCTGCAATAGTAATCTGATGCTTTGATGAATTAATACCTTATTACTTTATATAGTACTACAGGTACCATGATTCACAGATACACACTTGGCCCCTTCTGACCCAAAGATACTACGTTTTCTGTATGCCCTCTTGACATAGGTAACTCTTTCAGGTGGCCTCCTGTAATGTGCCATAAATATTTATAGAAGTGACTCCTGTTTTACAGCTACCCACGCCAAACTCCTCAAGGAACACTCTTGTTGCCAGCTATGCTAAAGAAACTACTTCGGTATTTATTATCTTAAAGTATAGCTGCTGAATCAATATTAAATGAGAGGCGAAGATACCAATCCGTATGATCTAGCGGTATTTTATGAGGAAGGGGGCTGAGAAAAGCTTTTTTTTCCACAATGGTACAGATAGCACACAGGGTTAAAAGACAAGGGCATGAGGAATCTCTGTGCTGTGCACATCACAGGGACTGAAGATGAAATAATTCCTTTGTGGTCAGGCTGCTGTGAAACTTAAAGGACAAGCGATATGGCTGCCTGCTAAGGAGGCCAGGGCAGGGGGGCAAGAGGGAGAAAACGTCTTGAAATTCCAAAGCCTATTGAAGTAATCAAAAGAGAGAGGTTTAAGTAGTAGCAAATAGCTTTTCACCTCTAGATCACTTGATTCATGTGTGTCACAATGGAATAAAGACCAGACTGTGGCCCTTAGAAAGCAGGTGCTCTCATTAGGATGGCATCCATACCCTAACGTACAACCACCAGTGGTGCTGACTACAGCAGCAGCTTGCTGAAGGCCAAGCGGCCCTAAAACTAAACTGCGTTTATGTCTGATCCAGGCTATAAAGGCCTCAGGCAAGGTTCTGTCATGTCACTGGTGTCTGTCTGCACCTATTCACTGCTAATAGCGAAATGGGGTTTTCTCCTCCGAGCTCGTCCCTTAGGTCAGGCAGAGCACAGCATCACCAGCTTACATCACACCTGAAAAACAGGCTGGAACAGACCACTGTTGAGATGCCCTGTACCCCTGTATTCTTTGTCCCAAACTTGGAAACTATTAATCAACTTAAAGAGCCAACAAGGAGTGAATAAACAGAGGAAATAAAGATTAAAGGAATTACAGAGGAATTTAGCATTTGGAAGGCAGTGTAACAGGAAGCTAGATCAAATAGTAGAAGTGAAAGGATTAAAACATTTGCCAGAGCTTTGGAAAATAAAGTATGCACAACTCCTCTGCACTTGCAGGCAAATAAAAGAAATGGCATGTAGAATCATGCCTGAAAGATTAAAACTTCTGGTGGCAGCTTTAGAGACTTCAGTCAGTTGCATTTTAACAGGCAGCCAAGTTTATCCAGGGAGACAGGCTGTGTGTCAGAGTATCTAAAGCACCAAAAGTGCCCCTTAAGAAATACAGTTTGAAGCCCCTGAAAGCCGGGGCCCCGGCTGATAAAGCTAAAATACACAAGAGCAGTAAAAAATTTATCCATTTAAGAGCATAGTGGTTACTCTGACAACTCCAAACCAGCATCAGAACAGCAAAGCTGGGTCAAAAGGTGATCACTTAGAGGTTGTATCGCATCCAGAAAACAGATTAATTCACAAAGTTAGATCTTACCTTCTCTTGAAAAAAAAAAAAACCAAAAACCCAAACCATAAATGCTGGACTGAACGTGCTTGCTTGCTTAGTTGCATTTTCACGGCCAGGCTTAAGTCAGCCTGCACCATTACATTTAAGGCAGGTGCTGTAAGAATTGCTGATGAGGACACAGAAAATTGTTTCCCTTCTATCCAAGTATCTACAAGATGGTCCAGAAATCCACTTTGGTACTGCTTTTATAATGCAGATGTAGGGCATCTACCCCTCAGGGACCATAGGCCCAGCCCAGCTAGACAATTTATCAGTCTGCTGCTGGCTATTCCCTTTTCCAACAGCCTCCCAAACAGATCGGGAACAGGCAGCACTTCACCTGCTCCCATGTACGACAAACACACTCCAGGAAGCAGCTAGGCAAGCGCAGGAGGTACAGCCTCGGTGGCACCGGGGCACTGCTACAGCCACCAAGTGCCCCAGCTGGAAGGTTTGGCATCGTTGTAAGGACTTCTGACCCGATTCCAAGCAGTACGTTTATCCAGGCTATTTGCAGTGTGCCTGACCATTACAGCTAAAACATCGAACTATCCTCACAGGCTGAGAAGAGTAGATTACCTGAGAAAAAAGGAGGGATATTATTTCACAAAGAAAAAAGTTAACCTTCCACATGCTGTGTCTTTGGTAACATGAACCTTGCTTAAGCTGACAGCAATTATTCCAGATCCACACAAAAAACCCAAAACAAACAAAACCAAAACAAACTAAAAAAACCCAACCACAAAACCAAAAGAAAAGAGTTTTCTTTAAGGCTACCAAATTTAAAGCCTTGGTAGTTCAACTTAGATGTATTTACAATAACTGTACTGTAGTTATCCCTCCAAACTGAGCTCCTGATCAATTCTGCTGCTTCAAAGCACAGAAAGGAGCAATAATAAAATATTTTGTCCATGTTGCTGGGCTGTGGTAATGACTTAAGTCCTATCCATGTTTCCAGAGCTCCTGAATCCCTTTCTTTTACATCTGCTGCCTACCACCTGAAGCAGCACTAATACACCTTTCCCCTGACACCAATAAACATATTTGCTTCTGTTAGTTTACAGTGAAAGACTGCCAAGCTTGCTGGAGTGGATCGGCACCGCTGCAGATACTCAAAGAAAACAAAGCAGCTCAAGGAGCACTTCCCTACAGAAACCTGCAACAGAAATTTGAACCCTGCTATGAAAGACAAAAGGGGATTCTTGGCTATCTGGCAATAACTGTTTTTCAGATTTGGTAATTCTTGCAAGTATCAAAATCAATATCTAGACTGTAGAAATCAAAACAGGACAAAACCTGAAACCTGATTCTTCAGCAGCTCCAAAATCAAGCAAATATTCTCACTTTTGTCTAGCAAAATTTCAAAAATGATGATGTAGATTCCTCTGGATCTTAGTTTTTTTAATATAATTTCATATAACACTGGTGAAATAATTTTCATTTCTGTGAAAATAGATGTAAAGTTCAACTTCTTAAAAACCCATCGACTCTGACTTTTCCAACCATCTGCCTTTTGATTGCTGTCAACACAGTGCTACTAGACTCTTGAGACACACTTTTGGGAAAAGTATGAATTAAAGAACCAAAATGTTCTTTACACATCAGCTCTGCTGCTGAGCACAACAAATCCTCTCTCACACGTTCTTCTCTGTTAAACACTTGCTATGTACCAAGAAAGTAATTGAATATGGATGTTGTTAAAAGAGAACAAGGGGTCTGATGCCCACTACTGCCATATCAGAGGCCTCTTTGGCTTAAGGCTGGTTTCCATAGTAATTCTTATCTCCCACTTGTGGGGCTACCAATCCCACTGTGCCAAGACAAACAAAAATCAGCTCTTACATAAGCGTAGGCTTATTTTTATATCTATCTATATATAAAAACATATGCTTAGATATAAACATGCCACTAAAGCTGTAACACAGCATGTATCTATGCAAATGGGAAGAAAGAAGCAGCGTAAAACCAATGTTAAGGCATATCTTTAGCTAACTAACAACTCAGAAGCCTTTTAATGCTTCTCAAAGGTTTTTAACCCATGTCAAGGAATCGCCTTTTAATTAGCAGCTTCAAAATAGACTGAAGATTGAGGATGAATCCTGACAATAGCCTTACCAGCTAGGCAAACACTACTGCACCTTGGGAAACCAAGGCGGAAAGGTTGCGTGAAACGTCCCAACAGACAGCAAGTCATGGCAGAGCCCAGATTTAAATCAGGGCTGACAGAGGAATTCTAGCAGAGCCTGCAGCGCTGGTTTAAAACTTCACCGCCTACAGCTGTCCTCCCCATTCCTCCCCCTGAGGTTGTTTTTCCCTCCATCAGCAGAAGGAAGTGTGTCGCCACATCAGAGCCACCCCAGTTCAGTCTGGCACGCTACCTTAAATCACTGATGAAAGTAGGTGCCTAAGGTGCCAAAACTATTAATTGCAGCAGCCAGAGTACAGGCACTAAGTTCTCCTCTTCAGGACAGCAGTAGTTTTTGTCCTAAGGCAAACACAGTGATGTCAAACCACTCCGATTTTCAGAACACAACCTTCAGAGGCCAATTTTTGTGTCCCACAACATATATATTTTACTCAGCATGACTTGCAAGAGTTGGATTCCATTCTCGCCTTCACACACAGTATCGTTACTATCTCAGCAAGGTAAAGAAATCCATCATTCCGTAAACCCAGTATGTGACCGGATGAGTAGCACAAGCTGCAGAATTTTCTTCCTGAGAAAATACAAAAATCCTTTCTGACTCCAGTACTTGTGCCATGAGCTGCAGCCAGCCAAGCTGGACATCTGGCCTCACCCACAGCACTCACAGAAGTTTTCAGTAACAATCTCTCCAAATTCACACTCTACAGAAATCTGTCTAAAGAGCATCTCACCTTCCCCTTCAAGCCTATGGGATTGCTGTGAAGGCTTTCCACATAATTATTGATTCTTGCATCAATTTTCTTTGTCTCTGATTGACTGATGGATTGGGGGGGTGTAGAGTAAAAAAGTTCTTTCTATGGTAGTCTATTACTAGTCTCCTAATTAGAGGACAATATAAACTTTGAGGCATACCCTTCCCAAACATAAGGCAATGATATCACTTATATCACTTTCTAGTATTATTTATAGGCCTCAAAAACACAGTAAATAGTTCACAGACTGACTGCACAGGTTTCTCTCATAAAACTACTTATGAAGTAAATAATACACAACAGAAATAGGAAATTTACCGATTAGAATGAAGTTCATTCCCTCACCTGTTTGCTTTGTGCATGCCTTATCCTTCTTAGCATGATCATACTATCATCTCTGTCATAAATCACAAGCTTTTTTTTTCCTGTTCTTCTAAATATTCTGTGTAAGCACTTCAGAGCAAGGCCAATTCCACACAAGCTCCAGAAAGCATCATATATATCCTTTTGGCTGAAATTAGTCATTAACTATAACCTTTCACTGATGACTTAGGACTGGAATCTCTTCAAGGGAAGGATAAATCAGGCTTCGCTTTGTGAAGTACACTATCATGAAAACATGTAAAAACTGTCAAACAGCTATTTTCATTCCATAAATAGTAATGAGATACATTAAGTCAATAGAATTTAGAAAAAGCACAAGGGAAAAAACTGACAGTATCCCCTTTTTTTCCCCTCAATCTCCTCAGCAAAGATCTGTTCAACAGCTACAATAATGATCAGTGCACAAATCAATAATCTTGCTGAAATGATGGGAAAGCTCTGTTTATAAGCTGTTCAGTAAGGAGACAGAAACATAAGGATGCAGCAGCTCTTCTCTGCCAAAAGAGTGTGGGATGCACAAGAGAAGTGACAGCTTTGAAGAATCTCACTGCAAAATGTGTTCTACATGTACAGTCTAAGATTTTGTGCTTAGGCATGTTATCCACCAGGCTTTCTTCTCTTCAGTGATGGATCTAGCTTCTCACTACTATAATTTTCCCAATACACTGCCAGAAGGAGCATGTCCTTTAAAAAGGAAAGTCTGCATTTTGGTTTATCGTTGCCATTTGTGATCGGTCCGACAGTCTGTGTCTATGAGGCTTCCTAAGGCGGGCTGCCCCTTCAGCACTCTCAGTCTCTCAATATATTTCTTAACAAGAAACAATAATGTATTTGGGGCTACTCCTCATGTATTCATCTTCAGGAAAGCCAAAAGGGAACAGGAGTGAACGAAAGAATGAGACAAACTAAGATAAATAATAACAATACCTAGCATTTTGACCTGCAGGAGCACAATGAGCAGAAACTGGCTGTTTGACCTTCACCATATCCTTCTAACACAAGTATTCTCATTTTACTAGTAAGATAACTCTACACATTCTTTGCCGTGGTTTTTACTGCAAGGTGTGCTCCAAGAATCCCCAGGCCCCTATCTAGTGGCACAATTTAAGAAGTGCATAAGACAGGGGCAGATGCAAACAGAGGCTATTACAGCACACTGGTTGAGAAGAAAAAAAGCATAAAAAGACCCAACAAAACCCATGGGACTAGGTGGATGCATCTGAGGATGCGGAAGTTGCTGGTTCACATCATTGTGAGGCTGCTGTCAATCATCTTAAAGGTCATGGTAATCAGAGCAGGTTCTTAAAGACTAGAAAAAAGCCAAATGTCATGCTTATCTTCAAGAGGCCCAAGAAGGAAGGTACGGGGATCTACAGATGTTCAGCCTAACCTCAGTCCCAAAGAAAATATGGAGCAAATCCTTTTGGAATCTATTTCCAGCACTTCAAAGAAAAGGAGGTGATTGAAAAGAATCAGCACAGATCTAATAAGGGCAAACAATTATTAGCCAACCTAATTAACATCTGGCTAGAAAGCAGCTTTGCAGAAAAAAGTATGGTGGTCCTCAGAGACAAAAAGCTGAACCTGAATCAGCAGAGTGCTCTGGCAGTGATGAAAGCAAATAGCACACTGTGCTCAGTATTAGCACAACCAACCAACTGAGGGTCATGATCACTTCCCTCTATTTTGACACAAGATTGAATCTGGAGTACTGTGTCTGGTTTTGGGCTCCCCAGTTTGCGAAGGATTTACTGTACTGACATACTTGGAGCAAATCCAGCAGAAGAAAACCAAGATACTTGGGAGCTGGAGCACATACGTTATGAGGACAGGTTAAGACAGGCAGTTTCTTCAGCCTGAAGAACAGAAATGCAATTTAGTTGATGTCTTCAACTATCTAATGAATGAAGACAGAGCTGCTTAAAGAGATAACAGAGCTGGACTCAATTCAGAACTGCACAGCAAAAAAAAAAAACCCACCCCACAACTACAGGCAATGAATAAAAGTTGCCAAGAGGAATACCAGTCAGTCATAAGGAAAAAAACATTGTCAAAGACTGGAAGAAATGCCCAGAGGGCTGTAAAATCTCCCTTCTCCAAGATGTTCAAAACTTGACTGGACAAGACCCTGGGCAGCCTAGTCTAGCTTCAGTTAACCCTGCATTCAGTAGGGTGTTGGACTTGATAAACTCCAGAAGTTCTATCTTATATTACTCAGTGATTGTAACTTCCCTCCCAACCCTGACCATTGTAACTGAGGCACAGAGGCAACAAATTACATGAACTCTGCCTGTGGTTTAATCACGTTAACCCTAAGCTTTAAACTCAGCATTTCTGGGCTACTTACAGTATTCCCTAACTGCTGAGGAAGCCCCATGTGGCATTAGGGTTAGGTAGGTTTTGGTTAAGTAGGTTTTCTGCCTTTTTGCACAAGTTAAATTATAAATTTAAAAAAATGCCGTGCTGCACTTGCATGATCCAGTGACACTCCATGCAAAATGTGCAAAGTCCGTGTCGGCTGCTATGTCTGTTACTCATGTCCAATACTCAAGATGAATTTATATATTACTCACTAACGTATCACTTGCTGCCAGCCTCAGTCCAGTTCCTAGGGGACTGACAGTTATATCCACAGACTTTCAAAGCAGATGTGACATACCTTTTTTCACAAAGGTGCTAAAGCAAATGGCTAGGGAGTCTCAGCTAGGCTTCTTACCCTGGCTTTCAGTCTCCCTGAAGCAATGGAGTTAAGGCATCAGCAGCAGGCTCCAAGGCTGTCAGTCCTAGACTTTTATGAGCAGGTTTTTCTTTTTCTTTATTATCATACTGTCTGAGACAAGCACATACAATACCAGAATAGTAACAGCCTCAAATTGTGGGTCCCTTTGCAAATCAATTCATACTAACACATTTTCTCATCTAAGACATTTAAACATTTGGAGCCTCTTGCAGATGGAACAGCAGCTGAGGTCCCCAAGGAATAACTCAAACTGCTTTCACTTTCTGGAATACCACAGGAAAAAAGTAAACAAAAATAATACCATCCATCTGAAGCATGAGGCAGCATTATATACAGGAGGAGTCTGTAATTATCAAAGGAAACAGATAAGGCTAATAAAAATATAGATTGACCAAACAGCCATGGCAAAGCACAAGGAGTTCAGACTCCCTTCCTTAACCTGGTGAACAATTCACTCTGAATCAAAAGCAGTAGCAGAGACAAGGAAAGAGCCTGCTTCCCGAGCTTGCTGGCTGGTTCAATACTATCATAGCACAAAACAACCTTCCAACTCCTGGTCTGAGACTATGAACAAGCAATCAAGTAGAATGGATCTGAGATAAAACTGAGCTCAAGCTCATACCAGAAAGACATTTGGATGTAGTCTAAGTGACTCCAACCAAGAGCCTTTGCAGTTTCTGTACTTTGGTTCTGTAAAATGGGTGCAATGAAGAAGTATGAAACTTCATATGTAAACTCACCGGTTTCATTACACTGGGTCCAGCAGCACTGAAGGAATGGGTGAGGCTGTCAGAACATCCCGTTGCAATATGTGACTGCGGTCTCCCCTTCACCTGTGTGCACCTCACTAAGGAACGTAGCTTCATCTTCTTGGAAAGTTACTAAGCACACTGGAAGGCTGCTATTATGTTTCAGATCATCTATTTTAAGGACCTGCAGTAGTGTGGGTAGGCAGAAAATACCTGGCTTTCTGTAATTGCATTCAGGACCTTAACAATTAAGTTATCGTA
>JAVJGJ010000002.1:8073295-8092756 GCA_035590215.1 Microhierax caerulescens | reverse complement strand
CCCCCCCCCCCCCCCCCCCCCCCCCCCCCCCCCCCCCCCCCCCCCCCCCCCCCCCCCCCCCCCCCCCCCCCCCAATTGACACATGCACACACACTCACTTGCTGTCTCGCTACTAAAACCAGAACCACCAATGTAAAATAGTCTGTTTAGCTATTGCCTTATAATAGCTACACTAAGAAATCTTAAAGAAAAAAGAAACTGCCTGTGCATGTTTGGTACTCCAGACAGCAAGAAATTTGCCTCAGGGAGAAACACTTGGAAAAAGAGGTGGGGGAAGGGTAATATGTTGGTAGACAGAGTGCATAAGGGAACCAACGCAGGAGTGTGTGCGCGTGTGCCTGCGTGTGTGCATTCATGTTGGAGGCTCTGAAAAAAAGTTAGTCACTACGGCTCCTAGAGGCTCCAGCACAGCAAAGCACCTTTCCTGCTACACAACCATGACATCACGACAAAACTGCCTGCCAGCCACAAAAAATGGCCCGGCCAGGAAGGGATGGATACCAGCAGATAGAATCCTTCTCCACTTTGTGCAACATGGAATTTTAAAACTAATGATTTTCAAAAGTTATCCTTTAAAAAAAAAAAAAAAAAAAAAAAGTCCAAACTTCTTACCTCTCTGAAAACTAAAGGAGATCAACATTTTGCCCCACAAGTTGGGCCTATGACTTTGAGGATGCCAAGATATGGTGGCATAAGCTTTGTTTTACTTCTGGCCAAAATGGTATTTCATTTGACATTCAGTGTGCTTCTAGTAATAATCCTTATGAACATGCAAGCATTTCAGTACTCCAAACGAAAAGGAATTTGCTACGGTACCAGGTCACCAATGAGTAAGTATTTCTGAAGTTATGTGCCATGAAGTTATGCTTAGCTGTTGCCAAGGGGGAAAAAAAATTGCCAGATCTGTGTGCCTTTTAACAACTGTCATGTTTTAAATGGGTGCTTCTAAAGTAAGCATCTGATGGACTGACCTGATGTGTGACACCTACCATCATCAGCATGCCAGGTACAATCACCAGCAGGTCCTGACCTAGATGGGGAAATGCAAATGCAAAAGCATGTTTCTTTACAGAAGCTGTCAGGGAGAGAAGGACCTGCGATGATGGCGCATGAGGTAGAAACCTATCCACTGGAAGCTGGACAAAACATTTTCACAAAAGTCACCACACAGTAACTGTGCAAAAACACTGGCTCCCAATACATGCCCCAGTTGTAACAATAAAGTGGGTGCATGAAGCATGAAATAGTGGCTTCTGGCTAAAGATGCATCTCATCCGTTTTCTGTTACTAGTTCACAGAACTATTTTACATTCATAAAACTACAAAACAGTGTAATTTCTCAAGATGTTGCCTTTCTTTGCATGTTTTACCCACATTACGTACCATGAACATTTATCATCTGCTGGGGTCCTATTCCTGATGACTGCAAATAGTGGGGGGAAAAAACCCAATAAAAATAATACTGTGGTCATAACCAAAGTAAACAGACAACAGCCTATGTCTCACACAACCAAAAAAAAGGACACCAGCAGGATATATTCATGCCACAAATATTTGAACACAAGACATTCCCTATAGTGAAAAAAAACTCATCTGGTCTCAGATCCTTCGTGCTTAACTCATGCCTTTTTACTTCCACCCCAGATCTTTCACCAGATCTTTCCTCTTCACAAAGTAGCCCAGGTGTTTCTTGAATTCACTTAGCATTTCCAAGGCTTCACTCATTCTCACATTAATGAAACCCATATGTTTAAGTATTATTGTCCCCAGTTCCTTCCTTACCGCTCTTTTCCAGAGCTTTGAATTCATTTTGTGAGTAACTTTCCCAGTAATAAAAACAAGTTGCCCAGATTTTATTAACATCTTTCATAATTTTAAAAACTACTGCAAAATTGCTTATTTACGTGAGACAGATCTGATGCTAGGAAACAAAGATGTGCCTCTGTCCTGTTATGTTATTCAAGTTCCTACTTTCAAAACTATGTTGGACCAAGATCACCCCTTTTACAGCTACCCATATAAGAGCTATTTCAAGAATTGATGTGGCAGACTGCATACATTAAACTGAAAGCTCAAAGACAGAGCAGCTTGCATTGAGAGTCACAGTGATTTTCAACCCTACTTGGCTTCTCTGCCTCTTCTCCAGTGTCCCTCTGCACTGCAGAAGCAATTGCTAAACTGACCCAGTTCATAAACAGCCCAGCGCACGAAAGAAAATGAAAGTTTGGTTTCACTTTACTTCAACATACCAAAGATCCAGCCACTGTTCTCTTCATCACAAGAGCTTGGCACCCACCCTATTTGACTTCTAGTTATTCCCATTTCTCATTATTGCCCTGTAATACAGGTATTTATTCTAAATGCATTTACCAGTTCCACATGCTCCTAGATTACATGCAATTCTAAAAAAAGGTCCTGAACAGAATCCCAGTGAACAGCCATCAAGACAGGAATGTCACCATCAGGAAAATGACTCACAGAGAAGGCCGGTAGAATCCCCCAGGAGACTTCCATATGTGTTAGTCTCACACAGAAAAGGCAGAGGCACTGAAAAATAAGTCGATAAAATACTTCTAAAAGGTGGTGGGTGTCCCAAGTAGGAACATCTATGTGGCAGCACAAGGAGATGGAGGAAAGAGCAGAGGAAGGGGAGAGTTAATTGGACATCTGTGTGAAGCTGGGGGAGGGCAGGCAGGAATGCAGCAATAAACTCCCTAAGCAGAAGGTGTCACAGGGCTAGAGTAAGACTCCAACTTTACTTGGAGCAAGGAAGCAAACGCCACATTTGTCAGAGTACGCCTGTGTAAAAATTATATCACCTTCTAACAGGCCTTGCTTACCCAGGGCATTTTGGAAAACAGGCAGTTTAGTAATGGCAGTGTGGCCTTTAGCAGCACCACGGTCATTTGGTAAAAGGGAGAGAAGAAAAAACATCACCAGTGTCTGAAGCATCACTTTACCTCTCACCTTGTATATAAATTATCCCAACTACTTTAGCGAAAACTAAGATTCAGAGTGATTTCCAAACCACCACCATTTTGTGGATCACTTTGCATATGAATTGACAGCTATACATATACCTATGGATAACTTCATTTGAAAGTATTTATACAGGATCAAGATCTTTATTTCCCAACCTTCATATTTCATTCATCTTAATCTATAAATGTACATCCAGAAAAAGTCAACCTGATTTACAGTAACAGTGATTTATATGAGAGTTGCTACTGTTTGAGTATCACTTTAGAATACTGTGAAAATCCACAGAAAAATTCCTTTCCAAAATTTCCTCATGACAACTTCATCCAAATTTTAACACAGAAATTACTCTGTGTGGAGTATCTTGAGTGAGGATTTTTCTGTTTAAACATTTTACTAGCTCATAGTATCTTCTTGGGTCTTGTACCAGTTTATCCAGTCATAAACTGGATTCCTTGTTCACTTGTCCTTTTTTAATCCTTTAAGACAGACTTCAAGTGGAAAGCTTAAGCACGATGATAGTTCAGCAAACAAGTTTCATGCAGAGAGTCTTCTACTCACGGTTCTGCAGACACTTCAATGTAGTGCCAGGCCATACTGTGGATTTATGGTAGCACCATAACAAAGTAATTTCATTTCTGTATGCCTCCAGTTCCCATCAGCAAGATGGTGCATGCGTTTCCTTTTGCCCATTTGTTTTGTGTGTTTAACCAGAAAGCAGTTTGAACCTGGAACTACTGTCAATCATGTGCTTCAAGATGTAGCACCCCGATCTCAGTTAAGCCATCTAGCACCCAATATAAAGGGTGAAAAGTTTCTTTAAGTAAAATGTTTGTAAACAGAAAATCATTTTAAAGGTCAACTTTTGTTGTGCAGAATTAAAAATAGGAACAAAATAAACAGAGAAATTTTTTGCTTTTGTCACACTGAGACCACAGTTTCTACAGACATTCCTCTGATGAGACACCATTACAAAAGTATATATTACATGGTTACAGAAATAAGTGGAGGAGCATACCATGCTGTGGAAACAATAATCCACAGAAATATGGTAAAGTTCCCAACAAGCTCACCACAACTATGGCTGGCAAGAAAATAATTTCTTGATGTATTACAATCCACTTGAAGTGTTTAACCCTTACATCATCTAATCTGCAGTATGTTTCTTTGTCTCAGCTAGAATTTAAAATATAGGTGGCAGAGCATAAACTGAGAAAAATAGTATAACCAAAGAAACCTTTAAACAGGGAAAACAGTCATTTCTAGTAAGAAAATTCTAATGTTTTGGAAAATGTAGTTAATTTCTCTTCAGACCAGGAGTATAAATGGCATGCCTGTAACAAAGAAACTGGGATGTTGTCAGAAAAATCCAGACAAGTAATCCTACAAAGAAAGGGACCTAACAGCACCTTTCACAACATCCTGCTCTGCTGGCCCTAGGGCATTCACACTAGAGACACAGCAGCCAAGTTTTACCTTGTATTATGTTATTGCTTTTGGTTTTTTAAGACTCGACAGCAGCAGAGCACACGTTTATGAATAAGAACCTGAACCACTGGGATTGTTAATTGTATTTTACATGCATTGTTTTGTAACAATGGATGCACGCAATCCTGTTTCACAATGTATATAATGGCACAGAGCCTCACACGGAAGACAAGAAATGCAAGTACAAACAGAAAATCTGATACAACTGAAGACATCCTATACTGCCCCAGAAGACAGGCCAGTGCAGAACTGCGATGTAAAACATGCAAATGCTTAAATCAATAGTGTGAGCAGTAGCCACTGCTTGCTGCATTCCTTACAGGAGCAGCCAAAAGAAAAGGGGAAGGTGGAGAGACATTTACTGCTTATTTCACTGGCACCAGCCTAATATCTTTTCTGTAACTAATTCACTTTAACCCTGCACAGGGCAATATTATATAAAATATTTCTGAAGGAAGATTTTTGCCCCCCCCGCCTTTCAAAAGCAAGCATCAAAGCCTAGTAAACCATGTACTGCAGAATACATTTAAAGCTCAACAATACTAACCAATAGAGTCACCGAAACTGCACTCTGGAGGAGGAGCTCTTCACATGCAGAGGCTGGGTTTCTATTTTCTGGCACAGATTATACCAGCTTACAGAAAGGCAGTATTTCACAAATCTTTACACATGTAGCCAGAAGCTTTTGTCAGTGAGATGCAATTATAGCTTAAAAACAAAATCTATCATAGAAAAGAGATGAGAGAAATAATGAAGGTGGCTTTCTGACAAATCAAGTTTTTCCCAACTGTTTTTATTCATTCATTTGATCTCAGTACTGGAATTTTGCAACAGGAATTGGCTCAGTCTCTTTCAAAACATAAAGGGCCTAATCCCTTTCTATTAGAGAACAGGAAGTCAGAAGCCAATCTTAGCACTGATTTAAAAAAAAAAGAATCTGGATTGTTATTTTAACTTCTTTGTTGCTCATGAACTGGAGAATTTTTTTTCCACAACAATTTCAGCATGATGGCTCGATTAAAAGCTGATGTCTCCCCTAAGTGGCACCTGTTTAGTACAAACGACCCTTTGCAGCAACTGCTCTCTACAGAGCAGCAATTACACTACAGTTTCTCCCCATCGCTGTGTAACTCATGTGCTGTACAAATCCTTATTCATGTGCCACTGTTCTGTCCTGCTTTGCACAGTCTAACAATGACATTTCTAGTGCAAAGACTTTTTACACCTGCTCTAAAGTGCATTCAAACAAAACTGATCCAAGTGGGAACAGGCAGTATTCTGTATTTTTACTTCTGTTCATGCACACTTGAAAACCACATATTGTTACTGTCAACAGTGTCGTTGCGCACAATATGTGCCTGCTGGACCCCAGCAGCCCAAACACTTCCCCACCCTGCCTTCCTGATGTTCTCCATACACAAGTGCGTGCATGCATGTATTTCTACTCCTGTGCACAGTGCTCAAGCCCCAAGTACTCTCATCTGCTCTTCCAAACTAGTGGCATTGCTTGATGTCCAAGCAGTGTGATGCAGCCCCTCACAAGCTCTTCCACTATATGTCAGGCTCAGCAAACTGGCAAGGAATCAGCTTCACTTGGAGAACTGTGCAGGCTCCCTCAAAGAAGCAGATGAATGAGGGCTAAAGCCATGGGCCTACTGCATCCCCTCACTTGAATCTTCCCATCTTTAAGCATTATCTTTCTCAACACAGAACCGGTATGACCTCTAATGAATCAGTCCAAATCAGAATGGAACTGGATGAACTTCATGCATAGCTGCAGGTAAAATAAGATGAACACACTGACAAAGTCCTAAACATTATGAATATTTAAGTGCATGTCATACTTTTTTTTTTTCCCAATATAAAAAAAGACTGGTAGTATTCAGCACTTTGAAATTAATGGGTTTTAAATATGAACACAGTACACCCCCAGTTTTGAAATACTCTGCTCTATTTTCTCTCTTTTCATTTTTCCCATCTGGTATGTTTTTGTAATAATTTAACAAATATTTTTCTTCAAGGCTGTCAGAAAAATCTCATCGCATTTTGGAAACACTAAACATTATCTTGTGAGGTAAATTAGGCCACAAAGAAGTAGCATGACATATATGTGATCACACATTGTCAGTGGCAAAGACAGTAACACAAATCCCAACATGTGCTTCTTTAGAATCTTCAAGAGAAGAAAGTGGCAATATATAGCAAATAATGAAGCTGAAACTTACATCAAGTTACATTTGAAGGATGATCTGCAAAAGTTTTAAAAAAGCGAAGTGTCAATACAGGAAAGATTTCTTACTCCAGTGATCTATTTCTGATAAGATTTATTTATGAAAATTCAAACCCAGCTAGCTGTCTTCTACGTTAATCAAAACCTTAACTCTACAGAGCTCCTTAGTCCTCCTGAGCTTTCTCCACTCAAAGAATGAATCTACTAGCAATCTACAGAGACCACAGCCTATGTCTACTTCCACACTTCACACTGGTAACCACTGAAAGAACTGTTAAGGACAGGTCTCTTTCCTAGACACTCCAGTCAGTATAACTCAATAACTCTTGCTCATTACTGAAAGTAACACACAAAATGCTTCGTATCTTGTTATCAATTTCCCAGCTCAATTTGTCAGAATCTATCCCAGGTGTCAGAAAAAACCATTAGCCAGAACCTTAGCCAAGACAAGACAGCAAACCTCACCTCAGATAAGCAGATGCTGTTCTAGAGATAACAACATTAGTAGAAAGAAACAGACAATAAAAAGCCTCCCCCCAAAAATATCTAACAAATATGCACTTTTTCTTCATACCATCAGCATGAGAGATTTTTGTAGGTTATGATTTTATAAGCCTTTTCCTGCAACTATACAAGGATTAAAAATTACTCTAAAAATAAATATTTGACAAGATTCTCAGCCAATGACATTGAAAGAAAATTTCTGGCTTTAAGACAATGCCAGATATCACAAGATGCATGACAAAACAGCAAGAGTTGCTGACATTCAGTTTTCTTCCATTGGAAAAAATACTAGTAGGGTTCTTTTAAACTCCACAGGCTGAAGTTTTCTAAAATAGATTTCCTGTCCTTTCTCTAGGATTGTTGAACCCCATTCAGCCAGGGCACAGATAACATCTTTGAATAAAATATTTGAAATCACAGTTTCTCCCATACAAAGTTCAAACTTTGCAGAAGAAAAGCTTTTCTTCCACAGAGCTACTAACTTCACATGAGAAAGTTATTTCCTCTGTTCTGTTCCCTCAGGAGGTGTTACATTCTTACAACCTGTCAAGACTTACCCAGTCATATTTGTCATTTACATTTAATATAAGGTTGTTTCTTTTCAGACCACATCTGATATTCCTAACACAGAGTGAATTCTGATTACACACTTTTCTCCCACCGATTAGATATCTTTCCCAGTGTTACTGTGCACAGGATGTCTATATGAAACAACTTTCCAAATATCCCAAAAAAAACAGTGAAAGGTGAAAAAGACAAGCATTACAGGATTTTGCTGCACCTTGACATATATTTGCAAAACACTAAGAATGAGGTTTCCCTTGCATTAAAATAGCATCTATGTTTAATTAGAACAGGAAAAAACTTAGCTGAAATACATATACATGCACACACTCTACTAAGAGAGAGGGGCACTCTCAAACTTTTTTGACCCAGTCTGACCAAGGCTATGGAGAGAACACAAGTTGAATACTACCATTTAAGAACAAGTTAAACTCATGTACAAAAATGGTCAGGGCAGTCCTAATTTTCAAATGGCAAAAGATGGCAAAAGGGCATCTCTGCAGTGATATTCTACATAACAGGGGAAAAGGGATGGGCAACTAGAAAGAATCAGATTTGGAGAGCATATGGAAACTTAGACAGTTGGAAGGGATCTTCCTAGGTTTCAGGCAACAGTCAAACCAAAATGAAAGCTCGTGCAGAAATTCAAATTCCATTGATGTCCTTAAACAATTTGGTCCCTTCCTGCACACTTCTACTAGAAGTAATTCCTTACTAACACAGAACATTGTCATTCAGAGCCAGAATTTATAGTAAAACCACAACGTCAAATTTATAAACAAGCAGCTGTACTGGATCATTCAAGGATCTGTGCAGCCAAATAATCCCTCTCAAGTGGTGACCTGTTGAAGGGATTGCCTAGGAAAAGGTTTACAGAGTAAATATATAGACTTATTTCCCAGTCATCAAGAATTCGTGGCTGAAGAACAAATATTTTGTTTAGTATCCATTCCTGGATTTTTTTCCCCATTAATTTGTCCAATTGCTTTGGGAATATTTAACATCCTGTGGACATAAGTTCCATGGCATATTAAGACATCATGTAAAGTAAGTACCTCCCTTTTTGTATTGTGAACCTGTCTGCTGATAATTTCACTGGATGACCCTAGTACTTGAAATATGGGAGGGGCTGAATAATCATTCTCTATTCACCTGCTCCACATACAGAATGACTTCACAAATCTCCGTCCTGTCCTCCTTCAAGCTGAGTCTTCATCTGTTTAAAAATTTCTGAGAGAGAACTTCTTATCTGTGCTCAGCCTTGTGACTTCCCCTGCAATGCTTTCCAGTTTTACTATTTCTGGGAGAAAGGATGGGAGGGAGGGATAAGATCAGTACAGTAGGAAGCTACACTATTCACTATTTGTTCTTTTGTCCACTAATATAATCATTCCAAGAGGCCTGCAAGCATGAATATATATTTATGCAATATTTCAAAATTTTTCTTTGCAATTATAAGGAAAAAATAATTGAAAACACTATACTGTCCTTCAAGCCCCACTCAAGCCAGCTTCTGAGTAAACAGTCTGGCCTTCACATTCTTATTGGCGTCCCAGTTATACAACATTATTTGTATAGGCAGACCAACTTTGCAGAACTTCCAGCTTTGATATATTTTCCAGACTGCGTATCTGCTGCAGGTTTAACTTTTTTGGAAAGTTTCAGGGAACAAAACCAAGCCAATTCAGATAATGAAATTATGGGAAAGTATGTGTTGTTTAGAGCTCTTCTGAAAAGCTCCAATGCCTTCGTAAGCTACAGCAGAGATTTTAAGTTGGCAGTAAACTACACGCATATCAGGACATATTTTCCCATTCCTATGAAAATATTACCAAATTTGGCCAAGTTACAATTCCTTACTGAGTCTGTATAAACTGTGTTTTTCTAAATATTCACTAGAGTTGGTGCATACTGATTTCATCTTCAGCTGTCAATCTCCTGTCCACACCTCTGTTAACCAGACTGAATATTCATTATTCCCTTTAAGCAGTTAAGGTTTGTCCTGGATCTGCAGAAACCGAACTGGACTTCTCCTGCAACTGAAGCTTCCAGAGCTTGCTATTACACCAGACAAAAATTTGAAGTGGTTCAGCTTCACCTACATGATCACTGACACCTGTGCATTATTTCCTACCCAGTATTATGCATACTGGTACAGAAGCCTGTTGGAAGAAAATGAGGAAGGAAACATAATGGCAGAAACGAAGAAGGAACAAAAGAAAGCAGGGAAGTAGTTGAGACCAGAACAAGGATCCTGATAGAGATACACTAACACTGAACACATGGTGGATACCACATGAAGATGGAGAAGGAGGAACAAAAGGGATGAATTCAGTTAAGGCTAACTACATATTACGATGAATTGCTGAGGAAATGACAGATTTAGAGAATGACCTGGGAGCTCAGAGAAGGAAAACAGACTGTAAAAGTAAGTAGTATGAAGACATTCTTGGAAAAGAACAGGGACAGAAAGGATGAAGACTACGTAAAGCTTCCTCAAGTCACCAGATTTCGTTATCCCTGATTCTCAACATTCTTCTATGGGCAAATACCACTAAAACTCACTGAAAGAGTTCTCACCCTCCTCCAGTGCTCATCCATGGATGACCCTATAAGTAATTTTGACGTAATTGACATAAAACCAAAGACTAAATAGAAAGAACAATCTACGCTCATGTGTCTCACTGCAAGATGACGTATAACAAGCTTCCTATTTGCATATACATGTGCAGAGAAAATCTTTTCATTCAGGAGCAAAATATACAGATCTTCAAAAATTACTGCTGAAACTATTCAATATCTAAGCAGCATGTCTTCAAAAAAACCCTGCAAATTATTGAAAAAATATAAAAATGTAAAAAAATAATATCCCTTTACAGAAGCAAACTGTAGCTAGTTCTTTTATACCATTTAAATCTGCTGTAAGGCCACATTTGATACAGAAATGATATTTAACACCACTTTCTCATTTGCTGGAAGCAACTTGAAAAATACATTTTTAAATGACAAGATAGTTGCACACTGAAATAATTTGCAAACAGTATTAAGAAAGGTGCTGTGGCTCTTCTCTGCTTCAAGCACTTGCTCTTCTAGGAAGGAAATGTGGTGTGCAACCATTTTAACAAATGCCTATGGAGAGAGGAAAAACACCTAATGAAAATTAAAAGCACCTGCACTGGCTTTCCACATGATCCTAGCTAGAGATCAAAGTTGAAGAGAAAGCTTTAAAAAGATTTCAGAGTGCACTATTGCTAATATAAATAACCAAGGGGCACAAACTCAGAAGTGAACTACAGATGTTTATAGCCACGAGAAGGACCACTGGTCATGATCTAACGCTAATTTTTCTCCTTACCTAAGGGCAGACTTTAGCTCCCTTTTCAGCATGCAGAATATGTAAGCACTTGCATAGTGTCTAAAGGTCTGTCGAGGTTTCAGCAGTGAGGTGAAAAGCTCTTCAAAACCCACAAAGAGGCTGCTACTACTGGTGGGAGTAAAAAAGTGGCCAAAGTGGTAGGAAGGAGTAGACAGCAGAGGAAAAGATAACAACGGGTGATTTGAGCTAAAAAAGGTCAGGAATTACTGACCTAAAACATACATGTGTTCACGTGAAAGACAAATGAAGACAAATGAAATGTGAGCCATAAGGGAAAGTCAACTAGAAAGAGCACAGTATTTATTTGTTAAAATATAGAACAGTTTGTAAAGAGTTTTGATGCTTTCTATTAATGATTAAGCTTCTCTCTTCCACCCCCCCAACCCCAAAGTTGAATAATGCTGCTTTTAGGGATAGGGAGAGTGAGGATCAACAGGTAAATTGCCCAAAATGTACCACAGTGGCAACATCAAAATTAAACCCCAGCAGATTCTCATCCTATATAACCATTACACAACTTCTACTCATGGTAGTACAAGTTAATTTCTCCCTTGAAAATCCCCATGGATGCGAAGCTTTAACTTTAAAAGTCCTAATTAAAACACTAACTACTGCTCAAATTGCCAGTTTAATCTTGTGCTCTAAGATTATTGCCATTCCAGGTAGAAAAACTGATTCCTAGCCAATCAGGTGTCATCCTCCTTTGATAACCAAAGAAAAAAAAAAGCCTCTCAACGAAATTCTTCTGTATTATTCAAGGACAACCTGTAGCCTAGGAAAGACTGGTGTTTTCTCCATACTCCATTGCTATGTCCTTACAGCTATACCTTATATATAAGGCTTATCCTTATATCTAAGGGAATGGGGTCAGGAAGGGTTGGGGGTTTTTCCCTTCCCTGTCTTAGAGGCAAAAAAAGCAGTAAGAAGCCCTGTTGCTTACCATACTTTTGGCACAAGTAATTGCTTAGAGTTTTAATTTTAGTTTTCTGTTCAAAGACAAAAACCCCCACCACACACTCCCCCTGAAAAATCCCAACCATTTATAAGCATGGAATTCACAAAAAAGATTTAAATAGGTGAGACTTCCAGAAACAGTTGGTTTGGAACCTGATACAGTTAGCCATTTTTTAAGTCCTAGCTTAAGTATATTAAGTATGGCCAAATTGTCAAGTAAGCTGAAAACTAGGTAGGTTTCTAAAGAAGTTAACAGTTGACTCCCACTTTTGTTCTAAAATGCCTTGCCTCAATTTCCTGTTTAAAGCCTTCTCCTGGTGCTGTGTAAGGCCTTAAAATATGAAGTGGCTTCATAAGTCTGTTATCAAATGTAGGTATAAAAATGCAAACTACAAAAAATGAATTGCATTTAAAGAAAACTTGCTGCACACTAAGTCAATTGCCCTGTCCCTTCCAGCGTAATAAACCTTACCAGAGGATATTAGTTTGTACAGGGGTACAGCCTGAAGCTTAAGAACTGCCTATTTGGATTTAATGCCACAAACACTTGGTTTCTTTCTTTGAGTCTGTTGAAACTGATTTTAAACACTACACAATTTATCTCATCATGTTTCCATTACATTTCTCCCAGAGGCAAACGTGCCCTCAGTTGACACAAATTTTAACATACTGCTTACTAAATATGGTGAGGGCATCATCTTAGTGAGTCATACCGGCTTCCCTCATTCAGGATACAATGAACACCAAAACAGACACAATAAAAGACAGGAGCTCAGAGATTTCTCCACTACTACATAAGACAATCATCAACAACTTAAAACAGGTATGTCCAGCACTGGGTGTGACTTGAATTTTTGAAGTTATAAATGGTTCCACAGATACTCCTCCAAGTCACAAAAACAAATTAATATTATTAGCATTGTTATTAACACTAAAACCACAACTAATGCTTTTAATATACCATTAGAAATTGTGGAATCCAGAGCAATAAATTACTCAGTGATGTTCCAAAACCATAAACACTTATAGGTGCTGAACCATGGGTAAACATACTGAATTAAAAACAAACATAAAACAACAGAGAGCCATAAACATCTGAGTGCTCCATATAAATACTTGGACAGTTAACCTACAAAACACATAAAAAGAAGAATGTAAATTTTCTAATGCAATGAACAAACCTCTAATTTATCAACTTTGGCATAGATGTGGTTCATTTCCATCACCTTGTCTTTAGTGAGCAGAATGGTCTCGTCCAGAATCTCTGATGTATCACTTCTAATCTGCATGAGAAAAATAAAGCATCTCAGATGAGGAAAAATCTTGAAGATAAACACTACACTACTTTTTTCACTTCACTGTTATCTTTCACTTGAATATTTCAAAAAATACATACTCAGAATAGATATCACAGGGGCCCTTTTGCAGTATGCTAGAAAGTACAGATTTGGAAAATAGGTTATTCTTTCAAGTAATTCATGAAACAACAAGAAAAACCCAGTAGTAGGTGTCAGGACTCCCACATCAAAACTGTAATCAGATCCTTCCCTCTTCTCCCCAAATTTCCACACTACTCCTCCCAGGTGATCATCTACTTTCTATGATAAAATATTGTAGACATGACGGGTAACAATGGATTTAAAATGAAAACTGCCTCTATATCATCCGTCATGCTTTGATTTTATTGGAGAAGAGCTAACTCACAGTACTTATCAATCAGTTTTGGGAAACAGTCTGTTCTTTGAATACACCACATGTAGAATCTTGTCTTCAACAGAGGCTCAGGACCAGAGTTCTCAGGAGAGCAAGCCTCTTCGCACAACATTATAGCATGGGCATCTCAGAGGCAGCTTCTGTTCCCTAGTCCCTGTCCACTTTCACAATAGTTAAGTGTCCCAGTACAGGAAGGATTGTATTTTAATTTGTTACCTACTACAACCAAGCTTGTTTCTGATACCCATACCAAAGTCTGAACCTTATCTGAAATCCTGCTAAGTGTTGTGTTAGCAAGAATTACCCAACCTCCTACAGGAACAGCTACCACTATTTTGTTAGGTGGCAGTAGATACACCTCCAAACAAAGCATTATAGCTAATGGAATGTACAAGCCAAAAAATGATGGATAAGACAAGAATTGGGAAAAGCTCTCTGAAAGGAAAGATAAAAGCAAGCCCAAGAAAACCTCCACTAATACCTAAATAGTAATTTTAATTTGTAAAACAGCAGCACCCTTTGACAAGAAAAGTAAGAGAGGCAGCTGAGCCCACTTTTATACAACTTTTCTTTCTCAACTACCATAGAGTATAGGAGGTCTTGGTTCACTTCTGCATTAAAGTTGTCCTGCCTAAAATTTTAATAGACTTAAAGAATACAGAGGAACAAAGGTCCCTTCAAAAGATATTTTTGTCCCAAACACCAAGCTAGAAGATTTTCTTTCAACTTCATAGGAAAGAGTAAGGATCTTTTATCTAGAACAGTGAGAATCTGGCATTGGGCTCATACTGCAGGGAATTTTCTGAGCATTTTGAGATTTAATCCAGAATTCAAATAAAACATAAATGCCAGCTATAAACCATTTAATCCATGGACAATGCTTATAAACTCTAACAGGTACTCAAAAATTTTTCTGATTACCATATGACTTGTTTGTTTGTTCTTAAATAAGGTGGTTTTTTTTAAAAGCTGAGTATAAACAAGCACAAAATGACTCACGGTAAGGTTTTACGGTATTATTATTACCAGAATGAGTACATGCAGATCAAGTGCTTTTATAGTGCTATGTGTGTTCTGTAATAGGAGATCAAACAAGATATCAAAATAGCAGTAGCTTTATATTGTAAGTAAACAGTATCTTCCCGTATTACTGGTCTCAGCACTACATCCACTAAATACATACATGGACACCTTCCCCAGCAGTGACATAACTGTATACACAGACACACTCTGTTATCTTTACATAAGTACTTTATATCCAACAGAAAGCGAGCACAGGCACTCGGGCAGGATCCCTATGAATGGAGTTTGACTTATATTTCCTAATGTTAAATAACAATACAGCATGAACACATAATGAAACCAGATAATTGAGTTCTTTTGGGTCAACAGTAGGCAGCCCTCATCCTCCTCTATAATAAAGCCCATGTGAAAACAGATTGGTGATCTGTCTGAGGTGAGTTTCATACTCAGGTAAACTAAATGAGATCAAAACTTGAGCCTGGAATTTCCAAAAATATGGTAACAAACTTGTTTCCTGATGTTCATCTCAGAAAGGACTAGGGGAAAAAACACTCTTTCAGCTTAAATGGTAGGTAACTACTGTAAATATAAACACGGTTTGGGATATAGCCAGAAGGAGAGAGATGTTGTACAGACCCATTACAAAAGCTATCAACACAATAAGGTCAGAGCAGACATGGAACAAATCTAAACCATCTTCCTTTGAGGGTAAAAGCAAACGACCAGTACAAGACACAGGAGAGCTGATCTTCCAGCAAGCAGCCTGTGATGAAAGGAAATGATATGCAAATATGATTCAAGAAAAGTCATTCTGCAGCAGTCTGCAGAACCACAGCGACAGAGGAGTTCAAGAGGAGTCAGCACATGACAAAGGGAAATTATTCTCTTGGTACAGCAACCTCTCATGAGCCAGAGAAAGTGGGACTGGTCTGAAACCCCACATTATAAAACAAGATTTATTTCCCCTTGTGCGATGTATTTTACTTTATCTTACTGAAGGTTTAGCCGAGTGCTCTGCACAAGCACCAGAGCACAGCAGTCCACGGGGAAAAAACTTGTATTCCTCTTACTAGGTTTAACTATGCTAATTGGAGGAAGGGGTGAGGAGGGAAGGTTTGATTGAGCTTTGTCTTCTAATTCAAATCAGCAAGACTAAGCTCAAGGAGGTAGCAAACCGCCAGCACCAAAGTCAGTTAGCACAGCACAACCAGAGTATGCATGATGAATTAGAACACCAACCAGGAACAGCACATTGCATGTAAGGCAGTGAGACCTAACTCTTGCATACACTGCAGTTCAGTCTGTACCACAAGCACAGCTTCTTATTATTTTGTATTTTATAAAACAACTATTTTTCAGGAAAAGAAAGTTAAAAAGGAGCTGGAGCCCGAAGTCAAAGATATTGTGCAAATTCTAGTTGTCACAGGGACTTTTTTGAAAGGATCTCTCTATATTCTTTTTTGGTCTTTGATCCCATATGTTAACACTGAGTAACAAGAAAGGATCATGAGTAAAAGTAACCACTGTACACTCAGTAGCTCAGTGGTGAGAAAAGAAAAAACAGGTTGGTATTTTGCTGAGAAGCTAGCAAACCCTAGCCACAACAAACCAAACAAAATAAACTCTTCCTCTTTTTTCCCCTATGATGAAACCTGGTTTCACACCTACGGCCTCAGGGAGGAGATTCCCAAACTGTAACTCCACAAGACAAAGATAAGCAGTTAAGCTCCTCTGAGGAACCACAATAAAGTGAGAGTTACAAACACATCATTTCCCTGAGGCAAGTTCTGCAGGAAGGTTCAGTAGCTTGAGAATCACTACCCTATGGTTTTACAAATGTAACTAAACCAGCATGTCTGAATAGATGTAATTTTCAACATGTTTTAAGATATACAAGAAGCACAAAGAATCATACCTAAAAAGGTAACCAACAATGACCCATAAAACCAATATGAGAACAGCATATATGAGAGTGTGATTAATACAATGAATTTTTTTTTGCTTTCATGTCACTGATTCAAATCATAGCTCAGTTAAAAAACTGAGCAATTTGATAATTATACTCAAGAGGCTGTGAAGCCACTTAAAAGACATTAAGTCAGTGTTCTAAAAAAAGACATCACAAAAAGTTAAATAACTGTCATGCAAATTCTTCTAGCATGATCTTTTCATTACAAGATGCTCCTTCCATGGCAGGTGTGAGCCACGCTGAACTGCACATATATACCTTGTCACTGTAACTTACCTATTGTACAAGTGTCCATTTTAAGTGCTGTGCCATGCTGCAGCTAGACAGGTACAACAGTATTACACTGGAAACAGCATTTTGCCTTCCTAGCACTGAGAATCCAGTTTTTTCCTCATTGCAATATTCAATATGCATCAAAAGTACTTGTAAGTGAAAAGCAGCAGCAAAATCAAAGAGGAGAAGCCAAATTCCTCCATATAAATATTTTGCTGAGTGCTCAACTGAAAAACACAAGACTCCCCTCACCTTTTGTTGGCATAGACAGAAGACCAGATTATTGCTAGGCAGAAAGCTGGAATCAGTTTAGATACATTAATGTATCAGATTCCCAGATACCACTTGATGCACTGCGTAAAGGAACCTTACATTGTAGGTACTAGATAGAAAGCCAGAGAATCAGCATACTGACTGCACTGCTTTGATGTTCCTAGATAAGGTCAATAATCTGCATACCAGGGAATTATTCACAGCCTGCAGGCTGTGGAAAAATGTTTTCAGGGGCAATGCAAAGATAATGTATTGAAACTAGGTTAGTGTTTTTTGTAGAAAAGGTTGGCAAGAGAAGTCTCAAAGGAGGTTTGAAAGCTCACTGGATCCATCTGAACAAGCTAACCATCTTCCCCATATTGGAGTCAAAGATCTAAGGTGCATGCCTGATTTATGGAAAAAAGCATAAGGTACATACAAAATCTTAGCAAAAGCTCCCAAACAGAAGAACTGAGTGAATGAACTTTGTAGTAAATCGGACAGCTACAATCAACAGTGAAGAGTTATTGATTCAAACCACTTGCTTTGAAAGCAGGCAATGTCTTATCACTGAAGCAATCATCACCTTTCAGGAATGAACTCAAAGGATTTTTTGGCCCAAGAAATGAAGCCCTTGTATTCTACATTGTTGCACAGACTAAATGTGCCCTACTAGAGAATCTAAGCTGACAAATGTAAGCCAAGATATATCAAAAAATAGACTGCATGCTCTGAGGTTCACATGCTCCTTTACAGCTATTTTTGTCAAAAGCTGAATGGAAAAAGAACTTCTCTAAACAGCCACTAATACTGAACCATTCTTACAAGACAGCTATTTCTCCTTTTAAGTCCCCTAATAACCATGGGAGACTTTGATGAGCCAAGCTTTTGTTTCTTTCCACTCTATGTCACTTCCTCCTGGAAGCAATCATGCCTCCTTCCATAAGCAAGACATGCCAATGACAAAACCAGAAACCTCTGACAGAAGTCAAAAAAGTATTAATAACTGACTACATTGCTGACTGATTTGCCTAGAACAAGGATGATGGCCTCACTTCTCTTGAGCAGAATTCACATCAAAGGTGCAAAAAAGATCGGTCCCATAACCATATAATAATAATTGTTAGTTAGCTGATAATATTTTGCATGAACTGTGTCCAACAGTCTAATTTGATTTTTCAATGGGTTCTTGCAGCCCATACCAGACTATTTATGATTTATGAGTTCTGTCCTGGAGTGCAAGCACAACGTTTCTCCAAGTAACACTGGGATACATTACCAGAAAAGTGGAAAGATGCTGAGGAGGTAATATTGGCATAGACAGCACGCAGAAAGGCCAGCACTCCGGTATCTTTTGTTTGCACTGAAGCTGGTAAGAATAAAGCCAGGAAGCTGCTTTTCAACTGCCTCAGAAACATCGGCCACATAATTTTTTTTTTTTTTTTTTTTATCTACTTCACTTTATCCTGTCCCTCTCCATTTATTTATGCAGTTACTAAGAATCATCAGAAGAATAGCTCATGGGCAACAAGTCCCCAAGAAGACCTTGGCTGGTCACTACTTGCCATTAGGAGCGCATCGCTAGTGACTGCTGCAGTCGCTCATGTCACAAGTTATACAAGATGTGCGAAGACTGAAGACAAATGTTGTGGTAGGTCATAGCAGAAGGCGAGGTGGTCTGCGCATCAGCGATTTGAGAGGGAAGTTTCTCTACTTCATGTTCGTTACTTTCAGATGACCACGATAACACAGCCTTTGGCCGAGCAGCAGCACATACCTCTTGCTCTAAGTGTTTATCCAAACAATTAGGTAGCGACAACGGCGACCACAGCCGGTGTGCCACACGCTGCACAGCGTATGGGTCACAGCCCCACCATCAAGCAGCGATCCCCACTCAATTATTCCACCCACATCAACTTCTCTCTCACCCCCCGGCTGCAGGCCCTAAAGGCACAACCAGCGCGTTGGGTTTGCAGGCACCCAGCACAGGAGGCCCGCACCTGGCCGGGCGAAGGCGAGGGCAGGCGGCCAGCCCCACCTCGGCCTGGGCCGCCCGCGGGGCAGGCAGGAGAGGCCAAGGGAGGGGGCCCGGCCACTGCCAGGCGGCCCCAGCCTGGGCTCTGCCACTGTGGATTT
>JAVJGJ010000002.1:8041373-8062983 GCA_035590215.1 Microhierax caerulescens | reverse complement strand
AAGAGGTGATCCACATGCAACCTCATCTACACACAAACCCCAAAAATTGTTACTTTGAGCAGGAAATAAAATTAGGTATACTTCAGGTGCTTTAAAAGTACAACACCAACTTACATTCCTCATGGTTATTTCATATACACTATGACATCCATATGACCTTTAGCACTAGCATGAATTATTTACTGCAGAGGAAACATCTCAAGAGAAAACAGTGCTAAACAGAACAGATCACACATTATATTTGTTTCCATGATCAAATGGCTTCATGACCTCTGCATCTCAGCTGTGAGATTAGGATAACCCTTCTATCTTCACTATCCTAACAGTTTATCAGTTTAGAGCACAGTCAAAATACAAGGAAAGCCACATGCTGAATTACTTCATTTTTTCAAGATACTAACTCTGCAGGATGACTCAAAAATCAAACTATTTTCTACATTATACAGATCCAGTTTCTAATGACCTGAAGTATTTTTGAAGGACAGTTACATCATTTCAATGTTTAATAGCCAAATTGTATTTTGCAAGTATTTTCTTTTTGCATTGAGTTTTACCTCATTTATTCATGTTTGCAAAATGTACCTACTTTTCTTATTTTATAGCACAGCACAGAAAGAGTATGAAGGGCAGGCTTAACAGGGTTATTAGGGATTTAAGCTATTAGGATTTACAGTTTCTGAATTTTAAGTCCAAGTGTTTTATGTAACCTTATGTAGCATTCAGAAAGTCAGAGAAATCTATGTTTATATATTCAATACTTTCTCCTCAGCATTTTAAGCATTCCAAATCCTTTGCATCCTGCAACTTAAAGACGAGAACCCCACATCCTTTTTCTCACCGGGTCCACAATATCCAGAAACCAATTTAGACATGCCAGATTACAACACACATCAGCTTTGTCTGTTGTACCACACCAACAGAATGTTTTTTACACAAGCATGAACCCCTGCACTGGATGCACTACCTTCTCTAGTTTCTCTCACATCATCTGCTGTTCTCATCTGTTCCTCAAACTCCTTTGCTTGTTTCTGAGCATTGACATTGCATCTGTGACTACAAAAAAAACCCCCCCGTATCAGTAACTAGGTATTACCAGGTGCTCAAACAAAAGCATTCTGAAGTCATTTCATCACCAAGAAAAAGAACCGTGTTCTCCTGTAGAAAGCCAATGTGGGGGCAATAATGCTCTTACTTTCTTAAACATTAATATCAGAGCCTGATACAAGTCTTTCACACTGATGAAATGCAAGGTATTTCCTCATACTATCAGGTAATAAAATGGCAGTTCAAGTAGAAAGTTAATTGGAAGGACAGGAAATAATATCTTATTAGGAACACTTCTGAAGTGCTATAACAACAAATACTTGTTAAATAGCACAGCACTTTTTCAAATCACTTTGTGCTTCGTATTTCTAAAGCACTTGTAAAATCAGGCATACTACATTAACTCCTCAGAGTTAATTTATCTCCTGTTTTTGAGGTAAAGTACACAAGCGATCTATCATAGCTGCACAAGGAATCCAAACTCTTAAATCCTGGCTATAATCTTACCTCTCCAAGAACCAGCTGTACCATTTCTTGCATACTTCTACAGCATCTAAGAACGATATTGTTACTGTCCAACACATTTTTCCTTATGCTAGTATTGGAAGCCATTTATGAAGCTACCTTGAAACTGATTATTCCTCTCTAGCATTACCACATGCAACTATACAAGTATCAATATTCAGATACTATTATGTATTGCAGGAAACGTTCATCAGAAGCAATTCAGACAAACCTGAAATGAGAATGTCACAGCTAGTTTTAAGATAACAAGAAAACTTCGAAGGGGTATTTAGCACTAGTCTAAATCTTTCTCCTGTTGGTATACCAAGGAGAGGAAGATTTTCAGTTGATTACTTATGAAAATCCCACAGAGTCTTTGTATCCACAACCATCTATGAAATTGAAAATTCATGTAACAACTGAAGTCGTAATACCTTTTTAAGAGCTCATGACCTTGAGAAAAGTTAAGTACTGCTGGCATTTAAAGGACAGATATTATTGCATGGAATTTAAAGTTGCATTCCTTCCCCAAGGAGGCAGCAGTTGGGGAAGTTAAAATCTTGCTTTACAATTAGTTTCTTAGTTTAGAAAAATTACCAATAGGTATTACAGTGATTTATTTGTAGACATAGTGTTGCTGACCTGCACGAGTATGCATTTTAGTCTTACACCCTTAAAGCATCCCAGATTAGCTTCTGTACTGTGCTTCCACTTCAGATTCAGTCCAGGCATTAAAAGTCTACTCTTTCCATTCCTGTCCAACCTAAAGCACCCTATCAAGCTTACTTTATCCTCACAGATACATGCATACCTGAGGACATGTTCCTTAGTCTTTGCTCCCGCAATCACCCCCTTGATTCTTAGTGGATCTGACTTAGGACAAATTATACCATACGTAGAAGCCTGCTGGAAGGTACAGAAACATTAATGGATACTAATGGTCCAGCTAAATAGTCTGTACTCTTGCTGCAGAGAACATGTCCTGCCTCAGTGAAAACACCCCACACACTCAGTGTCAGTCCCAAGCCAAGGAATGCTGGGGGAGATTTATTTGTAGCGAGTTTGGGTCAGCACCAGACTAACTGTGTGGAAGCATACCTTACACAAAATAGGGTCCTCTAGAGTCAACGTATTTTTACCTTCTTAAAAATGACTGTTCAGGAAAATCCAATTCACTATGAATCAAATAACTCAAAGCTGGTAAGTAGAAATTGTATTCAATTCCACTTTTTCACTTTATCTGTTGATATTTAATTCCCTCATGCAAAACTATTTACACGCAGCTTTATTGCTTTTTACAATCTTTTTCAGGCTGATCCGTCCTCTACTACTCAGTTCTGATATAGTAAAAACAGCCTGTAATGCAGGTGATGTTACTTTCCTAACATAGTTTGGGGTTTTATGCTAGAAGTACGGGGCTGACATTTTCACTGAACTATCATAGCCCAAGATGGGCTCCCGAGAGGCAAGTCTGCTTGGCATTCACATATTACCTATGGAAAATTAAGACAAGATTTTTTTCCCCACACACACATGCACACTTAACCTACACTGAATTGTTTGCCATTTTATTGTCTAATCTTGCAGTCTGTCTGCAATCCTTCAGATTTTGCTCCTCTCATTTAATCATATCTAATCTATTCAAAATAGCCAATAACTGAAAAATTTCAGCTGCAATACTAGAAAGCTACTTCCTCCCACAACAATTTACATGTCAAAGAAGAGTCAGTAACTTGGAAATTTCTCCCAGTTTCAGAGCTTTATGCACTTGGACAGAAGTTCTGAAGTCAGAAAAATACTACACCTGAATTGAATACAGGCAGGATGAATTTTTAAAGCTCACACCATTTCAAGCGTACCATACCTATTTCAGCATTCCTGTAGGAAAGGGGTAAACTGTGCAAAGTAAAGACATTCCTTCCAGCTACAAGACCATTCAGACCCAAGTGCACAGACGAAACAGCCTAGGTTCTTTCAGCTGCATACCAAGGCACTGTAACGCTGTTCTCAGTCTTTTTGTCACCTCCCCGTAGCTACATAGGCAAGCATGAAAAGTACTGAACCATACAAATGAAATTAGTCATGCATGTATGAAGTAAGGTACAGAACAGAAGTCATATGATTGGCCCCAAGACCAGCGGCCACAAAAGCCCTACGCAAAAGGGGCTAAACAAAACTCAGGTCTTTTGTCACTAGGTAAATGTTTACAAGGGCTGCCAAGACATTAGATACGGAAGGAAACATTTGCAAGTGGAATGGGTTCAAGTTAAAACTTTGATACAGTTATACCAAATACTCACAGTAACAGTGAAAGCCTCCACATCACCAGCAGCACTTGACAAAGGTGATGGAGGATGAGGAACCATATCCCAGGCCTCACGACCTAAAGTTAACTATGAAAAGTCCTCAGGCAAGTGATACAATGTAAGATTCATTATTTGCAGCTACTGTAGGAATAAGCGTATCACAGGTTAGTCAACAGGACTGAAGGACAAGTGTTTGGAACCCTTGCACACTCTCCATGTGTAGAGATTTGCTCCAGAGGCAGCAGCAGAGAAAGCCAACGATTAAGACTGCTCTGGAAACAGAGCCAAATTAGCTGCCCAAGAGAAAAAAAATAAGTAAAAAACCCCGTCTACTTTCACACTTCAGAATAAGGATATATTCTCCTTCATTTTTACTTAACTGACAAAGTAATTGAGAAAAAAATTTATTTCTATATCCATTTATTATTCCAGTCTGTAAAAATATAAGACTAATATACAACTACATCTAGCTTGATTTTGTAAAATCAATCTTCATTCAGTGAGATACCAATGTACATTATACATTAAAGTTGTAAGAAAAATACTGATATTTGACATTTTAAACAAGTTCATATATGTAAAAATCACATTGCAAGTAAAATTTAATTAGAAAATACATAATATTCACAAAAATACACATGTTAAAGACAGCTTGTGAGAACATTGTCCTAAATTTAATTCAGCTGTGGAAAAAAACATATTCACAGTTAGGCTTGACCTTTCCAGTACCATAGCAGAACTTCAAAGTAAATGCATCTTAATTCTGTTAAGAATGTGTTCTTTTTCCTATTAAGGTGCACTTAAATGTCCCAGTCATAAGTAAGGAATGACTTGTCCCCCCACTGTGCATGTACACAACATATAACACTAGTCAAAGGAATTTCAGTTTTTCATTCCATTTTGAAATAATTTGGATATTTATAAATTAATTTATAAAATCTGGATTGAAAATACAATTTACATATACAGGATACTTAATACACAAAGATTACATTAATAGCAGCGTAATATCATCAATCATGCGTAGCATCCTCACTATCACTTTTGGATTTTGTCTTCCTTTAGCTAAAGATAAAATCTATATAAAACAGTCAAGCCTTTAAGTATTTTTCTTCCAGGGAGAAAACCGTAAAGATGTTAAAAATTTAGGAGGTAGTGAATGAAAGGCTAACAATATCAGCATATTTTAAAAAAACTTATACTGAACCCCAGTATCATTTATATATAAAATTAAGTTTAGCCACTCATAATCAACCATTGATCATCCTGAAGTAACAATTTAAAAGTATTTCATAGTTAACAGTGTATGCATTTAGTAAGATATGGAAGAACTTTAGAAACTTTATGGTAACTGCAGCATTAAGCAATTACATGCTGTGCAGTCTGTCATAGTAACTGTAAATACACACTTTTAAAAACCCATTTTTAGGTTCGTTCTTTAATGGTTTTACCAAGTCCCACCAAACGCTTAGTTTTACTACAAGTTACTAAACTTCTGTAAATCAGAACGTGATGCGTGTCAGAAATTATATAATCTCACATTTAGATTAATCAGTTTGCAGGAAGGTCCCAAGAGATGAATTCTCATGCAATTTAGAGTAGGACCCTAGGTGAATTTCTGCAAGCCCTTAATACTGGCATATATATTCAAAATATTCATGCAGCTCTTAAGTAGAGTTTGGCAGCACACTAACCTTGTGTGTTTGTACCTAAGCAATACATTACCTTGCAACACTAGCATTCTTGGACTCAACCCTCCAGTGTAAGTTAATAGCTCAGAGCTATTATCCAAGCTGCAAAATACTCATGTACCACATTAGACCAATAACGTATTTCCACTGACTGAAAACATTACACCTGTATTAAGTGCACTACCAGTTCATTTTCTGTATCTGTGGACCTCATTTCTCTTTTCATCCAAGTGCCTATATTCCTTTGATTATTCACAATACATTCAAGTAAACAAAAGGCACAGAAGTGCAAACTAGCATAATAAACGAAAGTCACCCTCCACTGATGATTTCATATAGGAAGGAAAGTTTTGTTAAAGGAAAAAAAAAAAAGACATTTTGAAGTAAACAATCTTCCTTAAAAAAAGGAAGTGTAGAGCAGCAATGATAGACAACATGTATATTTAAAGTCTACATGTTGCAGAATGAACACTTACTTTCCTCATGTCACAATGTGGATGTAATTACTTCATTTTTAGTAATTATAAGCAAAACAAGTAATATCCTTCAAAATTCTTGCTCACATTGGAAAAGATTCCAGGGCCTCTCCATGTGCACACTGAAGAAGCCATAAATAAATCTGACGAAGCAGAGCTCTAACCTGTATTTGCAGAGTACCATTGTCTGTTATGCTAACTCTTCATAAGTCAAAATGGGCATGAACGCCTTTCTTGACATCTATGAGAATTGGAATTCCGACGGTGTTGAAAGCTTGAAAATGCTGCTGCTCATGAGATGTGAATTTAAAATTTGCATTTAGTAAAATTAAACAACTGTATTAAAGAAATACAGTTTTAGCCTCTGATAGCCTATAAAGACTTTCACAGATGCCTTAATATTAAACTTACAGTTAGTCTCTTGTTAGTAAAGTTACCAGAGGTAGATGTTTCCTCAAGATTGACTTGATAGAGGGGAAAAAAAGAAAGGGGTTAGTCTCCTTTCCTGTTTGTATCTCCCCATAGGGTAGAACACGCTTCCAAGAACCTAGACTGCTGGCTCTGCTAAGCACAATACCACAGTACAGAACTGGTAGCATCCTACTTCTTCCTTAGAGACTACTGGACCCCTGGTGAGAAGCTTCATCCATCCTTCTCCCCAATCCTATTAGTCCCCATCTCATTTTCCTGCTACAACTTATGTTCCCAGAGAAAGGTCAGGCAGGCAACTGTACCCAAGTGGTAAAGCAGGAAATACTAAAAGGGAAAAGGAGAAAAGTAACACTAGAAGCCTCTCCCTGCAATTCTCTAGGAAGTTTGCAGCTGATAACACACCTACTTACACACTTGCAGTATCAGGACTTGTCATCAGTGTTCTGTTTTACATACAGCAACTTTGTAATATCCAAAACACCCAGCCAGTGGTACACAAAGATCAACATTTATAGTCTAGTCCACTTTGATGAACAATTTAGTATCACATGGCTCAAGCAAGTTTTATTAAAGCCTCATTCTGACTTAAACCTTTTTTAAATTCAGGGATTTAACTCGATTTAAACTGTTCTACACTGTTCAGGTTAGAAGAAAGTCACTTCTTAGGTAATTCAGACTCACTACAACATACCTTTGCTAGTAGAAACCTTTACAGCTTCTACTAGGACAGCAATTTTAATAGATTGCATTATTTTCCATAGCATTATGTTTGATTTTTTTTTAAATTTACTGGCATTAGCAACTAAATCCAATTATATCCTTAACTACTGCAAACTAAAGTGAGAACACGTCTTTGATGCATAAGTGTTAAGACTTTCCCATTTGAATTTCAAAATCATAGTCATTAAAAGTAAGCTTACCTGGCCATTAAAAACCTTAAAGGTGCATGACTAATGAGCCTGTGGTTGCACATTCACTCACAAAGGAACAGTCAACTTCAGGAGCCCCCACCTTCAAAACCTGACTGTTGTCAAGCTGCTGATCACTATCACATATCCCTATTGCTCAATGTGTCAGTTGGGGAACTAGACCAACCACAAACATCTCTTCCCACCCCACCTCATGCTTATTTTTCAGTTTCCTCAAATACACAAACAGCTAAATAGCTGTACCAGCTAAACAGCAGTCCAGAACAGGAATGAAGTGGCTAAAGCAGCTCCATCATACGTAAGCAGCACTTCAGATGAACATGAAACCACAGTACATTAGATAGTCAATCTCACATAATAATGCAAGTGTACTTCTATAGAACCAGTAGTATTCTGCATTAAAAAAAAAATAATCAAGTAACTTTAAAAGAAAACTCACAGCCATCTCTTAGCTATCCTTCATTTTCAATTTAAATTTTCCTCATTCAGTTGCAGTCAGTTATTAATTAGCTTCCATCTTTGTGAAGTATTTACATTGAAGTGCAGAATCAACTGAAGTTAAGTCAACTTACATAAATTTTGAACTTCTTGTATTTACTTTTTTCCTTCCTTTTAATCTAGCTGCAGTGCTTGATAGAGAGGTATAAAATGTATTACATATTAAGCCAAACTGAAACATGTATGGCATCCTTACTTAATACAAAGTACACCAATGTAATTTCATAGTGTTATTATAGTTCCATCTTCCTCTAATGACTTATGATCTGCATCTTGTACTTCGTATTCCATGCTAACATTGCCTGCTGAATGATTCAAGTTCATCTCACTGGAAGGAAGGAATCCATTTTGTGCTGATTCATGAAGGAGTTCAATTTGTGTCAATGATTCTAGGCTTTCGCTGGTAGGTGCGGCTTTTGGAATCTGTTGTGGCTCACCACTGTCTTCAATAACAATGTCCTCTTCATCACTCTCCTCTTCTCCTTGCAAGAAATTTGTTAAAATATTTGGCGTGCTACTTGGAAGACTAGATTCAGTAGACTGACCGGAGCTGCCAGAAGTCCGACTGTTCCTCACAACATTATTTCTCTGGTTTGCTGGTCTTACTGTAATGATCAGATTACGGCTGTTTGCAATCATCATGTCTGTAACCTGATCAAGGCTTTTTCCCGAAACCTCTATTCCATTCACCTCCAGTACTTCATCATTGACAGCCAATAAACCTGTGCTTTGAGCCAGGCCTCCAGGAACAAGCCTAGATATGAAAATCCCTGGAACTTTCTCTAATCCATGTGGCGTTACTCTGACACTAGAGCCGTCTCGTATATAGAATCCAAGGGGTTTGTCAGTTCCGTATTTGTAAAGTCGTACCCTACGGTGGGTTTCTGGAAGAATATCTACATCTATAATAGAAGACACTGGTCTGAAGTCTTGTGGCATGCTAATGACAATGTGTGGTTTCTTCTTGTGATTATCTGGACGTAACACATTTGATAAGACATTTTTCTTCCTTGTCATAGTATCCGTACCAAAGGCACTGTAGTCTGCATCTTCTGTAAGACATAGCACATTGATAATTAGATCACTTTATATGTGGTCCATACCACACTGCTATCATGTTTTAGGTTAGCAAAGTGAAATATCTAATCTACAAGGTTTCTGGCTTGCCATAGTAGAACCATTTCTCTCTACACATAAAACAAGAGCTTTAATGTTACAAGATTCAAAGTTTGTAATACTTTTAGTTTCCTTCTATCAAACGAAACGAAAAAGTTAAAGCAAGTTACAGCAGTACAGACTCAAAGAACTATAGATGTTTGAGAGAAAGGTTAGAATGGAAAGAGTGAGTACATTCCTAGAAACATTTTAATTTTATTCAGAGTAATTCCACTTGCTAGTTTTCTCTCCTCAGGTTACAGATCATTGGAAAAGAAAGAATGAAAAAGGGAAAGCAGCCAGTGCGCCTATTATTGCCTAGTTCCTGGAAGCTAGCCAAGTGACCTGGATTCAAACTCCAGAAAGCTTATTCCATTCTGCACTCTCTTCCCTGCCCCCACGCAATGTAGGTAAAATGGCTATGGAACAGAAACAAAGAATCTTGCGCACAAATACTTCAAGCAAAACTGTTCATACAAGCGATGTTGTAACTGCCTCAATTTGATACATAAGTATGCTTAGAATTTTTTTTTTAAGAAAACATAGACAAGTCATACAAATACTTCTAGGAGGGCAAACGTGTCTGCAGAAGCAATTCTGATGTCTTAAATGCCTATTTACCAAAAGGAAGCTTCCATTTTTCTTTTTAATATGCTATAACTCCCCAAAACCAATGAACCAAAACACATTCAGATCTGAGCTTCCTTGGATTTACACTCGTATTTTTGCAACACTGCATAGATTCCTTTTTTCTGTCGTGGATAAAAAAAGCCTAATCAAGCAGAACTGGTTTGCACTAACCCTGGAATTCAGAAAAGTTGGGATTTCTTTGTATTGTCATATTAAGATGCCATTGGTACAGCTGAGAAAGTAAAAGAATTGCTATATACTTCAACCTGTGAATTGAAAAAAACATAGAAATGCTGAATTTCAGGAGAGTTGTCAATTGCTGATGAAAAAAGTGAGAGCTGGTAAGTCAGAAGTTGGGTTTTTTTTCCTAGGCTAAGATATACAGACATGTACCAGCTGTATTTCAATCCTTCAGATGCTCTAAGCAAAATAAAACAAAGAAACCAGTTCTGAAGCAATAGTCTAATACTATTCCAGCATGTAATACTAACTCTCCCCTTTCCCAGACATCAAGGTTGCTGAAAACAAAGAGTTTAAAAATAAAACTGGTCTACTAAGGCAGCCTTGGGCTTAGTATTCTAAAAAGATAAATGACAACAGGAAAAGAAACAAATTTAAATTAGCCCACAAAAAACCAAAGGTATTTATTATAAACTCATACCTTGTGTGTACCCAATGGTAATAAAATAGTTCATCAACATGGTTTAAAAAAAACCCAACGCATCCTGATGAAGGCCTTATTTACATTTCTTAACTTTGTTTAAAAAATAAGCACACCTTTAGCAAAGCAAAGCTGTCTGCTAAAGACTAACATCTTCTGCATTAGTTTACAGATAAAGCTGTTCAACAAACAGGAATTATTTCTGAAGACAGCTAAATCTGTACGGCCATACTATACTCTGGAGTCACTTTTGTGATAATCTCAGTTACTTTGGGGGGACATGGATGCCTCTCTAGGATATTATATCCTATATATATATATTATATGGTTAATTTTTACTTCTCCTGTTTCTCAGATTTGGCCATCTTTCCACCTAGACTAGTGTTTCTGTGAGCTGCTGAAGAACAAAGGCAGTACTACCACATGTGTTGCTTTGGCACAGACACCCCACAGTGCTCTCACTTCACATAAGGAAGTGCATCCTTGGGCTGCATCCTCAGGGGCTTAACTAGCAGAGATAGAGATGTGATCAACCCACTGCTCAGTGTTTGTTAGGCTGCACCTGGAATACTGTGGCCAGTTCTGGTCCTCACAATTCAAGAAAGATACAGGCAGACAGATATCAAGAAGATACAGGTCCAAAGGAAGACCACAAAGATGATCAATGGGCTGGAGAACCTGCCCTGTAAGGAAAGACTGAATGAGTCAGGGTCTTTTCTCTCTGCAGAAGAAAAGGCTTGGGGAGGAACCTCACCACAGTATGTCAGTACTCAGTGGCTGCCAAGCCATGAGTAAAAGTTGCACTGGAAGAGGTTTAATCTTTTTTCCTTTTTTTTTTTTTTTTTTTTTTTTAAAGTGAAAACAGGAGATCACTAGAACAACATCCATGGGATGTAGTGAAGGGGACTCCACTGCAGGTTTTAAAGATGCAGTTGGACAAGGTGCTAGATAATCTCATCTAGGCTCCCTCTGCCATACAAGGTTGGGCCAGATGATCTTCTGTGGTCCCTTCCAACCTGGGCTGTTCTATGATTTGATGAATTGTACAATGAAGAGTAGGGAAGTAAAAGCAAACACAAGACCTACAGCAGCTACGCTTGAGAACATTAAATTAAATGACTGTGAATACAGGAAATAACGTTTAGTTTATCTGGGAGTCTGAAAGGTTCTCAGAAGAGCATAGAATTACTACTGTTCTTCAGCAACAGAGTTAAAGAGAAAAAAATTGTAATTCAATGTTAAATTAAAATAACATTAGATCAAGCAAAAAGACTTTAGAAAGCCTAAAATCTGTTCTTCAGATGCTTAAGTGTGTTAAGTCAGTTGCGTTGAAGAGTGGGTTGATTAAAAAACAACCCAACCTCCCAAACCAAGGCACATAACAGGTAGACTATGTCTGAAGTCTAACACACCTCCACAAACGTAAACTTAACAATTTCTCTGTAAAATGTATTTTGGGACACCTAACTGACTGAAAATAAGCCATTACAAATTCCGTACCTATTGCTGAAAATTAACATGCTGATTTTTAAGACGGCATGAAACAATTCTTTTAATATTTGCTTAAAATTTATGATCAAAGAAAAAAGTGAGAGAAGTTTTGCCCTTATCTCTACTGACAACTCATCCAACCAGTTTCAAGTTAGACATCTGGTTGTTACATTGGGAGGATTTTTGCAATTCAATGAGTTGCAACATCTTCTCTTTTTTTATTTGGAACTACAGTTGCCTACAAAACAACTTGGAAAGTGCAATTGTGAAATAAGATACTACACAGAAGTGTCTTTTACTGCTATAGACAAAGTAACACAATGACAGTGAGAAAGCTACAGTGTAGATGAAAATTTTAGACAAACAGTAATCAACGATGACTTGAATATTAGAATTAATAATGTTAATGAGTGTAAAGGTTAATTTTTTAGGTCATGGATTTCCCCCTCCCCCACCAGCAGCTGATATGCATCTTAGTGATCTCAAAACCTATGTAACAACTTTTTTGTGCAGTGCATGTCTAAGTAGCATAGATCTCTTATACTTTAGAACTCTGGTTTTAAGGCTGCACAATCAACGTTAAATTTGGTAAGACTAGAGAAAAAAATATTCCAAGGACCAGAAAGGTACTGCATGGATAAGACGGGTCATTTTGCCTCATTTCAAAAGCTTCAATTTTTTGGTTTGTAGTGGTGACATATTTCTAGGCATTTAACAACACACTGCTCCAGAAGAGCTCTGTTCTTTGGGAAGTTCCCCAGAAAGCCAATGAGTAAGTTAGAGACATTTCAGCTGATCAGTTCCATACTGGTCAGACCTTAACCCGTATTATGCTTTTTTTAGAGTAAGCTCATTTAAAGAAAATAGGAAAATTGCACATGCATAATTTATTTGTACTAAAGTGCAAGCTGCTGATTAAAACTCTGGGATCTAGGTACTAACATACCAATACTAGTGAAATGCTAGGTTTCCACTGCTTTTAGTACAGAAACAGTACACAGGAAGAAAAACAGCACATTAAAACATTGTCAGTATTGATTTTTCTCACAAGTACTCTTCCACATGCACTGCAATATTAAAAGGTATTCAGCTTTGGGTTTTTTTTCTCCTTAAATTCAAAGTGCACAATTTCAGATTCTTCTCAAAGAATCTGAGTATCCGGTATTTCACACATTCTGTCACATTAAATGTATATCACATTCAACATTGCCACAGCGGGCTGTAAGGCTTCTTCACCTTCAGGCCTTCCTACATGGTAAGTTTGGCAGGTACTACATGAACAAACATACACACATTTCTTACATCCAAGAAGTAGATTTATTGCTGTGATCATTTGCAGGACACAAGTTTGTGCTCTTGACCCAAGAGTTAGATCTTGAACTATTCACAACTTTCCCTGAACAAGAAATGAGAGTTCACAAAAGAATCATCAGCCAACCTGCCTTACCACCAACTAGGAGCTGGTAAGGGTGAAAACTTTTTTCAAATTTTTCCACAGTTGCTAGAAAAACATGAATATCAGTTGCAAATGACTGGCTTTGAAATAAATATTAGGTAAATATATTTGTATGCAAAATAAAAATTCAAAAGTACTTTTTAGACAAAAACAAAGATCAGAAAAACATTTATTAGAAGAGATATGAACTTTAAAATTCTTTCAGAAGACAAATATAAAATCAGAAATCTTAACACTGAGCTGGTGCTTTTCTTTTTAGAAACCTAAGTTACATGACACATTATTGAAATAAAACCATCCCAAAATTGCAAGCCATGTCAAAATATTTAAGAAACTATAAAGCATCAGGGTTGTTTTGTTTTGTTTTTTTTTTTTTTAATTATTATTATTGTAATTAGTCCTAGTAGTCTAGTAATTCAGAACTAGTACAAACCTTTATACAGTTTAAGCTACATAATTTGTGGGGAAAAAGAAATAGTGGAAGGTTGATAAAAACACATCTCCAAATCTCAGCCAAACAGCATGACTCTGTTTAACCTCTCTTCCACTGCTAAACAAATTTTCTAAAGCAATATTCAAGTACAAAGGCATCTTTGTTCTGGCACCTCCCTAATCAGTTTAAAGCTGCAGTGGAAAATATTTTGGCATAAAGCCAAAGGACAAGGTGTTAACTACAGATAGTGTTAAGGAGAACGTCCACATAGCACAAGAATGATTTTTCCCCCAGCAGTTTCAAGCTCAAGTTGGCACCAATCTGTAGACACTTACTACATGAAACTTAAAACAAGAGACCACAAATGCCCAGTCTGGTTTCAATTTAACATTATTCAAGACAGATTTTTAAAATATTTTCCTGATCCATTTGCAAAGCAATGTAGAGTTATGCCTCAAGAATTAAATCTTCTCACCCCCCTAAATAATTAGTACATTTAAATATAGATACAATTTAGCATTTTTTTAAAGAAGCCCCAAGAAATCCTGTCTCTTATTTTAGTCACAAGTTATAACAAAACATGACTTTAGGAAACTAACCTACGTTTTTAGCAAGACGACTAAGAATACCTAGGATATTCCAGAAAGCTGTTTAAAAAGCTAGGTCCCCTTACTTTTCACTAAAATGAAAGTTTCTCAGTGAAGAACTCTACCTCAAGAGGCACAAATAAATTAACCAAAGAATCCACTTTTTACTATATACAGCCACATACTTGCAGAACTCATGCAAGAGTTGTGTATCATATTTTAACATCCCCCAATTGAGTTTTAAGGACATTATAATTAAATATATATTCTGTTATCTCTATTATTATTGTATTTACAATGCAAAGCCCTCCATGTCAAATTGCCCTCCAGGGTCTGTGTGGACTGTGTTCCTCCCCCCCGCAGTTTTATCTTCAGTAAGATTTTTCTCACAGACAGAGTGACTCCCATACATCTGGATTTAATCATGATACATCAGTTTAACCTTTAAATTCCAGATGTCAACAGTACCTGTTAATCTGTTATACTGCAGATAGAAAGAAATTCCAATAAGGAACTGTTTTCCTCAAACTGATAGCCAGTTGTTACTTGTACAATATCAAGCTCCAGTTCAGATTTAGCACTGGAGCAGTTTAAAATAAAGGAATTTAAATACACTTAGAAGAGTCTAAGGGGAATAACGATTTCATTACTTTACAGGATCTCTAGGTTTCTCTACCACATTAACCAATGCACATAAATGCCTAGTTCAAACTTTCTAGCTTTCATAAATTAGGAGTCAAAACCAAACAGAAGAGAAAAGAGTATTTACTTTGGCATAACACAATTTCTGAAATTTCAAAGTCACATTTTCACAATTGTCAGTTATTAGTAAATGCAAAAGCATCTTGCTGCTCCCATTTCAACCTCCCATTTGACATCCTGCATGCTCCTTGCATGCAATATACTAAGTTAATATTAGCTACCCTAGATTTTATTGTAGTTTGCTCATACCTTATGCTAGCTTTCCACAAACTGCTTCTAAACAGGCAAGACAGTACAATAAAACTTCGTACCTTAAGACAGCAAAAACTTTCTCTCTTACCCCAGTGGCTTTTTGCCAAAGATCTTAAATTCCCAACTATTATTGTTGGAAATACAAAACCAGGTGAAGTTCTATCAGAAAACCCACAGAAATTTTTTCAGATTTAAAAGAATGCATGAAAGCCACAAGAAGCCTTGCAGGTGGAAAAGTAACTTACATCACTTCGTAGTTCTACCTCCAAAACAAACAGAGATCAGAGTACCCCCATCAACAGTAGGTATGTGTTCAGACATTTGATTTTCAATTTCAGAGGTACAGCCAATAAGGAGCTGTACAATCAGATGAATTAACCAAGCCTAAACAAATTATGCTGCACAAATTATGACACATCTCTAACTCCTGCAATTCACCTTTAGTTACAGGCAAATTATCAGAAATAAAATACAGAATCAAGTAATTTCCTTATTTTCCATTAAATAAACCTGTTCTATATGGTAAACATGCAAAGTACAGTGCTGGAAGTGCTGGACTCAGATGCCAGACTGGGTTCTTTATTCCGTAAAACTCTATAGCAAAAAGACTCCAGTGTCAAACAGAAGGTGATGACAGCTGTTACTTTCTACAAAGCTTTTCCTGCTAGTCAGTTCTTGGCATGATAAACTTCAGTGGATTAATCTTATTTCAAGTTCTATGCATTGTATCAATTCCATTATCAACTCCCAGGCACCAGAATAATAACAAATAACCCATCATGCTTTAAATAAAGGTACAATGAAGGTATAAGTTGTAACAAAGTTACCACAAGTAGCAATCTAAAAGCATATGGTGTTAAAATATAAACTCAATAATCCCAGTCTGACAAAGTGGCTTATCTGTTCTCATCATATGGCTACTGTAGGAGATTAAACAGAATCATAGACCTTTTCTACCTCTAAGTACTATTAAAGCAAATAGTTCATTCCTTTGGCAGTTCAAGACTGGAAACATAGGTCTTACTAGACTATATTATCCCCAATACAAACAAAACAAACATTTTTCTAGTAAAACAGCAGCTGGCCACACTGTTTTTGAATATTCTCTTTGTGTTAGGCAATTGCAAAGCTTATTCATTTTTTGGAAATGAAAGGTGATAAAAGCTTCTGATAGTCAAGTATTTTCTAAGGAAAATAAGCCTGTGTTCACAACCAGAAACGGGGCATGTCTTTATAAAATAGCTAAGCCAGAAGCAGTCTGCTATTCAAAGATCAGTTGACTGCCTTACGATAGGAAGTGCACATGCATATGTTCATATTATACACAATGCATGCACACTTGCATAGTGAGGTAACTAAGCAGAAAACCAACAAGTGCAGAAATCAGGTGTTTTTTTACTTCTCTACATTAAAACAATTTCAAATCACATGACAAGACTTCTCCCCTCCCATTCAGTTCCATATAGTGAATATGTTCTCCTGAAGAAAAACAAATACGACTTCAGATTTGCGTGGGGTTTTTTTCTTCATGAACAAAAGCACACACCAGAAAGAGGACCAGAACTTTGTGCCTAGAGGTGTTATTTTTAAAGGCAAAGCAGCAAATTGAGCTGCACTCGCATTTGAGGTTTGCTAACTGAAATAAGATGGTCATTTTGAAAGCTTCAGAATGTTTTATTACGAAAGTGTGATAAGAGTAGCATATTACAAAGTTAGTATTTAATTTATACTGACATTTAATACTTCATGTAATAAGACTTTCACGAGTCCTCCTTTCCATCTTGTAACAGCCTCTCTTCTTGTCTGATCAAGATCGGAATTTTAAGTGAAAGGCATCAAACATACAGAGCAGAAAACTCTAGAGGTTTAAAGTTTATCTTCATTTGCTTACATAAATCCAGAAGGAAGCATTTACTAGAGATTTAACTTGTCTTTATCTAACTGAACTAAATACAAGGAAAAAAGTACAAAGTATAAATAGGTTGCCTGAGGAAGCCTCTTGCAAGACAGGTGAGTTGTAAATACCTTTCATAAGCCATAATTATTAAGGAATTCAACATGATGAAATAGAGCTGAAGGGTTTTTTTCCTCCATATGTCATACTGTTCACTGCAACACAGTATAACTGGATAAACTGACAATTCACAGACTTCAAGTGCACCTACCTTTTCTCTGAATGAAAATCCTGAGTAGAGGATTGGCTGTGGAAACAGCTTTATGATAATTGTCGTCATTATTGATAGGCAGCAGGTCTCCATGAATGTCCGTATATCCCACTAGAACATCAACATTCGGTATCTTGTGTACATGCTGCAATAATCCATAGAACTCTTCAAACTTTCCAGGTTTGGACCTCTCCAGAGAAAATCGTCGAAATTCTGCTCCAAACTACAACAAAATGTATCTTACATCATTAATACAGAAACATAACATCCTCAAGCAATAGAATGATTTGAATGTTAAACCAGAAATTATAAGGAATTAAAAGTGCACTGAAAACTACAACTGATTATTTAGGTGGCATTAAAAGGCCAGTTTAAACTGCTTCTTTTCAACCCCTCAAATTTGTAACTATTTCTGGTCTCGATAAAACAGGTATTTTTGTATATGCAAAAGTTGTTTTTATTGTTCCATTTAAGTCAAAGCATTCGCTAATAGAGGATGTTAGCATTAAGGTGACAAACTTTGAGCCTCAGTATCACATACTTTTGTATGCGTTACACACAGATGTGAAGGTGCACATTATCAAGCCTCCACGCCAACCTTTACCTCACATTTGGTTACAACCTTTTGGAGAATAAAGCTTAAGAGTTCTCACATACAAAGTAATGAAAATAAGGAGACAAGGACCCTGTTGTTTGCACATTAACAGCATGCTAACTCAAACACAGCAAAATAAAACAAGCTACACCTTCAACACCCCACCTTCCTGCAAAGGTTTCAAATAAAGGAATTATCTGGGTACATTCCTCTTCTAGAAATACTCCAATTACAATAACATTAACTAACTAAGGCAGAAGGGATGATTCACATCTGCTTACAAGAAAAGCAAAGAAAAGCCTGCAGGAGGAACTCCCATCACGTCAAAAGCAGTGTGCTTAATCATGACATCAGTGAAAGACTTTACCTGGGTCTCTCAAATCCTTCTTCAGCTATGTGAAGTATGAATGCCACAGGTATTGTTCACACATTGCATCAATTTAAGTTGTTTGGCTTTGAAAGACTACATAGTTTAAACACAATTCTGTAGCAGAAGTTTAAAAAGCCAACAACCTCACTCTCAATTTGGAGTAAATGTTAAATTATATTGCACACAGCATACAAAGGGCCAGATTTTCAAATGTGTGATTTTTATTTTTTTCCACATGATGTTATACGCAGTTGGTGCAAACACCAAGAGACTAATAATCTGGCTATTATTTCCTAACACTGTTTGCCATATGCTCAATACTATTATAGAGCAGATAAAAGACAAAAGTAAAACTATGCAATTTCATGGTTTATTTAACCCCCTGAAATGTTCTCATTTTATATCAAATGTTGCACTCCATTCCATTAAATAGGCTGCACTTACAACTTAAAAATTTAGAGGAGATTAAAGATTGGAAGAGTCTAACTTGAGAAGGCTTCTTGCCACCTGAGCTCGTCACAAATGCATGCTGTTGCACTGCTAACTCATCTGGGAAAACACACCACAAGCTATGTCAGCATACTAGGAAATTACTAGAGATACTCATTTAAGTAAGACTTACTTATGAGAGACATCTTTAAGTCCTCTGTAACACAGCATACCGCTGCTATATTCTAAGTCTCCAGCCACGGTAGAACATGAACTACATTAACCATATCTGTCTTATCAGCATATTGGATTTCATACTGAAAAAAATATTATTCCAAGACATAAGAGAGAGGGGAAAACCTGAATTTTCTACCTAGAGAACTAGAAGTTTACTGTGGGTCTTTGATACCACCACCGGGAACTCTAGTCTGGGTTATAAAATTTTATTTTCTATGACAAGAAAAAGGGAGAACTGGAATTAATACACTATGGAGATTCCCCGGGGCAAGTTCAGACAGGTTACCTAAATTGAATAAACTAGACTAACAAAAAAGATTTTGCTCCTATAACTGCTGCTACAGTTGGGCTGTGCTGGCACAGCTTTGTCCTTTGGGGCACGATTATTGATTTGGAATAGCTAAGTAAAGAGCTGTATATTGCTGATAAGCCTACAAAGGCTAGACCACTCCACACTAATGGTCCCCCTCCACCTCCCACACAAGCCTTTCTTCTTCCTCTTTAGAATTGCTTATTTTCATACAGGGAAGATGACTCCTATGCTATATTAAATCAAGGTGCTGTTAAATAATGCATTAGCGACAAGTAGTTCTAGGAATGCCTTGAAACCTGCTACATAATATGCAGTTGAGACAGTCCCTATTCATTAGGACTTCTACACTTCTCCATATAAACACCAAACACCACATCACATAGATGATCCCTAGATATATTTTAAATTAAAGAACATGCACAATGGGGAACAGTAAGTCTAGAGTTTTGGACTGAGGAAACAAGTGTTTGTTTATAAGCACGTTGTACTGATTGTTTTCAGCTTTGTAAGAGCATAAATAAATAATAAAAAAAAAGACTTCACCAACCACAGTTACAGCTATGCTTAACTAGTATTTGAAATAATGGCTACCAGGTAATTCCTGTGCTCTCTAGTTTTTGTCCATGTGAGAAGTTAACACTTCAAAGACATCAACTTCATTCAAGCTATAGAGATCAACCATACCTTTTCTAGAAGTTTCAGCATTATGGTATGTTATCCTTAAAAAAACCTCACACAACACCTTAAGTCCTGCTTCACCTATACTGCTGCTGTAACATTTGATTAGCAGGAAAGGAAGGTACAGAATACAGACAAGATTGCAGACCGAATTAATATGAGCCCACGAGATACATTTTTCTACCAAGAGAACACATTCCCATGCACTTGCAATTTGCCTAGACAGTGAAAAAGGGGTTTTAACTCAAGTTAAATGAATTTAACTATTAACTTGACAGTCCACCTAATACCGCACATTCAACACTTACAACTGTTAACTGCAGAATGGCATGGCAATAAAATATAACAAATATAAACCAGAATACCAAAGTTTTGCCTGCAAGACTTTGCCTAAGCAGCACATGAAAAACTAGCGATAGGAAGAACGAATGCAGATATACTCACGAGATTTACAGAATTGCGCAAAGCTCTGATGACAATAAACCACTGGTATAAGCCATACCATATAGATACGCAGTCATAAAACAATTGCCAGTATAAAATCCTCAGACAGCTACTAAAAGAAGGCAAGCTCTTCTTTAACGTGTTAGCCAGGGCTTACCTCTACAAGTAATGCAAGCTGTAAGAATATGCTCCACACCACAAGAAACAGAAACACGTAGTCACTAAGTTAATTATTTTTTTAAAAAAAGTTCAGAAATAGTCACCAAGTTAAACAAATGTGCTCTTTTTAAAATACTGTCAAAGAACGGGTTTTGGAGATTATGAATTATGACTTTAAACCACCTCTTTTGGCCCAGTTACCCCCAGCTTTCCCCAGGCATCTACATCTCTGTTTTTCAGCCTATACAGAAACTCAGGGGCCAACTCCACCAAAACCACCCCAAATCCATTCATTTTTCCGCTGCAGACACCCAGTATGCGACAACACCCCCCTCCCGCTGGCTGAGCCCCCTGGCCGCTGGGCAGCACTGCGGGGGGTGGCGGGGGAGGGGGCCCGCCCGGGCCTCGGACCAGGCACCCACCGTCCCCAGGGGCGCTCCAGCGACACCGGGGCCGCGCAGCGGCCGACACCGGCCCCTTGCCCCCGGTGCCACCTCCAGCAGGTGAGTCAGCAGCTCTCACCGCCATCGTATCCCCCCCCCCCGCTTCTCACCGCCCTTATGCACAGCGACACGGTGACCAGACGCCCCCGCCGGGCAGCGCCAGGCCGGGCCGGCTCCTTCCCGCCGCCGCCGCCCGCGGCCCTCAGGCGGGGCGGCCAGCACCCACCTTGCTCTTCACCTCCATGGTGCCCAGGCCCCGGCTGCCCGCAGCCCCGCGGTGAGGCCGGCTCATGCCGCCAGAGGGTCGGCGTCTCGCCTTCTCTCCTCGCTCTCCCCCGGGTGCCCCCGGGCGCGCTGCGGGAAGGGGGGAGAGGCGGCAGGGAAGGGCGAGCGGCGCGGCCCGCAGCCAACTGCCCCCGGCAACCACGGCCGCTCCGCCGGCTCCTGCCGTCGCGACGCCTCCACCCTCAGACAGGGGAGAGGGGGCGGGGCCACGGCGGCTCCTGGCACCTGCCGCGCCGCCGAGCCAG
>JAVJGJ010000002.1:7994271-8031044 GCA_035590215.1 Microhierax caerulescens | reverse complement strand
GGTGCCGGCCCCGGCGCCGGGCGGGGGAGGGTGGTGGCCCGTCCGCGACCCCCGCCCTGCCCGGTGGCGGGAGGGACGGGGCCGCGGCGCGTTCGTAGCGCCGCTCCGGGCGCCCGCCTGGGAGACGGGACTGTGAGACGCTCGGGGCAGCGGGGAGGCACCGGCACCGCACTGGTGGGTGAGAGCTGCAGGGCACCGCGGGGGGCTTGGCACCGAGGGGGGGAGCATGTCACCGAATGGAGGGGTATGTCACCGAGAGGGGGGGCATGTCGCCGAGTGAAGTGGCATATCAGCGGGTAGGGGGGTGTGTGTCACTATGGGGGGCTCCGCGTCACCTATAGGGGCGGTAGGCTCCTGAGGAGTCCGCGGGAATCTGTAGGGAGGCAAGCTGCAAAGGATGCTGATATTCCTGCAGAGGCTGCACCGGCGCAAAGAGGTGCGGTAGCTTTTGCCCCAGAGGACAGCACATTCATGCCCACAAACACCCGGGGACCCCCTGGGGAGTGAACATCTGGCTGGAGCAGGTGGGAACAAGAAGTAGGACAATGTTTATGCCATCCTGTAGGGTTTGCATTTTGGAGGTGACATTGTATGGGTTGGTTATATTTTAGTTAACTCTTTTTGTCTATGCAGAGATTACATTTTATTTGCTCATAAATGCGAATTGAGGTTTTGGGTCACAGCCCAGTTACGTTTTGCTTCAGACAGAGTTTAATTTCCCCTTTTAAAAAGTGTTTTAAATAAGTTGGGCCATATGGAAATCGAGTTGTTCATCAACCAAAGAAACTTGAAGGAATTTGAAAAATAAGGTTACATATTTCTTGAGCCATTTCTTGAGTATTGAACCAGAGTCAGAGTACAGCACTGGTACTCAAAACTCCTGATTCAGTCATTTCCTTTGTTGGGATCAAGACTTAATCCGTCTCTACCTGTGTTTTCACAGCTGTAAAATGGGAGCTACACCTATTAATGAGGGGCATTACATACTTTTTTTGGAAAGACCTTAATTTAGAAAAAACAAAAAAGCAGAGGAAGATAATTTGTAAGGGTAGTAAACAATGCAAAATGTATCTGAAGGGACATTTCATGTTGAATGGAGAGAGGTCCGACAAAGATGTGGTGTCTAAAGGAACATGTGTGGTAGGAACTACTTCTCTGTTGTATTCATTTCTCATGCAGTTGATCACTTACATGTTGCTGTCTGAATTCTGCAGAGTGAATGACATAAGCACAGCATGTAATGGTGCAGGAAAAGCTGCACAAAACCTGCCAAGATGGGACGGAGCTGTTATTGAACGGCAGGCCAAGCCTACTTTATGCCCCAGGTCTAGGGGGGAACTCGTGCGAGATACACACAGGCAATATGGTAGGGAACAACAAGCTTGGCAAAATTCTCCTCCAGTTGGAGTCTGGATACTGTTTAGAGGAATTAAAGGGCTTCCCTGAGATGACAGGTCCTGTGTTCCTATCTAGTGCTCGATTCTCGAGTCAGTAACTGCAGTGAAGCAGTGGTGTTTCTGTTAACAGCGTGGAGCCAAGAATGGGGAAATATAGGCCAAACAGTGAGTTATGTAATGGTATTCCCTAAGGGGTAGTATAAACATGAGATGATTTCCTTCTGTCAAGACAAAGAGCAGCCATACAGTTGCTCTACAATGTTCACTCTAGCCCTGGGCTCCTTAGGAGAAATCCAGGCAGGGAGCTGGGACTCTGTAATATCAAATCCACCAGTATCACTTTATTCCCTTCCACAGCTAATTCGTTCACAAATACTCCTTTGCAGTATCCTTACAAAGAACCTGAGAAGAGGAATAGAGCCATTAGGGCTCAAAAGGGAAACCAGACTCAGTCTGCAAGGCGGGAATGTTACGATTTTAATGTGTCTCTTTCTCAGTGGTTTGAGGAGTGATAATGTGGTGTTACAGTGCACCAGGACAAAACAGAGGTTCTGTGTATAGAAAGTTATACATGATAAAAGAAGGGAGTGGGAACTGTCTCAGAAGGTTTGTGCCGTTTGGATGAAATAAATAGAAAGGCTAAATTGGAAGTAAAGGAGATGTTATATGTAAAATAGTACGTTTAATATTAGTTAAATATACACACTCAGTCTTAGCCAGAAAGCTGAGAAAAAGGGAACAGAGTTGACTTACCCAGACTGTTATTGGCCAGAGCTGGATTTTGGAAGATGATTGGCTGGTGACAATCCAAAATTATACAGACTGCAAGTCTTGCAAAGGACATCAGCCGGCCTTTAATGACTGCAGGTGCTCAGGGTGCTGGGTTTAATTCTGATCATAAGATGGTGCCTCTGCAAGTACAAAAGGGATGTACATATTTATGAAATACCAGGTTTTATCCACTTTTTTCAACTTTTCCGTTTCTGTTGCCAGGTTATTGCCCCTGAACACAGGTTACTTTAAACCAGTATGTCTTTCAAGACATGCCTGAAAACCGTAATTTGTATTCAATTCAGTTTTTTTAGGGGAAAACTTGGTTTTCAGCCAATCAGTACATTTAATCATTAGTAATTTAGAGGATCAGAACACCAAGACGATCTTGTCTTCTTTGTTGTTAATACAGAAAGTACTGGAAGTGTAGTTAGCAAACTGATTTATGTGTAGCAGATCTAGATTTGAATTTAGCTGTTTCAAATTAAAAAATAAAATTAGTTTAATGGGGAACTTAAATGCAATTATTATTGGAAAAGTAACTGTGTCAGTGATATTTTGTTATTCATCAGGTGTGTTCTTTCCCGAACATATGAATTCAGCCCTGATCTGCTTGATGGAGTAGTAAAAATCCACTTTCATTATTTTTTTAACTCATGGTACTCCAGGTTGAGTCAAATGAATGCAGTAGCTCTTGCAAATTGCTCTAGCTTTTATGTCATGAATTAAGATCCACGGTAGGGTTTATATCTTGAGATGTCGGTCTCAGCTGCATGGCAAAATACCCATAACAACTTTGGTTTCATTATAGTCATGTAGTATGACTTTAAGAATTCAGATTGACCTGTCAGGATTATTAGTGATGAAAAAAAATGTTCCCTTGTTGACTTAGAAAACTGCATTGGGGCTGTAAACCTCTATTCCTGTTTTCCTTTTCTTTCTCTACAACTAAATTGTTCAGACTGCAGATTCTGAGAATGCTGGTGTGCTCAGGCTGGGATGTCTGAGGCTTACATCAAGTATCAATAGGTTTCTATAATTTCAAGTAAGGCCAGTAAATTCTGCTGGCCCTCAAGAGCTCAGAGAGGCAAGGGGTGCATGTTTTGGTATGGGTAATTAATAATAGGGGCATCTGAATTTAACAAGCACTTCAGACATTTTGGTCTTATGTGCTCCTGACATATCTCATCTGTAAAATGGTGATAATACAATCATATTTACATAGTACTGGGAGATTATAAAAAATGAATATCACGAGTTATATTTATGATTAGGGAATGAGCCTTGTTCCTCTTAGCTGAATACTTTCCTCACTTATTTCATAGGGCAGGAACAGTGGTAACAAAGCACTCATCATTTTGTTTAAAAAAGCTGGGTCACGGTATGTCTGCTCATCACAAAAGTTTTCTCTAACCACTGTTGAAACATTTTTAAACATGTAATTTTAAGCTATGCATAAATATCGGTAGCTAATATTCTGTGCAACTATGAATGCATAAAGGGCTATCTGATTATGTGTATTTGCAGATCTCTTTCTGCTTCACATTCTTGCAGACCAGAACAACAACATAACTTTCTTCTTTCAGGATAGTTAATGTTCTGGCCCAGAATTACAGCACCAGATGTGTTGCCACAGAAACAATTTAAAGGGAGCAGGAATTGCAAGCAAATTGTCTGTCTAGTGGAAAATGTTTTAGAACCTCTCATTGGTTCCTGCATGTTATATGTGTGCACGACAGAGAATAAGGGGAATTTTGCTTTTTTTGTTTCATACATCTGTTAGTGTTTTAAAATTCTCTATACAGAGTTGAAAACTGAAAAATATTCTATTATGGGCATGAGTTACGTACCTCAGAGACATTTTTTTATTAAATCCTGACTCATTTTTAGAAACTTTTTCCTTGAAAAGTGCGCAGTGTGCTAGCTGATTTACTTAGCTCCGCTTGCAACACGCTTTAGAAAATATTTCCAGTAATAGTTGTTTCTGTGAAAGTAAAAAAACATTTGACAATATAAAATTGTCTCAGATTTTGATCCTGAAAATTAGTAGCACATTCTTACTACAGTTGACATGCTGATGAAAAGGGGGAATGTATATAGGAAATATTTTGACTTAATCTTGCCTAGGAAGCCTTGAAGCAGCCAAAGCCCTAGATTTTAGCTAGCGTTTCTTTTTCTTAGAATAGTTGCACAGGATACTCTAATCAACGTAGCCTTCTCAACTGCTATAAAAATATTTGTCTGGACCAAATGCAACATGAATTACCTTAATATCCCCTTTTCACTTTTTTGACCACAGAAGGGCATATTTTTCCTGCAGTTTTGCATACTGTTTGGGGCAGAGAAAAATAGGAAGGCCACAGCTACACCAGAACAGGTTGGCGCATGGAATAATTGTGTCAGAAACCCTCCAGATGTGGATACATCTAGTATTTGCAAAAAAAAAAAAAAAAAAATAAATATATATTTTTTTTGGTACAATTTCTACTGATTTTTGACCCAGTTAATTTAAACTAACAAAAATGCTGATGAAATTGTGTCTGCACTAGGATTTCAATTTTATCATAGACCTATCATAAAATACAGCATCTGTAACTAACATTGGTGAACATTTCTTGTATAAACTTGACTCAAAAATCTGGGAAGATTTTAAAAAGGCCAAGATCCACACATAAAGAGACTTGTTTCCACAGTTCTTTGTCATTCATGCATTTGAAAAGTGTTCTTCCCTGCAAATTTTGTAATAATGCTGGCTGAGTAGTTGAAGAAAATGTAATTGCATTTATCTTATCAAAAGCCAGGGTGAAGTTCATGTCTCTCTGGAGTGATGGAAAATTTACCATATGCATCTGTATGCATAATACTACCCTGGGATTTTGGAGGATAATGGACGTAAAATATTATTCCATGAAGCCTTCTTTTATTGTTTACTTGCTTAGTATTTTCCCTCAGTGGAATTTATTTTTTTAAGCTTTTTTCATATAGCCATATTTTTAAATGCCCCTCAGTTTGGAAATGCACAGTTTATTCATTCTGTTCCTTTTCTTTTTTTTTTTTTTTTTTTTTTTTTGTACAAATCTGGGATCTTTTCCATTGATGAAAATTTCTTATAACAGAAGTATCAGAATATATCCAGGTATACTAGAGTTACAAGCAATTATTTATGCTTATGAAAGTAGGTTTAGTTTTACCATATTTTAAGTGTCCTGCAAGAGAAATCTTTTTGCATACCATGTCACACGTTTGAGTTTTGGCAGGTTCACAGGCATGTCCATCACCAAACAAGATCTGCCATAAAGATAAGAAATTCATTTCTCTCTTGCATTCCTTATTTAGGCAGAACTCCAATTCTGGGTGTGGAAGGAATGCAGAGCTGGACCTAGAGCTTGTGTCTGCACAGGTTAGAAATGAACTTTCAGTGTCAAATTTGTATTAGAATCTGCATCTGTGTTTCACTAGAAGACCACAGATACTTGAATCCAGGTTTCTGGTTTGGGTGTTCTTTGGGACTGAATCAGTCCTTATGTTTGCAAGCTGATCCAAATGTCCCCTTAATTAGTTCACATCCCTTTTGTTTGATCCCATGAGAAGCTAGGTTAGTCGTTCTTTAGGCAGTAGATCCTTCCCAAATAGACATTGTAAACTAGAAATGTAGGTACTTATAATTTTCTTAAAAATGTCCTTTGGGCCTGAAATTTCTTGTGCTTGGTTTCAATCCAGTATTGAATAAGACTGGAAAGTCTGAATAATGTCAGTTCAGCTGCGTTTGAGTTATTCAAGTGCATTTAAAAAATATGTACTTTCCACTTACATTTTTTCCATAATTCTCTGCACTTACATAACCTCTGTTTTATTATTTAAATTGCTGCAGACTTGAAGAGGGAAAAATCATTCTCCAATACTGGGACTCAACAGATAAACAGGGAGGCAATTCAAAGACCTCAGTGTGCTTTGATATTTTAATGTTTACTGCTTCAGTGTTGGCATGAATAGGTTTGTATTTCTACTAGTGCAGGCAAAATATAATGTAAATAACCTTCAGTTTACCTGTGTGCTGAATTTCTGCAATTTTTACATTATGTAATTGAAATTTCACAAAAAGAGTTTAGAGGGCTTCTCCGGATTATAAGGAAGGATTTTGTTTGATGAGATCTGTTAAAATAGTAGGCCAGGGTTTTCAAAAAGATTTGACACACAGAGATATTCCAGATGCATATGCAGCTGCTTGAGGAATTACTACAATGGAGTGGTAACCGTATGTGAAAATGTGGCTAATACTTGATCTATGCAGAAGGTTCACAGGCTTTTCTAAATTTTTGAAGACAACTGATTTGTAGTGTTAGTTACTTGGTTTTTACAATGGAAGACAAAACAAAAGAGCAGTTAAAATGGCTGGAGCATGTCAAAAAATGCATCAGTTTAATTCCATCAGTAACATCTCAGCTTCAACATCACTATAAAACAGGTTTGTTATGTGTGAGTATATATATATTTATATCTGCACATCACTGTGTGCCCTTTTTAATGCTTTTAGTACAATAGTATACATATATATATATGTATTTGATGGAAAACTGTCACTAGGTTTTTGTTATTCATTGTCCAAAATGGAAGCCCACACAGTGATCTTGAAGGTAATGTCACCTTTGAAGAGAGTCTTGCATGTAGCTTACAGGAAATACTACTTTAATTAACCACAACTCCCACTGAAACAATAGAGCTATCCTTTGTGTAACTCTGCTGAAGTCATTGGATCTTGTTCCTGATTCCACAGAGGCTGACTTGTGCCCCTCCCTTTTCTGAAGTGTTCACATGCCAATGTGTTGTGCAACCAACATAATTTGTTAACAAATAAAGACAAATTTAAATAACCTTAGAAAACCAGTGCAGACATCCCAGCTGCAAACAAACATCAGAAGTGCAAAACAAGTAGCAGTGCAGTGTATCTCAACATTGCTTGGGTTTGGGTTCTTCAAGAGCAAAACCACAAGTCTAAGGAGTATGTACTTTGCAGGACAAGGCTTTGAATGAGAACATACACTGCATCTTCTGGTAAGATCTCCAATCCAGACATAATTTCCGTGTCTGCCCAGCCTAGCTTGTTTTCTCCAGAGCTGTACTAGTATATGATGAATCTTTCCCCTGTATGTGTATGAATTTGACTGCTTTTAGTTCCATTTAATGCAATAGCAAGTATCCTTTGACCTGTAATTGTCAGATTATCTTTACAATACAGTAAAACTGTAGCTTATTATAAAATATCTCTCTTGAGTAAGCCAAGTCATATGGAGCAAAACACCATTTTTCTATTACAAGAATGAAATGCACTGTCTGCCATTGCCGCTGTTAACTGTGTCAGGATCTGGATTTAATTCTGTATCTGAATTAGTATGTTGTTGGAATCACTTGTCAACATGGATATTTTGTATCTGAATGGCCATTTCTGAATTTTGAAGATCACCCAAGAGTGATTTGCTGCCAGTAAGTTCTTGATCTGTACATTCTCAATGACAATTCCGAGGAGGATCACAAATGTGAGTTCGTAAGATCAATGATCCATGCACTGGTGTTTGGAGGGTCATATTGCAAGTGTGGGAAAACTGCCAGGGGACATAGAACATCACAGGGACATACCGTTCTATCTATTGCCTCTCCAGCCAGGCATGGTTCCTTATTAATGGGAAGGCGTATCACTGTTGTGCTTACAGCACCTTTCAGCGTTCTGGACACTGCTGCCATCCTCTCAGGCTCATCTGGCAAGATGCATGATGATTGTGTCTTTCACAAATCATGCCTGTCTGATGCCAAAAAAGCAGATCAGTACATACATAGTGCATTTGATATCACTGCAGTCATCACAGTACTGTGATATGTAGCTGTTTGGCCTATGTGTTGTTCCAAAACATAAAGTTCTTCGCTGGTGATCTCATCCATTACCAGAACTCCTTAAATTATCAGTCAAGCAACAGCTGTGTGAATATGGACTATGCATTTGTCCATCCATTTTTGTGTTGGATCTCTCTGCAGCTCTAATAACTATAACTTGATGCAAACCAGAGTGGCATTTCCCTACATACCACATCCTGAGGGTGGCTGTTGTTTGTCCTCATTCTATTAGGACAATAGGAGCCGATGAACTAAGGATCAGTATGTACAGTGAACTGATTGATACCTTGGGTCTTTGGCTCGTTGGTCTTGGGTAAGAGCTCTTCACACTCTTGAGTCAGTGTGCATGTTAGCATTACAATTCACTCCTTCCGTGTTGAAAGGGAACTGAGAGAACTTTCTTACAGGGAGTCCAGTGTCGTCAAGTGGCGCGATCCTATTCTGCAAGAGTAGTCTCAATTATAATTGGCTCGTAGGTAAGTAATAGAGTGTGGGTGACACAGACTAAGTCAATTTACATCACAAAAATAGGCCTTGTTTTATGAGGCATGAAGGACTTGCCCACAGATTTTTTTTATAAACTGAAAATTGTAGTTGTTCTACACTTGCCATGTAGCCATACTCACCTTTGTTCTGTGCTTAAAGGTAGTACTGCTATTATTTCATCTCAATTGAGATTTTTTTTTTAATGACGTAGACATATGACATTAAAAGCTTCTGCAGCTGTATTGATATGGCAGTGTTGCATGTTAATACAATGTATTCCTTTTCCCTGATGCTGTACTAGCAGTTCTTGTAGTATCTAACAAGACACAAGTAATAAGCCCTTCTCTGCAGCTGTTAAGTGCCTGTCTATATTACAGATTCCTGCCCTCAGCTAAATTAGGTTAAGGACTGTCAAAAATGGTTTCTTTTACCAACATGGTTACATTATCAAAAGACGCAAGCATTGAAGCCATTATGGTGCACAGTAAACTTGTGCATGTGTTAGTACTAATTGGTTTAGGTCTGAGGGATAGTTTTAACTATGCTGATAGGAAGCACAGGCTTGCCAAGTTGCTCCATACATTTTAGGAGAACTTTAGTGGTAAATAATACCAACATTCTGATAGCAGTGAGGTGCTGGTAGTGGAGATACACAGATGGTTTTCATGTTGGTTTTTTTACATTATCTGCAGACTACTAATACCTTTCAAAACTATACTAGATAATTAGAACAACAAGCCTTTCAGGTGTAGCTGTATAGATCTGTGTTGCAAAGTTTCTGGCATAGGTGTGAGCATTAAGAGGAATGTTAAAAGGTGAAACCCATAAAGATACAGCTATGCTAGCAAAATACATAAGAATACTCATTTTGCCAGGATTGCCTATGTCTTTTGGGGTGAGAGGTAGAAATAAACTGCAGAAGACCTCAGTTATCTCTTCTGTTGGAGTTCTGGTGCTGTACTTACACATAGATGCTGAGTAAACCAGTCCAAGAACTAAGAAAAACTCCTTGTGATGCTGAAAAATATGAAACACTGAGCAGATGTGACTACTTGTTGCAGTAAAAGCTTTGAGTCCTCAGGGGACAAACAATTGGGTTTGCAGTCTTTGAAGAAGTTTGACAGAGAGCTGATTGATTTTTTTTTTTGTGTGTGCACAAAATTGAAATGCATTTTCATAAGTGACTCTTGCCGTGTTTGTTGATGATATTCATAACATTTCAAGGGACTTTCAAATTAGATTAGCTTTTGGCCTAAATGCTGAAGTGGTTTGATCTCAGCTGATCCTGCTGAGCAACTTCTGCTTAGCACTTCCAGTTATGTCTGCCTTTTTTTTTCCCCCCAGTGAGTAGCTCTCTTGTGCTTGGGCTGGGTGATGTAGAAGAGCCTGACGTTTCCAGGAATTTATTATCTCTGGCAGAAGTCTTGTTAATGTCAGTTATTGATAAGTGGAAAAGAAAACATGTGGCTGATTAGGCAGTGCACTTCCAATGGCTTACGACCAGTCTGATTTCGTGTAACAGCACACAGTGGTCCTCCAAGGAAAACTTCTACGACTAATTAAGTTTTAAAATTATTTCTACTGTATGATTTTGGTTATAACTTATTTATCTCTTGCTGCTTTCTAATGTACACTTTTTTTCCTTGTTTACAAATTTCAGTTGCATTAGAGATACAATTTTCTGGTCTTGCTAGAAATACTTCTAATTTAAGAAATAAATGTTTAAGAAAATATTAAAGTTTTAACCTTTAATGAATATGGAAAGGGAGTTTTCACATGCTCAAATAGATTCTTTCTATTTGCTGACTGTGAAATATTTGAATTAAATAGCAGTTACAAAACCAGGGCTGAAGAAAGGAAGTTTATAAAGGCCACAGCAGATCTGCAATCAGTTATTCTGATGGAAGGTATCACCGCTGTCCTTTAGAGATGTATTGTCAGAACTGTTTGTGTAAGCTCTTCCTACCCAGTTTCCAGGGAAATAACTGCTTTAGAAAAAACACTTGAAATGGTAGCCTTTGTTAAGCTATCTTTTTCAGGCCAAGATAGTTTTAAGGGGCACTCCGTGGAGTAATAATGATCATTGTAGATTTTGTAGTCTTTCCTGGGCAAACTACATGTAGAAGTCAGTGCACAAGATGTCTCTTCTGATTTTATAATTTCTGAAAGAGTATTGCTGTAATTCTGTTTAGGCTTGAAATAATCCAAAGCTGTCTTCTAGGCAGAACTAGATTGACAAAACTTGAATGCCTGGTTTAAAAGTAAATGTTGTCCAGTTTAGATTGCATTTTGCTTAACTGCTCACTTCCCCACATGTATCCTAACGTACATTAGTCTTTCAGCTGTTTCCAAAGCCATCCCTTTTTGAATGTTTAAGAAGCAATTAGTTCCATTTTGTTTTGTTTGGACAGTTTGCAATTAAGCATTCTTTCAAGTGGGCTTTATTTAGCTAATTCCATCACAAAAATAAGCTCTAAGGGGACAAAGAGAAGTTCAAGCTAGCCAATGTTTATTTTTATTATTAATAATTTATATTATGGTAGTCCCCGGGGGAGCTAGGGCCCCACTAATCCCAGTTTCCTCTGCATGTAATGACTGTGTCTCACAAAGCCTTACACAGCAGAAGATTCTTTTTGCTGCTGTGACTTAGTGCAAGGGACCCACTCTATATTGCAAGGGAGCGTACTGATGAAGAGCATTTAAAAACAAATCAACAGTAATTTTTTAAAGAAGCTTAAGCCAGGAACCAGAGGGAAAATGTGATGCATCTTTTCTATAGAAAGCCATCACTAATGCATTTTTCCAGTGTAAGCGCCAAATCATGACTACAAAGGTCTTGTTTGTCCTCTCTGAAGTTATGGCAATGCCCCCAGTGACTCTGATGGGAGAAAGATTGGGCAGAGAAGCGACGGTCCTAAAAACATTATCTATTTCTGACTTAGCAGCAGAAGACACTTTCAAGAACACACTCACGGGCAAAGTTAGTTTCAAAAATTTATGTTTGGTCAGATTTCTACCAGAAGTTATGGTTTTCACAGCATCTGATCCTAAATAATTGGTCTACTTTATGTTTTATATGTCTTGAAAGAAGTGATTTAGAGTGCTTTCACACCTGCTAAATGCAAAGGAGACACAGAGCCAAATCCTGGACTTCTGTAAATCGATTGATTTGAAGAGCAGTTCATTTAAACTGAGGGTCTGGCCTGCTCCTGATGGGATGGATACCTGTGTGAGTTAATGGGTAGAACTGACAGTGGGCTGAACAGGGCTGCAAAGTCGGAAATGTCTTGAAGATGGTGTAGCAGTGCAAATTTTCATTGTTAGCAGAATTACCATCCTTTTCCCCTCCATTTATATGGAAGCACCAGTCTCTTCTGTATTCTTTCCTTAATTACAAATTCAAAATCTAGACAGAAGTTTTCCTGACCTATCTATTCCATAATCCTGTCCTCATTAGTTCAGTTTAAAGGGGGTAAAACATCTGTTTCCAAGTACAGCTGTATGGTTAGTATGTAGGCCTTTTTTTTTTTTTTTTTTCCTCCATACAGAAATCACTAAATCTGGCCATTTAAGACACAGATTTTATAGGAGCGAGAGTTGGGCTGTGCAAAGTTCACCTCATTAAAAACAAACCCAAACCAAATAAAAGCAGAGAATAACAACATAAAAAATATAGGCCATGAATGTCAGAGCACATGTATTAAGAATTGGTAAGGAATGAAGGGAAAAGTACAGATACATCCACACATATTCAAAGGTTCTTGTTTTTTTCCACAAGTTTAAGTTTACATGCTTGTGGAGTGTCTACAGAAAGGGAACATTGGTGAAGAACACAGTGTTAGGATTGCTATGACAGCTACTCTAAATTGTTAGAAAACATGGAGTTCAAGCCTGTGTTAGAAGGTACTGAGTAATTTCAGCCTAGATAAAATGTTCAATCATACCAAATAGTTTTTTAACACTTCAGATGTTAGCTGGCCAGTAAAAGACATTCTAAATTGTCTTGATTTTGATATCTATTTCTTAAAAAATACACCCTTTTTCATTATCTTAAGACAAGTACTGAGATTCACTAATCAGGAGTGAAATACTGACTGAAAAAAATCAGTCTGTGTCTATTCAGCATTAAAGAAAATACTTTGTTTTAAAACATAAACCTTTTCTCTATCCTATTTACCTCTTATATGACATTTTGTGTACTTTTCCTCTTTTTCCAGTGTTCTTTGGGATACTGAGCCTAACTTAGCAACTTCATTATTTCTGTGGCACAAGATTGTTTTGGTAACTTTTATGGGAATAAAACATGGTTGCCATAGGAAGTTGACTTAATGGTTGAGTTCTTAATAAAGGGACAATTTTCTTGATCAGACAACTAAATGACAGACAGTTTCTCCCACTTCAGAAGCATGCCCCAGGACACATACCAGTGATTCACAGACTTCAGTTTTTGAAGATATCAAAGTACATCCCACGTACTGTTGAATATCAGATTTTACTATTACTGGAAGTTTGTCATCTCTTTGGGTTAATATGTATCATTCTCAGCATAATAGTCAAAACATGTAGCTATCCACCATGGTGATTTCTATTGAAGCTTAGACTTGGGGCTTTCCACAGCCCTAAGGCTGAGACACAGGACCTTCCTTATTTCCTTCCTTATTTTGTACTTGACCTGCAAATGGGCTTTTAAGAGGCTTCTGCATTAGCTGACGTATGGAGACAGGGTCACACCTGGTAAGTCTATCTGTAATACACATTCATGCATAGATTGGGGCAAACAAGGAGAATGAGAAATCTATTACAGGAGAATGTTCTTTGGTGTTCCTAATTAAGAAGAAGGAACCTCTCAAGGATGAAATTGGTAGGATTCAGTGCCTTGCTGCCAGGCAAATTTTCCTTTGTCAGAAATGGAGGAGCCAGTTCATCACTTGTAAATTGCTCTCCCTCAGCGCCATTGGTTTCTTCTCTTGTTAGGAATTTGTTTTTAAGTATTCATTATAATGTAGCTAACTGCAGACTCAAATTCTGCCAAAGCTGAAAAAGCTACAAGTCAGGCTAGCGTGTGGAGCCTGCCACATTCCTGAATCTCTGATTCAGGCTTGCAAGTTTGTCATCAAGTTTGAAATTGAAACCAGAGAAGCTAGCAGCAAGCCCTGTGCTCATAAATCAGCTGATAATGGATGAATTGTTCTGTGCCTTCCCCTGAGAGGAAAGCAAAACTCAATGCAAAAGTGCTCACAGCAACTAGAAGAGCTATGATGTAGGCAAGCATGGAGAAACTACATGTGGCTGTATGAATATGCCACATACTGGCAAAGGAAGTAAACAAGGATTTTGGTTATATGCAATTGCTGATTCTTTTCTTATTACAACATTACCAAAAAGTTACAGAGGGATTTACAACCAACCTGGATTCCAAGTACCAAATTTCCACGAAAGAAATAGGCACAATACATCAGTGTGTGTGTGATCCGTGACAAGGTCTCCTTTGTGCTTCATTTGTTTGATATCTGCTGCCGCTAGAGGGAGGTGCAAAATTGACCACAAAATTATGTCTTGAAAAATAGTTTCCAGGTCATTAACTAAGTGCAGGCCAACATTTCTGCCTGGGATTCTACTGGAAATCTGGAATAAATGACTGTTTAATTTCCTCTGGATGTGCACCACTGTCACTGAGAATAGAACTTGGATCTGTATGCTTAGATGCAAACTAATTAGAAATACAGCAACATTTTGAATCACAGGCTTGAAAAACAGGTCATCTTGGACTTGAAAGTTGAGTCCTGTGTTCAAAGACCTACACTGAAATGGTTACATTAGAGGCACTACCTCCAGCACAGGAGAAGCTATCTGAGGGGACTGCTTATGATATTTAAGTTTATTGCTGCACAGGAAACCTGGACTCCAGAACTTCATTTCCAGAAGGTAGCATAAAGCTATAGAAGGGCCTAATGACTAAAGCAATAACTTGGATCAAAGCTGTTTATCTGATTTTCTTTTTATGGCTTGAATAAAAGCTAGGAGGAAAGTATGTCAGGTATGCAGTATTTAAATATATATTGTAAGAGTTGAATCTGCCTAGATAGAAGTACCAAAATGAGTTACGCACTGAAGCACCATCTTTCTAAATAGTATAAGCTATGAATGTAATTCTTATTAAAAATCAATTGAACTAGCTCCTGAGAGCCCAGATTACTTTTGAAAATGGTATTATATTCCTGAATCATTTGAGATTTTCAAAATGCAACCTGTCAAGATATAAGTTTGGTGCAAAGTAAAGGGCCCATCTAAAAATCAGAGTTAAACAGATTTAGGCCAAGAAGTTCTGCAGAACGCATGTGCAGCTATGTAGAGAAGCAAAATCTGCCACTTGCAGCAAAATTACTACGTAACTGATCATATTGCTTAGTCTTACAACAGCAGAAATGTCTGGTGAATATGAGTAGAATAATGATTGCTCATGGCTCTGTACAGCTACACACAGTGGACTTTACAGCACCATAGCTAAAATTACCTCTTTGGTAGAAGATCATTTCCTGCGTGGATTGCATTTTTTTTGTAAAGAAAGCTGAAAAGTTCAGCTGTCTACATTGTTTTATGCCCATTATAGAAACAAGGCAGGAGAAAGGAATGAGCAGGTGAGATGGGAGAGCAGGAAAAGTGCAAGGGAGAAGCAAAATTTACCTCTTTGTGCTTCAGAGACAGATGACAAAAATACTAAAGGGAAAAATTTTGAAAGCTCATCATAGGTCTCCATTACCTCCATTTTCACAAATCTGTTTTACCATATGAAAACAAAATATCCAACATACGTTTCCCCTGTCTGTAACTGCAGCGGCTCTTCCCCTGTGTGCTGGGCTAGTTACAGGTTAGATGTGTTGGTGTGAGACACCAGTTTTAGATAAATGATATCCACAAGTCACAATTCCTAAGTTGAAGTGAATTACATATAACCTCTTCAGATTCTGCTGTGAATCCTTTCCACAGGAAGGATTTATCTGAAGAAATGATCCCTATTTGAGTGTAATGCTGTGTACTGAGATGTAGCATCAAGGGTACTTTCTGTCTCCCTAATTCAAATTACTTTTCTTCTCTAGAAAAATAACCAGAAAAATTTTTCTTAGTTCTGCCAATAACTGTATAAATAGAATGTTTGTCTAACAATTGCACAAAAAATGCTTAAAATTGAAGGGGTTTTAATCATAAATTTGGAATGTTTATCTAGCAAAGTAGACATTGCTACTGAGGTCAATGGTTTTTCTAAAGAATGCTCAAGAGCAAAGATTAAATATAGTGTGTATTTTCCCAGTGGATTCAACACTGTGCTGTACACAAGATGGTCACTTCATTCTTTCTTCAGTCAGCCTTCATTACATCTACCTTTAGAGTAATTAGGGCTGAGTCATGATGTTATCACATCTCAAGAGTTTCATTAATTTTAATGGTCTGGATTCTTTAGATATCCAATCCTGCAAGGTAGTGTGCCAAGGTCTAGAAATTTCCAGCCTGTTCCATGGTACACTGAAATAAAAAAAAGCTTTAGTGTTTCAGGCCCAGCCTGCCCTAAGGCTTTGCTGAAAATGTTTGACAGTATTGTAACACATTGTGGCAGTCTGATTATTTTTTTTCTTTATCAGTGTCATAAAAGAAAGACCCAAATGCCATTGTTTGCCGCAAATGTTTTGAAATGGATACCACCCATCATAAACTTTCAGAAGTGTTAGTTAATTCCATTGTTCCTGACTTTTGAAATAAATGAAGGGAAGAAAAATAATTGTGATTACATTGTTGTGATAGAATACAAATGTAGCCCAGTTTGTAAAATCAGCCTTAAATTTGACTTACGCTAGAAATTTGCTGGTGTAATTATGTTAGGGTTCTCTTTTCACCTTTTAAGTGTTTGCAATAAATATTTCTATCAGCTGAAACCCCAATACAGGTGCAATTACAGCAGCAAAACACTTATTGCAGTGGATTTTGTAATAAATTCAGGGAAGTGGAATGAGTAACTTAGCACTTTTGACTGGAAGGTATTTTTGAAACAGCAGATGATTAGTGGGAATCAGATCATATCTGGAGTAAGTCCAGAGAATGTCTTTAAAGTCCCTAAATGTTCTTCTACTTAATCACCACTGATTTTGGTTTCGTACTGTGAAACTAGAGTTTCAGTAGAAATGGTATAGAACCAATACATATTAATGGCAAATTTGTTTGGCTGCCATGGGGCTGAAATAAATTTTCTGAATGCTTTAAAGAGAAATAGATTCTAGGTGGCAACCCTACAATAAAATCTATGTACTCTGCTATGCAGAAATCTACTAACTAAGATGATTCCCCATATAGCAGAAATATAAGCCAAAAATTTTATGGTCAAGGCTGCAGTCCCTCCAATAAAATGTTGAGCACATCTGATATTGAGAAAAGGATTATGTTGTGATAGTACAAAATGAAATCGACTCTGTTCAGTTTCCACAACTAGAAGATAGAATGGCTCTATCCCTTCCAAGTAAAGCTAATGTTATTATTTTTATTTGTAAATACTACAATAGTCTAAAAATGTAAAGAGAAAGTTAGCATCAGGTGGTCAGAGGAACTGTCATGATCACACAATGTATCCAGAATCACAAACATGATCCTAAGACATTTAGTGATTGACATTGGATAGTTTGTGTTCAGTCATTGTGTTTATTTCCTATAGTGACTAATAATTTACTTCCATTTCAAACTGGCTTTTATTTTGTTAGTCAGCTGCTGCTTGCCAAAGCCAGTGAACAGCAGGCACTGGCATACTAGTGACAGATGTAGCCCCTTATTGACTGGGCTATCAGCTCGATGTGTGTGTCCACAATTAGCTGAAGGAAACAGAAGTCGGTACAATTTTTGCAGAAACAGAACTAGAAGCAAGTGTGTGTCTCCTATAACCAACAGGTCATTCACAATTGGAACATTATAAATTGTAAGGAAACATGAATACCTTATTCTAGCAACAGTTCATCAAGTTCAAGAGAACCTCTTGGAGATAGTAAAAGAAAAACATGGCTGCTAATTTACAGTTCAAAACACAAGCAGAAATATTTTGAAAGAAGTCAGTGAGTCATATTTTCCTCATAAAATTTTTGAAACTATTGTGCCCAGAAACAATTAAGTATGTGACTAGGGCTGGAAAAGTTTAGCCATAAACACAAACAGACACCAGTTTTTTGTTTGTAGAGGATGAAGGTCATTCAAATTGAGGAATATTCTGATACTAACAGAGACAAAGCAGAACATGCAGTTTGAGTGTAGTCACTGCTGATTAGAACCTCAAATGTTTGGCCCAACATGCCTGGATACTTGGTAACACTGAAGGTTAAATGCTAATAGTCTATTATGGCAAATCATTGAAACAAATATAAAAAAAAGGATAAACAAACATACTCTGATTTGAAAAAAATACTCTTTTGATTTATATTAAAAATACATTTCTGAGACATGAAGTCTCAAATCTTACAAAATTGCTCATATTAAAATGCTCAAGTCGATTAGTACCTGGCACTTTGGAGGTCTGTGTAAGTCTCAAGATTTATAAGACTGTTTCAAGACTCCATGTTTTTTTCCAGTAGTTTGGTGGGGTTTTTTGGTGGAGTTCTGTTGCCAGGGGCAATAGACTCCTTCAGTTTGGCCCAATATTTTTGCGCTCTACATATGCCAGCTCCTAGCTAGCTACTGTATTCACATTCTGTGCTTTTTGGGAAGATTAAAAGAGAGGAAGTTCCTCTGCTCCCCAGGGTATAATCCCTGTATTTATGAGATTTGGAGACATTGGCCTACACAGCAGAGGTTACAGGTAGGAAGACAGATCTGAACTCAGCGTGTCAGGGGTCCTTATCTGATTTATTTCTAGCCTAAAGGGAAAGTTGAATCTGAGATGTGTCCAGATGCTTTTTCTCAGGGGCAGTTGTAATGTAGCTCAGCACTTTTATACAAACACTCTGGCTAGCAAACCCCTCTGTTTAAACAACTGCATTTATAAATCTTTCTTACAAATAAAATGTTGTCTTGACGTCCTGCTTACAGTCTTCTACTCAGAAGTGTGAAATGAGCTGTAGGATTTGCAGGTCGCTACAAAAAAATATATATGCAGGGTTGTACCAAGTGGTGTTTGACTTTGTCGACATTATTTCAAAGTCAGAAAGATAACCCCTTTAATGGTGCTTTCCTAACATTATTTAAATTCTCTTCATTCTTATAAGAGGGAACTGTGAAAATATGCTTGTGAATTTCTTTTGAATGTAGCTATGCATTACAGCAGAGCATGACACGGTCAGTGGCCTTGAGGACTGAGCTTTGTGCAGTTAAACAAAACAAATGACCCATGAGAATTTTTAAGTGCTTATGGCTATGAGCAAGTGAGGTCCAATTCATCTTCCATTTCTACTAATTTGCAACAGCCTATCTTCTTGAAGACCAGGATTTATTTATGAAAACACATCTGGGAGAAGAATCACGTCTAGGCATCTTAAAGCAATTCCTTTCTTTCACCAGCTGAGTTTTGGGGGTCTGTACGGTCCCAACTTAATTCTTCACATCTAGAGTACAGTATCACAGATTTTTACTTTGGGAGTCTTCTTATCGTTTCCCACTTTCTGTTCCCGTTGAAGGGTCTGCCTGTTTTTGTTTGCTTCATGTCTATACGATTCAAAGGCTTTCAGTCTCATGCTATGCAGGTTTTAGGAGCCCTGTAAAATTAGACAAGTTTTTCCTGCACTTTATTCTTCCCTTTTACTCATGAACTGACTTTCCCAGGTTAGAGAGTGGAAGAATAGATCCTGGGAATCTGGCTTAGCCTTGATGAGGGATGTGGTCAATAACCATGAGGCTATTCCTTTTATTTCTTCTGTTAACAGCTTGTTACGCAATTACATTTTTCAGTAAGTTGCTTGGATTTTTCAGTCTAATGATCCTTTTGATGGGATGACTGTTCACTGTCTTACAAACATCTGCGAACTAGAGGAAAAAATAGAAAATACTTCGATACTTTAGCTGTGATGTGATGCAAGTACAATCTCTGATTAAAGGTGTTAAGGAGGCATCTTTTCAAAGCAAGAGAACATAAGTGCAGTACAGTTTGATTAGACGATCATTAAGATGCACCTATTTTTTCCCATGTACAGATTTCTATTGGTACTACTGAAGGTATGGAGTCACGTGGTCTTTGATGCACTGAGATAGAAAATAGCTAGCCATGTCCAACAGCTCTTATGGCAAATCAGTTAGCTTGCAAAGCAGGTAGTTATTTAGCTCTGATTTATGATTTTCACATCTTTTTCTAAATCTTTTGCCTGTTTTTTGCAGATCTGTTCATGAGCTTGGCACAGCCCGTGGAACAGGCAAAGAAATGGGAGTGTTAGACCTCAGCCCAGGGAACTGAGTGAGTGGCTTCTAATGAAGTAGTCAGGGCTCACTGCAGGATCTCTGCTTGTGGAAATCCATGTCAACTTTTGTTACTGCTTTAGTAGATAGCGATACCTAAAGCATAGTCACGATAATTCCCTGTACTTGTAGACTAGGCCAGAATTAGCAAAGCACTCTCAAATCTCACTTCTCTTGGGAAGTATATTTAGCCATTCAGTGCTTTATATGCAGTCTGGAAGAGCATTGAGTTAGGTTGCTCTCCAAGTTAGTGGCAGAGCCAGGAAAAGAGTCTTATCTTGACATTTCTGGGCTTCTAGTCTGACTAATTCTAGCCGTGCTGGTGGGGTAAGGTCAGACATAGGGGTTGAGTGCAGATGTTACTTTATAGTATCTACTCTGATAGATGAAGAGCTCACTGTTCTTCAGAGCACATTCTGTAATGTAAGACAAACTTTGCATGGAGCATGTAGTGCTGTTTATTGGATTTTGTACTTCTCTCTACAAATAGATACTCCAGCTTTTTGTTTTACTCAGTTTTACTCAGTTGTGGTGTTTACATTACACCAGCTTGACAGGGGAAGGAAGGGAATTTTTCTGTATATTAACTGTCTGGGTGATTTTCTACAGCTGCTTTGAAGGATATGTCTGTTACTTATATTGTAACTTGGATTCTATAGACATATGGCAGAAAACACAATTCTCCAGAAAGCAAAAGAGTTTGACTGATGGAAAACAGAAGAGAGCAATCCAAAAGAAATCCAGCCAGAGGAGAAGCATGAACCTGAAATTTATTGCTGAAACCAGACTTGTGCCTTGGGCTTAAGTGCCACGCTCTAGCCAATTCTACCATGACTTCAGTGTGGCTCTGCACAGATGCAAGGAACTGCTTTTTGGACCTGACTAAGTCTGGAGTTTAAGTATTGTTCTGGCATCCACACTGATTTGGAAATACACCGGTTGGCCTGAACTCCTTAAGCAGTGGGACAATTACAGGGTTCTTAAAAAAATCAGAAACCTAGAGCTCCTGTGCATTGAGGCTATTCTGGCTTTTGCATAGTGAGTTTGTAAAATCAATCAGAAACTGAAGAGGGCATGAGAGATTTCATTTTAGAATACTCAGTCCCTTATTAATTGTATTGTAGATGGCAACAGAGGAAACGTGTATAGCAGACAAGTCTTTTTTTCTTTTTAATCTACTGTCTGTTGTTCTGACTTTCCAATCCCATGGAACTCAGCACTTGCAGCAGCACAAACCTGAACTGCCAAGAAGGTTTTGACTCATCTGTTTTTCTGTTTATTTCAGAAGCTGATACACTTACTGACTGGCAATCATGTCGGTCAAACTCACATTTGTCTCTCCTGGTGATGGGGGTGGTATCAGCAGGAGTTGTTCCTTCACTGGATTCAGCACTGTGCAAAGCAGAAAATTAGCGTAAGTAACTCAAAAACTAAAGCACCTGATCATTTGGGCAATGGACATTAGGTACTGTGAATGTATTTTTTAACCTAAGGCACCTATGTGTAGAATACGTTCCTTGATTTTTATCTTAAAACTATTGAGTTCATGGTTCATGGTCATGGTCACGGTTCACTGTTGAACAGCTATACTTCACACCATACTATCTTAATACTGTACACATTGTACCTTCAGAGATGGCTGGATTTCAGCAGTTATGTGTCGGACTGTTAAGAACATCCATTTCTTCTAGAAAAACGAAGGGCTGTGACCCTTCCTGCTAGCAGCCTGGTAGTAACTGATGTTTTCTGACTAAAACCTTCTGAATAGTTATAGTAATTAAAAATTTTATAGAACTTTAAAAAGATGGGGCTGTTAGTGGTGAATCCTGGCAAAATATGTAACTGAACACAACTCATGTTCTCCTGGAGTCATTTAAGCAGAGCAGCATTACATGAGAGGAGGGGCTGCTTTTGGCAATGCCACAAAAGAGAGGCAGGGAGGGATACAAACAGGCCAAGAAGGCCACTGCAAATTCACTGTTATCAGCAACAGGTCTATAGTATAGCCAAGGCTGCAGTCCAGTCTTTCAGTCTTCAGCTGAGCTCCGTAACTGCTAAACCATCCTGCACTGTTTTTCCCTTTTTGCTTATCATAAGTTGTTGTGCAGCATTGCTCTACATAGATAACTGTGCAGCTTTTCCACTAGAAGTGCTATTACTTGCTTTCTGAATTTAGTGATCCCTGTATAGCCTGTCAAGTGCTTTTAGAAGATATGATATATAAATGGAAAACTAATATAATCTGACTTCCAGTGCATGTTAGAATAATAATAAAGTGAATCATTTAGCTGCACAGTATAGAAGTATTGGAAAGTATGCCTCTAAAAGTATTGTACTTAAAAAAATCTTACTGTATATCAGTAAAATACCTGACTCATGTCATAAAATATGTTTGCCAAGATCCAAATGACTGAATTAACCTTTTAGTTAAACACAGCTTGGTAAATTATGAGCAAAAATGAAATTCTAACATGATTGTGATGTAATAAAGAAGTCTTCACATTTGAATAAATAGATCTGTTGTGGAAGCTGAAAAATAATATTATACCTAGTAAAGACTGGACATCTGAAATCAAACCAATCACTAAGATGTTGAGAAAAACACTATCAATACATTATATAAACAAACCAGAGCTCAAGTACATAGTGGGAGTTCTAGCAGGAGAAGGATCTACCAGGAAAAGTGTTGAACAGCTGTTTTTCCAACAAAGGCGCAGTCCAGCAGAGTAAGAACGTTCCAAACAGAAGAGTTCATGTATCCCTTAAGATTATTCTGTTACTTTTAGCTGCAAAGGTTTTATAACCAAATGACTCTATGCATTTTTTGTGATGTTGCTTTTCATTATTCGTTTAGACAGACTGTTTTGTTCAGGAATCACTGCAATAAGGAAAATCTGTGTACTAGATACTCCGTCACAGCCCAATGAATACCGGAGAGCCTTCCCCAGCATAGTGAAGAAATTTTTTAATCACCCTTTCCTAACTTATCTCTCCCTCAGGCACTGTTGCAAAACACAGCAGGAGATTGCAGGGGCCCTATGCAAGGTCTATCCAAAAGATGACACACAAATCAGGTCCACATGGAGATTCTTAAGCAGTTGCTAAATATACTTTTGCATTTCTTTAGCAATGTCCTTTGGAGGCTCTCAGTCAGACACACTATTTCATTTTTCCTCACAATGGTCTCCACAGGAAGTAAATATTATTAGTTATCTGTAAAGTGGGAAATGATACTTAAATTATGAAGTTCACAGGGGAAAGCAGCAACAGAACATCTAGCTTTTAGCTACTGTCCCTAAAGGCCCATGTCAGTCACTTAGCTTTTCTATTAAATGTATACAAATGGGTTTCTTAACATCAGAGCACTGAGTACATATGGGCTACGTCAGTCAGCGGAGATGCTGAGGAAAACCATGGGTTTTAAATCCCAGCCTATCTATATGCAGTGCTTAGATGCTGTACTTTCAACTGAAGAGAAATTATTTCCTGAGTTAAGGATTTGCAGTCCAAAACTCTGAAGGTAAATACCAAAGTCCATTCCTTTCCAAAAATAAACAAAGCCTAGGAGTAATTTGAGCTTTTTAATTTCAGGAGGTAGAATTATCTTCTGTCTTCCATGTGGTATCTTGCTAATTAGAATACTCATCTAAAGCATGGGACTGGATGCTATTTCCTTCTTTCCATGAAAGAATTTTAAGTGATGATCTTTCAAGGAGATTCTTTCTAACTGCTTGACTGTTGGCCAGACTGTCCCTTCCAGTGTTATTCCTGTTGAAACCCTCTCACTTTGCATGCAAAACTCAAAAATACATTATCTTAGGAAAGAAAACAATATTAATGTAGGTTTCTAATTTAACAGTTATGGTCCTCGTTATAGGTGACCTGAGCTCCAAATGATTTGGTTAATACTTTACATTAAGCCATCATAAAAAAACCTAAGATAGTCATTGAAGTGAAGAAATTAAATATCCAGGAATATTTGGCAACATGTAATTTTATCAGATTTTTTGTAGATTATAAATTTTAAAATGGAATTAAATAGAAATTTAACACCAGGATAATTAATGTAGTTACTCAAAGAGTTTCTATAATAGAGCTGGGACAGTTCTCAGGTGTACTGGGCCTAGGATTTAATCAGCAAGCTTAATAATCTCTTTAGGCCTCCAGTCACATGCCTAGAACTTAAAACAGCTAGTGGCTTAGGGCTAAGCCTGTTGAAGTTCATCATTTCTCCAGGTGAGCTGAATTTAGGATGAGATTGTGCTAGGAGGTGGAAGGCTTCTCTGAGAGCAACTGCTTGGCTTGGTGGAATGGGAAGCTGCTTTAGGTAATTTTATTTTAGAGGCTTGATTTATAGGGAGTATTAACAAAGCTAGATCAGGGAGCCCTAAGGCTTAGAGGAGTGTACAGACAGAGGTAAGCCAGGCAGGAATCTTATGAAAGAACCATTTGCAGAGAACTCATTTTCTGGTTTGAATGTTGTAGATCATGTGTGTAAAACTAATGGCTTGGGGTATTTGAGCTCTTTAGGTTAGCACAAAAAGTCCTGTGAATGGGACTTCTGTTAGAAACAATATTTAATGTAGGTTTTGCAGTTGCTTTTAAAAGCAAGTGAAAAAACACCTCAATAATTGTGTCTTGTATACAGTCTGGGTTTGGTAGCTTGCTTTTCTAAAATGTGGTAGGGCTCTAAGCCATCATTTAAATGGATGGTGAATGCAGGCAAAGAAACAGCTATTTCTAAAGGCTTTTTATGTGAGCTTTATCTGCTAGACTTTGAGCAGGTTTAAAGTTTGTTGCCTCGTTTTCCTGAATTGCAGGTGAGAGTCAGAACGAGATGTCCTTGTCCTGCAGCATGGCTTACTTGACTAGGTCTGTAGTTGACCCAGCAGTTTGTGTGGATGTGCACACAGAACTAGGGCCTTAGCTAGTTGCTGTGCATGTCTGTTAAGACAATTGCTAGCAGTACGAACATTAGCTTGTTATTAATTTCTTATAAAAATGAGCTTTTCTGTTTCTTGCTCAGTGCCTCCCCTTCCCAAAGAAATCGGGACCTGCACCATTTTTCTTTATTAAAAAAGGATAAAAGAGAAACACTAGGCTTCTCCAAGTCTGCATCAAGCTTAAAGAAGGAGATGTTTCTTATTGAAATTATTATCGTTAAAGTCACAAAAAGCTTGCAGCTTTTCTGCACTAGGTATTTAGGGCTGGGCTTTAACTTTCTAATGTTATCTGTTAAAGTATTCTCAAAGAGAGCTTTGTTCCTTTGAGTAAAGGTATATGGAATTGGACATATAACTTGTAGCCTGAAAGCTTTGTGGGTTAGGCATCTCTCATCCTAGGTGATGGGTTTTGCATCTTTCCCATATTTCTCTTCTCTTTTTACAGAAAGTCTCTCAGCAGAAGTTCTGTGAGATCAAGAATGTCACTGAAATCCCCCAAGGCTTATAATTCACTGCAGAAGGGGGCAGTCATCTGGGGTCCAAAGCCACTGCAGGTGAAGAAAATTTTTGAAGCTTTGAAGAAAGGACTTAAGTAAGGACTTTTAAAATATTGTGATTTGCCTTGCCTAGTCATGCTGCTTAAGTCTGCCTATCGCTGTTCTCTGTCTGGCATCTCTAACCATAGGTAGTGACTTTCCCAGACACTGGCTTGGGATCTTGTAAAACAAGTTTCATTCACTCTCAGACAGTCTGCTTGCAAGCAAAGCACCCTGATGTTTTTGTTTGTTCCTGGTTTGTTACACTTCACTAAAAAAGATCAGTGACAGGTAGAACTCTGGGGAGATTCTCCCTTTCTTGAGGAGCAACTGAACTCCATTGAGGAAGGGAGGCTTTCAGAGCATGCAGGGTGGCATGCAGGAAGTCTGCAGATCAAGGAGAGGCTTGGATAGTGATGGGACAGCCAGACCTGGGGGGTGACTGGCAGAAAGTTTCTGGAGAGGGAACTGGGTGGAGTTTGTTTTGACTCAAAAACTGACTTAAAACCAATTCTGAAAGCGAGGGTGTGCCCTACAAGGACACAGTGGGGAGGCTGGTCATAAACTGTTTCCATTCTCCGTATGCTAATTAGAGAACAGTTAGAGTTAGATATTCTAGTGGGTTTTTTTCTTGTTCTTTTCCTTTTTCTCTTTCTTTTAATAGAATTAAACTCTGGAGTTCAAAAGGACTCTTTCTCTGGGTGGCTTGTTGTAAGGGAAAGGTTTAAGCAGATTCACCTGAAAACTTGAGCTGACTTGAAGTGATGAAACAGCTGTAGTGCAACTTCTTTTTATGGCAATGTAACTAACATTATAAATAAACACTCTGAAATAGTGCTACATTATGGTTGACTAAACAGTTAATGTTGCATCAGTACAGGCTTGAGTGAAAAGGCTGAAGGCTGATTTTGTCCATTGTCCATGTGGCAGATGTGGGGTCTATCCAGCAGACTTAAGAGAGCTGAAAGGATGGGCTAGCAATCTGAATTTAGGGTATTCTGGCTTTGAGGGAGCTGTCAGTTCCTCAGAAATTCTGATATTATTCAGTGTTGAAATGGCAAATAAAACATGGGTGAGCTTGCTCTCTTGGTGTTATAGACCAGAAAGGAAGCCGTGGTAAGTGCTGTTTGCCTCTATCAGTGACTGAAACAGGCCAACCTTTAGCTGGGTCCTGAATTTTTATTACATAAAAATACACATCTTAATTGTTACAGTTGGTATTGATGGGTCTACTCTAATGTTGTAGGAACTTCGTTACTTCATTTATACCCTAAGCTATTATCGGGAAGATAAAATAACCTTTCTTTGGATCTGTAAGCCCTGTAACTCTTCTGCTGGCATCTCACCAACTTAACAGTTCCTTTATGTGTGTGTTACTGCTGTCTTCAGAATTTTGCTACTGTATTAATTCTGGTCATAGTTCGCTTTCTTAAGCAAAGACTAAAAAATGCACTGTAATAATAAATTGGAAACTCAGATGTGTCACATTATTATTCTGATAAAAGACTATGGAGTCTTAGCACTAGAAGTATCAGTCAGTGTCTTGTTAGTGGATTTAGATTTAAAACAAATCATGAAACCAAATGTTTTTGCAGAGTTTAGAATTTATCAGAGCTTAGGGAGGAGAAGATATAAAGTGGATCAGAACTTATTCCCGGTTCTGCAGCAAATGCCATATGATCAGACTCCTGCTAAAACTGAGGAGCTAGCTAATTGGCTGAAGTAACCTACAGAAAACCGTATCAAATAGCAATACAAAGCCAAAATTTTAAGTAGATGGAGACTTAGTCCACTTGGTGCTGGAGTGACTTGAAATTTTAGTACAGAACATGCTTCATGTGCCTATTGCTTTATAGCTATAGAAAATAATTCTTTATTCTGTTTACCATCTGGGTACCATTCCAATAACTTTATCTGGGTACATCAAGCTGGCAATTATAGCATACTTAAATCTGAAAGTGATGAAGCTCTTCTAAAAGGTAAGTGAATTATTTTCTGCCACCAGCCTTGACTACTTCTGCACTGAGCTGTTAATAGGTAAATGTAAAGAGCAGACAACTGAATCCTGGAGACACTGGATGTCTTGGGAGAACTGGTTTTGTAACAGTGAGAAAATTAAATGCATCAAAGCAAATGTGAAGAAGTGCAGCTGTCTAAAATTAGGTTATTTTGACTGCTTGGAGACTGTATCTTATAATGTAGGATTTACCAGGTGACTTTTCTTCCCTTTTAAGCATAAAAGGAAAAAGTTACCTAAGTCTGTGGTGTATTAAAAGCAAAGTTGGAAGAAGATGGTCTCAGCAGAAACAGTTTAAGGCCCTGTGGGATCTCCTAAGGGACAACACTTGCATGCAAGCAATTCTATAGAAGCCAACTGGCATAAAGTGCTTCACACCTTGCAAAATAGTTTTCATTCTGGAAAAAGTAATGGTTACATTAAGAAGTTGTCTAGTGTAATAAAAGGTGGTGTTCAGCTCTGTTTGCTAAAACACTGAATGACATGTCCCCTCCCTTACATGTGGAGTACTCCTATGAGCTTGGTTTCGTAGTGCGCATGTTTTGTGTTGCAGTTCTTTGATATTGTGAAATAGAGTTGGTTGATGAATTCTTACTCCTCAGTAACTGTAAGACTTGCTCAACAAATGAACTGATCCTCTCTACTTTACATAAAAAAAAAAAAACCAAAAACTTTACATAAAAGTTTCCAGAGGACCAAGCAGGAGTAATCTGAAAAGGAGGTATGTGAGCTGGGTTCTGTGTGTTAGAACTTGCTGTTTTCCTCCAACATCCCTCCTTTTCTCTTGCCTTTAGTAGTACTTCCAGCTCTACTGTCTTGTTTTGTTTTGCGTCACATTCCCAGAATAAAGCCTACCTTTCACTCGAATGATCTATTTTAGATGAAAGGAAACAAGAAATAGTGAATATCTGCGTGCAGTGTGTACCTGTATATACCTTGGACAGCAGTGGTGGCTTTCTTAAATTGCACTGTAGCATTCCACATTTTGGAGGAGTACAAACAATTCAGGAGGATTCCTAATGTAAAGCATCTTTAGAAGTTAACCAGTGTCTTCTGGCGCATGTTGTGCACAGATGCTCCTCTAGGAGTGACTCTGCATTTAAGACAAATATTTGTCTATGGAAAGTCACCCTTTGTCATCTGTTGACCTATATCCCTTTATATAGCCATTTACATCTCTAGAGAGTGAGAGAAGCCTTGCTAGAGAAGGAGGTTGCTTTATAACATTCTGCTGAAAAATTCTTTGAGGAGCTCTTACAATGAATATACCAGAAGAATGTAACACTGGGTTTTCTTCCTCTGCAGTGAATACTTGGAAGCACATCAGGCTGAATTGGATTATCTCTCTGGTCGACATAAAGATACAAAGAGGAACTCCAGATTGGTAAGATATTTTTAAAGTTAAATACTTTAATAACCTTATTTTTAAAGTCACAAAAGTAGATGCTCGCTCGCACCTGGGACTCTTGGGGGTTTTCCAGTTAGAGCACTGAGGTGAGGTCCTGCAGGGTGTCACAATCGGAAATTTACCAAGCAAGTTAGCTCTAGATGTGAGAATTAAGCTTGGGATTTTTCATTTTCAGTATCCAACTGTGTTCTTCAGATAGTATTCCTTTATGGGGATGGTATCTCCTTGCCTGTTTAGTGATCAGTGTTCATACCTGACTCTGCATGGACAGAAAAGGTGATAAAGATTGGGCTTTGTTTTCTGTAGTTGGTGAATGTGTCCTTGTAACCTAGATTCTGTCATGTTCACAAGTCCCTGGAAGTACCTTCAGCAATATTGCTAATGAAAAGACAACTGACAGAACGAGCTTTGCCTTTCATTTGGGAAATAATGTCTAGATTAAAAATAAAAATCAGAAACTCTCATGTACTCACAACCAATATCCAAGTCCCTGTTGTAGCTGGTGGTGAGACTCTTACTGTCTCATTTCAAGCATCTGCAAAAAGCAACCAACCGTGAACAGAAAACAAAACTACTTCTAAAAATGTTGGACTGTCTCCTTGTAGTAAGCAATGTGTCTTAATATAGTGTAACCTAAGTTCTCAGTAGTGTCTTGCAGAACATAGTCTTGCAGTAAGTATGAAAGTGTTGCTAGTTTGTACAAATACACATGCTCTTCTGTTCAGCCTGTGTTATTTTTCTTTTAGGCTTTCTACTATGACCTGGATAAGGTAGGACTATTGAGGATGAGATGAAATGTTACCAATACAGAAAAATGGATGATGTGTCTACTGTGTTACTTAAAGGGATGCTTAGGAAATAATGTCTCCAATCCCCTTCTCTCTCCCTCTTCAAAAGCAAATCCGCTCTGTGGAGAGATACATCAGGAAACTGGAATTTCACATAAGCAAGGTAAGGGGTTTTATATCTTATGCATGTAAGGCTTACACTGCTATATAAGCAAATTATCCAAACAGAAAGTACTCTGATTAAAATTAATCTGAAGGGGAATAATGCTGGGTACTTTCTGAAAGCTGTAACTGCTCTTTTTTTTACAGAAGGAGATTTTTATTTATTTATTTTCTTGAATGGTTCTATTCAGGCTGAATGTTGGGTGCAGCCCAACCTGAGTTTGCCTGTGAAGCCAGTTTACATACTCTAACAGTTTATTCGGAAAATGCTGCTGTGGGAAGACATACGTGTTCACCCCCTGCTTCCCACAAGGGGCCAGATGGGCAGTTCTGTAGAGTGCATGTCTGTTCTCTGCCATCTACTTCCAAAGGAATGAAATCTCTCCTCTGACCTGGCTAAAGGTGTAGGTGTTTTATTCTGAAGGAGTCAGTTTTCTGCTCCCAAGTCATCTTTCCCTGAACAAAGTGTTACTCTGCTCCTTGTCTCCTAGTCTGATAATAGCAGAGGTGACTGTTTTTCAGTATCCGTGCTTTTTTGCAGGAATGGCTACAAACTGTTGCACTCCAATCAGTCTGTAAAATGCAGGAGTTGCAGCATTCTGCAGCCCTATGATAGTGGGATTTGGTTTTATGTAGTTTGTGTGGTTTTTGATTTTTTTTATTTTTTATTTTTTTGGGGGCAGGAAAGACTGCTGATGTTCTTTTCAAAAACTTACTAAAACTGTGCCAGGGTAATTTTTGTTCATTCTTCCCCCACTTCCCAAATCATAAAGGTAGAAGAACTCTATGAAGCTTACTGTATCCAGTGCAGACTTCGAGATGGGGCCGCTAATATGAAACATGCCTTTTCCTTGTCTCCTTCCACCAAGGCCTCCAGAGAGAGCCTAGTGGAGCTCTACAAGAACTTCCAAGAATGCACAGAGGTAGGAAATACTACACACATGTAAGGAAGACCTGACTGTTCTTTAGCAAAAAATGTATTAGAACTTGCTGATGGCTTTTTCTAATGGTGCGGGTTAAAAATTGAACATGTGAATGAAATATAAGTACATAATGTGAACTGAAGCTTGCAAGACAAATACCTTACAGGCAAAGCTCCTGAATTCTGTGCACTTTTTTGCTCCTGCTCAGCTTGGCTTCATGTATTCATGAAGGCAAGTGAAAAATCTTTTGATTTTCTGCTTTAATACTGGGGTCCATTATGACTTCCGCTGGAAGTAATGGGATGAGAACTGAATAATGAATTTTATGTTACTTTTACAAAACAAGTAGTGGAAGGTAACTGACAATAAGCTGCTCGCGTAGTTCCACTCTTCTGTGAAGCAGCACACCTATCTCAAGAGTAGCATGAATGGACCCTGTATCAACCTCCACTAGTGAAAATATCTGTGTGTATATGTGGGCTTTTTTTTTTTTTTTTTAAAGAACCAACGTCCTTTAAAATGGTGTGTATGGGAAGGTAGCTACTCTGTGCCGCTTTTCAGTCATAGTCACTGTTCAGTCTTTCTTCTAGGACATGTGCTTTATAGAAGGGGCGTTGGAGGTCCATTTGGGAGAGTTTCACTTGAAGATGAAAGGTATGTTCCTTTCTTGTTTCCTTCAAGACCCATCAATTGATTTTGTGTTTCCTGTATAGCAATCTGATCTGCTGAGAGTCCATTTATTCGATGTGAGTTGCTTCCACTGGCTTTGTGGATGAGACCCTGAACTGAATTTTGGCAAACTTCTGTTTGCTTTAGTGCTATAAAACAGATCTGCAATGGTAATTTATATTTGAGTATAGAAGCTGACAAGCTTTCTTTCCTCAGCTTAATTAAAGTTTGGCCTTCTAAGAGTGTTTGAGGCTGGTGGTAAAGCTTCTGCAGAGAGTTGAGCACAGGGAGGTGTTAGAGTGATAGTCACTTTATTTATTGCAAGTTGAGGCTTTGGGGGACATCGTAAAAATCTACAAGTATTAAGATTTTTCCTTCTCTTTTCAGGGTTGGTGGGCTTTGCACGTCTTTGCCCAGGGGACCAGTATGAGGTGCAGTATACAGCAGTTAATTTTGTCTTTTATTTTACTGTTGTGCATTTGCAGCAGTGGAACAGGAGAGCAAGGGTGCAACATATAGAAGGCGAGCAGGAAACTGTGATAAGTGTGCACTGTCCTGATGAGAACAGTGCTTTGGCACACTTGCTATTACGTTGCCCTCTAAGACTGAGAGAGGGAAAGGTGTGATTCAAGTGTTATGAAAGGGTTTAAAAGATAGCAGTGACCAAACTATCAAAACCAACCTGTCAGGTCTTTGTCTTCAAAGTTGCCTTGGAATCAAGTAACAGTTGCTGCCTGTTTCTTGGAAGACTGCCCTTGGCATGATTTCTGTGCATCTTACTGGGTTGGTCTCCTACTTCTAACAGTTCCAAATGAATTCCAGTGTGCCTTGTGTTTCAGTACCGCTGCACTTGCTATGCAACATTGTTTTGCAGTTCTTGTAGAATGGGTGGGATGTGTCATTCGGCACAGAGTTAAGGAGTTAAACCCCATAACCTGAATTCCTGTCTCAGATTTTCTAGCTTTATCCAAGTTCCTAAATGTACAGTGCTCAAAGGAACGGCTTTGCTTCTGTGGTACTGGAACAGAGTGAGACCTGTGGACTGAAGTGAACATTCTGGGATATGTTAACCGAACATGCTGTTTTCTTTGTGGTTTCTAGGTGTTTGTGCGACTGGGACGCCAAAAATGGAGGTTGAAAGGCAAGATTGAGACTGATGACAGCCAAACATGGGATGAGGAAGAAAAGATTTTCATACCCAATCTCCATGAGAAGTTTGAAATCAAGGTGTGGTGTATAATGGTTGGATTGGAATTAGTGGGATAACAGGTCTTCTGCCATACGACTTACCTGTTAGGCTATCGAGGGCTTCTCAAACTTCTTAAGTATTTTTCTTTTCCTAGCCATGTAAAGATGGCAGTTAATCAGTTCTGCCTACTGAATGGACATCTACTTCTGTTTTTTCCTTTGCTCTTGGTACTGGCAACTGTATTAGTGCATCCGCTTTCCCATGTTCTGAAGTGTGATATGTGTGGCTGTTATGTGGGGGTTTTTTGTTGTTGTTTTGTTAGTCTGTTGGTTTTTTGGCTTTGTATTTTGTTTTGGTTTTTAAGAAACCAAGTCCTAGATCGGTGTCTGGGATTTTCAAGGGTGAAGTCTACACACACATCTTTTTGTCTCCACATTTAGATATTATTTGTATCAGCCCTGTGGAATTTTAAGTGCCTGGAGTTTTGTTCTCTGTTGAAAAAGAGAAATACATAAATGGAAAATATATGTAATCTATTCTGTATCTGAATCTGTAGTTCAAACATCCCTTTATCTGGGTGCATTGCAGATTCTTTTGTCATGTTTTACTCCAGAGATGGTCCATATTAGCAAAGAACAATGGCATTTACATGCTGGTACAAACTGTCTGTACTTTATGTCCTTATTTAAAGAAGTGTCAGATCTCTAAAGGGCCTTAGAAGAGGTTGTATCCTTAAGAGTAAGGGACTGGTGGTAGTGGCCTGTGATGTGTAGATGACACATTGTGGGTACCCCTTAGGGGAAGCTTAGTTTTCACAGACCTTGTGCAGCTTCCCCTGGCATTGGTTCTGGCACTTTCCTAGCAGGTGGAGTTAATCCTTAAACAGCATTTCCACTGTAGTTTGACATCTCTCCTGGGCTGGACTCTACAGCATGACTCCTGTCAGCCTAAAAGGAGCTGAGATCGAAGGCTGTACTGGATCCTATTCTACTAGGAAACTATGCCAGTGCAGGGTTTCAAGTTTTGGCAGCTGTGTTAGGCAGCTCTTGCAATGTTTCCTCCTATCTGGCAGCAAGAACTGGGTTACATAGGAGAGTCTTTTTGGCATCTTGCCAGCATAGCCTTTGGAAATGTGCTTATAATGCATTTTTTGCTGCCACTGCACAATGAAGATCAGGTGAGAGGCTAACTCAGATCCCTGTTTTCCCATAATAGTTGTAAAGATTTGTATTACTTTGTATGACAATGATAGTTTTACTCTTTTTGTCAGCTTATGAAAGTTTACTGACTAATGTTCTCCATACCCTCCTCTTTCCACTTGGTACGTAATAATCTGCCCAGTACAAATACATAGCAGATTTTTATTTTTTTTTTTACAAAAAAGAGAGAAGTGCCAAAGAGTGTTCCAAGAGGAGCCTAGCAACGTAACTTTTGCTGGCTTTTAAAGGAGATGTAGGCATGTAACTAATTCCTGAAGTGGACTTTAGGCACTTGTGTTAAAATTCTGTGCTGAGTCTGATGCTTTATGTGCTTCTAGAACAATTTGATCTGCAATTGGAAGTATGTTTTAATAGCAAGTGTTTGATTAGGTTTGATTTTTAAAGTAGCTGAAGAAGCAAAGTGCCAGCCTGGGAAGAAACACAGGCCTGTACCTGTATTGATAACAAACTCGGAGCCATCTGCAGAGCTAGAAGAAAGAACTGACACCAGTTCCAGTTTTGGGCCACAGCTGAGTTCAGGACTGTTAGGTCACAGTGGATGCAGCCATGTGTGCATCCAGATCCTTTAGGCAATTGAGAGCTGAAGTAGCCTGGTGTAGGTAGGCTAATATACTTGTTTGTAATATATATATTTTTATGTAAGTTGTTCTAATATGTACACAAGTTCGACTGTACTAGAAATTACAACTGTTTTATTTGTATGTATAACAGAGCTAGAATTTCCAAATTTCAGACTAATTAATCTTAAAATCATAGTCTACCAAATGCTGTTGTCAGAAGTGCTGTAGAGCTCTGTCTCTCCCCAACTCATGGAACTTCTTTCCTCTTTGCTACCCATCTGGCATATTCCTTGTGGGGTTACTGTCTCACAACAGCTTAGGAGCCCAGAACTGAGTATCAATGTTTTAAGTTTGTTGTGGGCCTTGGAGCAGATCTGAGCCTAGGGTGTTCTTTTTTTCCCTGTACATGTGACTTAGGATTGTCTGGTAAGATAAAAAATGGATATGTTTGTCCCTGCAGGTGACAGAGCTGCGAGGACTGGCTACTATTCTGGTTGGTGTCGTGACATGTGACAGCATAAACTTCTTTACAACCAAGCCTCAGGCAATCATTGTGGATATAACCGAACTGGGCACGATCAAGTTACAGCTGGAGGTCCTCTGGAAGTAAGTACAGCTTCAAAGGAAAAAAAGCTGAAGCTAAACATCTGAAATAAATTAAAAGGCTCCTAAGTGCGTTAGTAGCATTCACCATCATAGTCCTCCTTCTTTTTGCAGAGCAGGTGCAGGATAGATAGCAGCCTCATGCTTGCTCACAGCAACCCCAGCTACTGTGCCTGATCTCTTGACTGTGGGACCAGCCCTCAGGAAGGGGAGGGAAAAGGGACAGAAGCTATTTCTAAGACTCTTTTTTTTTTGTTCTTTGTGTTTATATTACCAGAGCCGTGGCTAGCCATGTTGAGCGGGTTAGTAGGCTTTTACTTAGCTTACTGCCCCTCAGAATGAGCATTCAAGTCTGGCTCCAAGCAATGTATGTACATCTATAAAGCATGGACAATAATCTTAAAGATGATTAAATGAAACAGAAAATAGCAGCTTCTAGGCACAATGAAAAAAAAAATGTAGTTGGAATTCTAGGACAATCACTATTACCCGGCCACAGTCTGTTAAAAAAGCTTTCCCAAAGACTTAGGACCTTCATATTTGCACTGTCATTTCTACATAAGGCCTGCTACATAAGGTGCACTACAGGGGAGCTTGGTTACAGATGCACTTTTAAAATAGCCGAGTGTTTTCATGGTGCCTGTGATTTGTTAAATTGTTTTATAACTTAAATCTGTAAAGTGATTTTTGATAGTGAATTACTGATGTTATTAAAAGCAAATTCTCACTTTTGTGGATGCTGCACTGGAACTTCTTCCTCATTCTAGACAGACCAGCATAGGTTTTTGAGGTAGTACTGTTATTTCTGCTTTACGGGACTGTTGATCCATACTGAGAGTCTTGTCTGCAGCTAATCAAAGCTTTTTAACCTGTTTCCATTTACTATTGTCCAGGAGTTAAATCTCACCATCTTAGTGAAGCGCCCAACTAAACAATAGGTACTCCTCACTTGTGCTTTTGTGTATGGCTTACTGCAGTCCTTGGTTCTTCCCAACCCAACATGGCAAAGAGGCATTTGAACACACATGCATAAGAACCTTCTTTTGGCCTTTCTACTTTGTGATGACTTGTGGATCTAGGCTCTCTCCAGGAAAAGCAGAAACTGAGCAATGTTTAGATTAGGAAGGGCAGGGAGCTATGCCTTGCAGGCCAGACCTGCTTATAAGTCAGCCTTGTACAACTCTTCTCAGGCCATGCTGGTTTCTTGTTTTCTTTAAAGTTACTCAGAGACAAAAAAGCTTGTATGTGTTAAATGTGTGGTCTGCCAATGTGCCCAAAAGTCAAACAGATCTTCCAGTAAGAGAAAATTTTCCCTGCCCTTAGGGTAAAATAACCAAATGTATTTTACAATTGGACTTGATATTTTTTTCCCAGGTCTTAATACCCTGTTTCTTTTTAATTACCTTTGGGAGCATCATTTGACTTAAACCTTATCACAGTCTTTTAAGCCACCAACAGGAGAAATGTCACAAAGATTTTCAGTTGCAATTCCTGTTCAGGTGTTGATAAACAGTTTTCAGGTTGCATTTCTGGCGCTGGGGAAAGAAAAGCTTTATTGATCAACATACAGTTTCCTGAATGTCTGTTGTGTGTGCTGTGGTTCTTGAAACTTGCTGTTGACTTGTATGTGCAATTGGACTGGAAAATGAGTCTTGGCAACAGCATCTGAAAATTATTTTCAAACACACATATTGCTGTAAGTCAATGAGAAATAAACTCACACAGCAGAGTTTTGCCCACACCTGTTGTTTATCACACTTCCCCCCCCCCTCCTGAGATCTAACAATGGGCATCAGTATATGT
>JAVJGJ010000002.1:7977503-7994171 GCA_035590215.1 Microhierax caerulescens | reverse complement strand
CCCCCCCCCCCTGAGATCTAACACTGGGCATCAGTATATGTTTTGTTTTGGTGAAGTGCTGCAGCTGCTCTGAGACTTTTGAGGCCTCTGGTTCTTATTTGAGAAGCTGAGCCACTAATTAGTTGGGCAACAAAGCCTCATTCCAGAAGCCTGCTGTGATCTTGCATTATATGCCCTATGAAACTTCCTCTTGCTTGTGCCAAGTTACGTATGTATTCCCACTTGAATTTGAAAGCGGAGACATTCATGGTAGAGTTACTGAAAACTGTGTGGAATGGAGATGGTGCAAGTTGCATTATATTTTAAAAGTAAAAGTAGCTTTTAAGATGACAGCCTTTTTAAATGAAAGCCAATTAAAATATTATTTTGACATTCATGTGTTTTAATGTTGGGGAAGGAAGGAGCAAAGTGGGGCATGGGAGGATATATGGGCTCTCGTACATCCCCTGCAATGTGTGATGCCTTCATTTGTCATCTCTCACCCTGCAACAAGCACCACCAAAACTTGAATCAGTTTTAATCTGGATATAAAATGATCAAAAGCTCTATATGAAGTTTTGGAGCAGAAAGGACTGCAGACAGAACCCTTTGCTTGCAAAGATGCTTTTCTTATAAGGGAGGTCCCTTTTTGCCTGACTTCAAGTCATCTTAGAACTTAACATCTTAACATCTTAGAAGCTTCATTTGTGCAGTGAAGAAGACATACTTTATTTATTGAACTGGTTATAAAATCTGTTTTTGCCCTAATATGGGAAGTGCTGTACTGAGAGATGGCACATTCATGGTGGAGTCTGGAAGAAATTGTTCCTACTCTCTTGTTAACCCACACAAATGGCATCTAACAGATTCACTTCATTTACTTTTGTTGGATCTACTCGCTTGCCTTTCCTGGCTGTCAATAACTTGTGTGAATAATTATGCACATAAGTTGTTCCTATAAAAGGACTGTGCAAGGAAAACCCCTTCTTATTCCGGGATATTGCATAGTTTCTCGGACAATAGCCTAAATCTCCAAAGCAGATGATATTTGTGAATAAACTTTCTAGAAGAATACAACTTATGTTGACACTTTGTTGTTGCAGTAGCTCACAGCTCAGAGTGTAGCTTTTGATTGGCAAGATGAGCATTTCTGTGGCATTTGAGACAACCATCATCCAGCTTTTAGAGCTGGCAACAGCTGAGCCAGGGTTAGCGGTGACGCATTTTCTTTGGGAGTTAATCCCCACTTGGAATTTTTCAGAATATGAGAGAGCTCCGGCTGCATGTCTCTGCTGTGAAATTCATTGGTATCCTACCAAGTGGATTCTCCAGAGCACCTCTGTGCAGAACTGGCAGGATCTTCCTTTTTGACAGCCTGTTTTGGTGAACTTGTTTACAGAAAAGAGAAGTTTTGTGGTAATAACTCAGGGTGTTTCTATTTTCAAAGATAGAGCACTCAAAATAACAGTTATTTTTTTTCTTTAAGAATAACTAAACAAATCCAACTGATTTGCCCAAACTTCCCTGAGAAGCAAGCTTTCAATCTAGACCTGCTTTGTGAGAAATCCAAATGTAGATCACTCTTCCATTTCTAAATGTGTATTTTCTTTAAATAGGCCACTAGTCTTCTGGACTCCTAACAAAAGTTCCTTCGACTCCTTTATAGATTATGCCATGAAGAGTGTGAATGATCTTGGGTCTGTTGCAGAATGGCTTTGTTGGCCAGTTTGGCAAAAGGCTTTGTTTTTTTTGCCAACTTAAACAGCAGTCTGAATTCTGTCTCTTACATGAGGGACAAAGAGAAAGCCTGTATTCTCTTTTCAGAACTTCAGTTAGCACCCCGTACTGGGATTTAAGGGTACCAGCCAGCCAGAACCACTCTCCTGATTTCTGCTGCTTTGAGTGTGTGCTGGCCTGGGTTGCAAAGTATTCCTGGAGTAGGATTTAAAAAGAAAAAAAAGTAAAGGAGAATAAAACCAGGGAAGTCTGTATTTTTGGATACATACCTACTGCCAGTCTTGCTCTTATAGATGAAAACTTATGTGACTAGTAGTTACTCATGCGGTATCTTCAGGCAGTAGTCCATCGATGCATGTCTGTGCTTTTGATGGAAGCGATGTTTCATAGCTTAGTCTTGTGATAGGCTGTACTAATCCTGAAACTGGTGCTTATTATGCTTTAATGGGTAGGAGAGACCTAACGACAATCACACTGTTAAAGTTGCATGGGCATTTTCACTTATATTCAAAAGGCATAAAAGAAATCTCATGATTAACAGCGAGTCCAATCCCGTTGACCAGGGCTTTTTCTGGATTAATGCAGGCCTGGATTCGCAGGCTTAGTAGCGGGGTTTGGACAGGTCTATCCACCAAGAGCCCTTCTGGCCCAGTACTGTTTAATACATGGAGCAACTGGACAGAAGGGGAGGGATTAGGGCACAGTCTTGGCAGTGGGAGAAAGGAAGGCAGAGTCTCTGGGGCTGAAGACTGAATTGAGTTCAGCTCTTACATGTTCTGTCTGATTACTTCTGTTCCTCTGAGAGTGTAAACCACGAAGTGTCCTCCTTACACTCCCAACAGAAAAATGCAACAGGTTGAGGGAAATGGTAGAAATCTGAACCATTTCATCCCATCACAGGTTTGGTGGTTATGACAAAATAGTATGTCGCTGGAAATCCATGCTCGGTGCTGGCAAGGCTGAGGTACCTCTGAATGTGTGTGGATGCAAAGCTTCTGGTGTTTGTGGGAGGCTCAATCTAGGAAACATGAGCGCTGATGAATTGTAAACCCCTTCAAGGTTAGGCTGGGCACGTGTGTTTTGGATCTGGACACCGAAGTCCTGCCATGGTGCTAAGGCAAGCTGAAGGAGCGTTATGTGCTGCATTTACGTTGGCCTTAACAATGATAGCATTGCCATGAATTTAACGGCAGTATTGTAATTAATCATAACCAAAGACCAACATGCTTGGCAGTATAGAAGCAGAATGGGACAACAAAGATGATCAGACATGGGGGGCTGCTTTCTTTAACAGATTTTTTCAGCCTTGAAAAGGTGTTGCTGGGTAATACTGTGCAGATATATAATATTTGCTGTGGAGGATGTGGAAAGAAATTAATAGCTGCCATTTCTCTCAGTACAGCCACAGAGACACCTGCCCCACCTCCTGCCATCTCAGAGTACTTGTTCCACAATTTAAAATTAAATAATGAAAGTTCTGAATACTTTTGACCAACACAGAGATTTTGTGTCAATGATTTCAGAAAGCGACTAGACAAGCTAAGAAAAAACTTGTGACAATTAAAGGTAATAGTCTGTTTACAAAGTCTGGTGCGTCAGAGCTAAGCTGTGGATTGCCTCAAATTTGAGTATGTGTCTGGGGAAAGCCTACTATATTTGACTTATTTCCTGTGCTTTTCCCCTGAATATCCCGTGCTGGCTTCTGTCAACGTCAAGATGCTGAGAGAGATGAATTTGTAGATCTGTCCCAGCGTGGTGTTTTGCTTGCTGTATGAATGTGGAACAAGATGATGGATCATGCCCAGAGAGCTTACAGCCAAGAGATAATAGATGCTTTAGAGCAGACTTTGTTCTTTCCTTCACCCTTGGCTTTGGTCTCTCAGCTTGTTATCTTGCAGTAACAGGGAGCATGTACTTGGTTGGAGGGCAGCTGAATAGCTGTGTTTTGCTAGAGGGTTTTAGTAATTGTCAAAGGGGCAAAACAGATTTAACTTGTTATTCCTGTCCGTCTCCTCCAAAGCGCCATTTTGCATTACTTCATTGCTATATTAAAAGCTCAACATGAAAAATCTGAGGAATGGATCCTTGTGACTTTTTTTAAGAAATGCTGTGGATGGGGAGTAATTTGTTTCCATCAGTAAACATAGCAGGCTCTGGCTAAAAGGCTCTTACTGTCAGAAACCCGATTTATTTTCTGCATAGTGAGACAGTGCAGATGGTTGTTAATGTGACTTCATGGAACTGGCCTGTTTGATGAACCCCAGCTGGGTGACACTGGTAAATTTAGCTAATTAACCTGTATTAGGCGAGCTCGCAGAGCATTACCTCCACACTGAGGAAAACAGCGGTGTGTTGCGCTGCAGGATACTGTTGAGAATTGTCCCTGTGCAACATGAGAAGCTAGAGAATTGGAACTCTGCTTTTCAGCTCCTGCTACAGAGAATTTCCCTGTAATTGAGTAGTCCTTATTATCGTTTGGATCTTTTGAGACTTCTAGTGGTTCTGTGTTATACAGCTAAATGCAGTTGACTTTATCCTACTGTTTGGTCACTATGTTCACACCTATGAGATTACAGATTTGTTATAGACAATTCACTTTTTTTCAAAATGCCAGTACTCAAGTGGATAAAATACATTTTATTTTGGTGCTACAAGGCGTACATTAGGGAGCTAAGGTAGCACGTAGGAAAAATGAACTTTCTGTGTTTAACTTTACATATGTCTTCCCTGTCCTGGTTAGCTGAGTTGCATTTTGGGAGAGGAGACAGTTCATCCAAGTTTGCTTAGGTTGCTTTGCAAAGAAGTTGGGAAATTAGTGGCTGTGATGTAGTAGGTATTCAGGAAGCCTTTACAGCAGGACTTGTCAAACTCTTGTAGACCATAGTTAGTATCCTCTGGGGCTATAACTAGATTCATCCATGACTGTAGGAACCACATAACTTGCCATATACCACTGCATAAGCTTCCTGTGCCAGCCAAAGGGGTTGTTTATTAATATTTGAAGGATAATGAAGTTTTTTTCAGTGGCTTTCCCATGTAGCATGTGCTCTGCAGGGGACGGACTAATGAGAGTTTTCCTTTATTGCATGTGTTACATTTCCTTCCTATCTGGTGTGGTGTATGTCTCACCGTCAGGCTGGTGGCTGTCAGCAAGCGGCCTGTGCTGAGCTTGCCAGCGCTGATGTCGGTGTGGGACACTGGAAGGATGGAGAGCGCTGCAGGCTCTCGGCCTCTTGCACTCCACTTCCAAAGACTGCGGCATGGGTCTCTGTGTAAAGGGCGCTGAGAATTCTGTGTAAAATACATAACCTTTTCACCTACCTCTTTCTTTGCTGGTACAGTCAAAGATGCAGGTCAGAGAGGCAATCACTCCTTCCTTTTATTCCCTGTGTTGTTTACTAAATGTTTCAGTTCAAGTCCTAACAGCTGTTCCTGCTGCTAAACATTTCTGTGCTTTCTGGTCTTACTGACACTTAGGCATTTATGCTTTCTGCTACAGCCCCTTTGACACAGAGAACCTGTTTTTGTCACCTGGATCCACTGCCAAGTTTTCTGTGGGTAGCAGGAAGAGCTCATTATACAACTGGACCCCACCAAATACTCCCAGCTTCAGAGAGAAGTACTACCTGGTGAGTATGCAGAGGGAAGCAAAATGCAAAACACCAGCCTTGGACTTGATTTTTGGAATTGATTAGGCTCTTGATAGAACACACTCAGAAATGTGAAAATTTAGTGCTCCAGGGCCTTTGCAGTTTATCTGGGGGCTTTGTAATACAATTTTTTTAACCCCTGTTCTTTTGAGTTCCGTTTTGGATTTTGTAAAAGAAAAAAACAAACCTGCCAAATATTCCTCTTGGCAGCCAGAATGGTAGGGGGGTGGGCATCTGCTCTGATTGTCTATAGTGGGAATCAAACTAGGATCCAGTCTGCCTTAGTAGCCGTGGAGCAGAACAGCATCTTAGAGGTGCTGTGTGAGACAAGCCTTCCTCTCCCTCAAGCCCACTTTTTGCCAAGTGTAGCCTAGGGGAGCAGAAAATGTTGACTTCTTTCTCGTTCATTCAAGAGGGTTTTGTTTTAATGGTTGTTTTACAATCTTGTTAATTCTGCCCTACATCTCAAATACTAATAATATCATGTATATTTTCCCCTAACATCAAGTCTAAGGCAGGTTTGGTGTAGCCTCACCAAGGCAGCAGAATATGCATTTTTTTTTCAGAAAGGTTTATTATTTATATGGGGTATGTTGGACTCTTCAAAATGAACATTTCCTCTAACCCTATTTTCACATCCTGTCCTGAGATGATGTGACATGCAAGCTGCTTGGCCAGGTTCTTTTTCCAGAAACAATTTTTTAGCTGTCTTTGTAACTTTCATCTGAAATATCTAAAGCACAGTTACTGTTCCACGTGGTTGATCTAGTAAACTCTTCATTTGTTTTAATAGTTTCTTTTGCCCGGTTTATTCTGACCAGGCTCCCCTGTGCAGAAGAGCCCTGTGATTTTGATCAGTTTGGGCGCGTATGTTTCCTAGAACAGGAAACCGTAGTTCTCTCTCTCAGTCGGTATCTTACACTTTTCAATTGCGTGTATGCTCGCTTACGAATCTATTTGCTGCAGTCTGTTTTGCAACAAAGGCAGAACCAAGGAGATGCAAGTGATGAAGCTCAGCCTCCCAGCATATTGAGCTACTTGGCTGCCTGTGATTTTGATGTACATGGGAGGAACAAGCCTCACAATCCTGCAGAGACAAGCGAGGCAGACTCGTTCAGCTCCGAGGATCAGAAGGGAACAGAATCCAGAAATACAACTCCAGCTCTAGACCATAGGACGTTACCGTTGGTGATTATTCAAGAGGCTTGCGCAGAAGAGCAACAGCACCCTCCTTCAAATCACACAACTCTAGATATCCTGAAGAAGACTCCATGTGTGGATGGATTTCCAAATAACCCATCTAGTTTTCTGAATCGTCACAAAGATAGAAGAGATTCTTTCAACCAGACCAGAAACCGCCATCTTACAGAGCAAGAAGACATTAGCCAGAAAAGCTTGAATTCTGCAAGTGACCTAAAACTAGATGGACATACAAAGTCAATTGATAAGACTCTCCAAGAAATATTGAATTTGTTGAAATTGCATGATGTGAAGCAAGCCCAACTGGAGAAACTGGAGTGCCAGGTTTCATCTCTGAGGGATAAGTTAAAGGTATAGTAGTGTTTTACTCTTGGTAGATGGTGTAGCTTCCACTGTTACTCCTAAAACTGTCCAAGTTCCATGACCATGTGGTGAATTTGATTTAATCACGCATCAGCAGCATGTTCCCAAAGAGGAAGTTTGGCCACCAGAGGTCAGGCACTACTCAGAAAAGGCAGCCTTGAGCGCTAACTAAACTGGAGCACTGTGTTGCACAGCATCTCTCAGAGACAGCCTTCAAATGCTGTGTGCAGATCAATAATCTGGAAAAAAAAGAAACTGCATGCAGTCAAAGCAGAAACTACTCTGGGCTAAGCAGAATCTGAACTATATGTCAGAGTCTCTGCATTTTGGTTTGCTTTTTTTTTTTATGTTTTTCAAATTTAGTGTATGATTTTCAAATTGAGATGACTGCATGAGTTCATCAAACCTAATGTTTCCCCGGGGTCACTTAACTTTTGTAGGCAGTTCAGTCTGTCTGACAAGTCCTATGATGCTGAAAACATTTCTTTCTTTAGAGGAAGGGTCCTGGAGAAGAGCTTTCTGCAAGCAGTGGGTTATACTGCAAATATAGTAGCATTGTAGTATGTGGGGCCAGTATGTCCCAGTCTCCAGGCTTGGGAGATTAGATGAAGTCCTACAGTATCTTAGGTCTGGAATAATCAATTACATTAACAAAACTGCACTGACTTCCTATTCCAGTGCAATCACTTTAAAAATAGAAATTAGAAAAAATAAACCAAGTGCTCTCAAAGCTGCCTTTCCAAGGGGGAGAAAGTTAGGGGCCCCATGAAATCTATTATTGGTATGAAGGTTCTTGTTTACTATGCTAGAATGCAACAGACCCCTAAGATTGCTTGCTACTTTGAGTTCCGAAACAGGGAGTAAGTGAAAATTGCACTGATGGCAGAAGATGCAGAGAAAACCAGCTTACATACCAGCCTTAACAGACATGGAAATCCAAAGACGAATACAGGCAGATAAAAATATTGAAGCGTATTTTGAATTTAATTAGTAACATTATTTTGGGATCAGAGTGCTGTCCCAAGAGCTAACTTCCCTGATCTGTAAGAATGAAATCGGAAAAGCAAATTGATTTTCTTATTAAGAGTGATTTGAAAAACAACGAGAAACTCATGCAAAATGGCTTGATAACTACAAATAACAGTATTTTCCTTCCATTCCATCAACAGCTAAAGACACTTCACAAACATTCATCTATGGAAAGTCTAATGGTAGAGACAGTACTGGAAAGTTTTGACTTTTTAAACGCTGACTGTAGTGCTGATGAGCTTTCATTATTTGGAAGCGTAAGAACAGCCAGTATCAGGTATGTATCTGCAGCACTTCATTATAGGGGACAGGGGTCAGGAGGCTGATCCCAGCAACGCTTACTGATACGCTGTACTTGACTAAGTAACGATTGTGCAGAGCTGCTAGTGGTATGGACATCCAGGATAGAAACCAGTTTTTTGGAATGCTGTGAGATTTGTAATTCACAGTACCTGCCAGATTGAAATGGCAGGAAACTTACACTGAACTTACAGAAAACATTGCAGAATGATACCTGCAGGACAGGGTGGCCTGACATGCAGGACTGCTACAAACAGGTGGCAGGAAACAAGCTTATCAGGGTGATGCTGAACAGTTCTTCACTAGCAAGGGAGAAAGCTACGAGTAACTTCGAGCTTTTCTACCTGTTCTTTCTTTTGATTTCAGTTTTGCATTTTGCAAGTTGCATAGCACTGAGACTTGCATTCCAGAGCTATGAGCCTGATCCTGGGAGGCTTACTACTCTCCTGGTATCACAGAGTTGGCAGAACACCAAGGGATTTGTCTGTTACATGTGCTGCTTTTGCAGTTCACCCGCTGCAAATGAGCCAGTAACTCAATTCCCATTATCTGGAGGTATCTTTTACTAGTACTGATTCTCCAAAATGGCATTTTGTGGGATCAACTGATCTGGTATTACTGTTCTGGAAAAAGCCTTAGAAATTAAGTCCTTATGTTTTCAAGGAGTGTTATAAATGCAATAAAAAATGCTGTTAAATGTCATCTGGTTTGTACTTCTGCAACTTCCTTGAAGGCTACTACTGAGACTGCACATCTTTGTATTTAGTGATGAGAGGTTTTTAACTTTCCCCCTCTCATCTCGACAGTACATACAATGACAACACAATTCAATCCCTGAGCTGTGACAGGAGAACAGAAACGAGAGATGTAACTACTGGTGATGACAACTTAGATGCACTTCTGGTAACTCATCTAAAGCTGTGCAAAGGTCTTCTGCAGGTAAGGAATAGCCTGTGGGTTTCCAGGGCACTGGCTGTAATTGTTGACTCTGATTATGGACAAAATTGATTATGTAGCTGATTCTCTTACAGAAGCAGAAAGACTCAGAATAGAAATTGAGTCTAAAAGCTGCAGTGTGTATGTACAGAACATGTTATACAAAACTTATACAAAGCTGCTTTTTTTCAGCATCTGGGTTTGCAGCCTGAAGCAGGCTGCTAATGCAGTAGGAGAGGTTTGGGTTAAATTGTGTATTGATAACAGGTAATTGATTTTTTTTTAACGAATGAAAAACTGCTACTACTAGGAAGAAACTGCTAGCATGTAGAGTAAGAAAGAACTCCTCTCTCCTTGAGACTTGCCTCAATTAATTTCAGTTATAGTCCTCAAGCACATAATTGTCCTCCAAGTATTACCTTTGGTGAGGATGGGCAGCAGAGGACAGTGTAACTGTTAGTATTGATCTGCTACGGGGTTGTTGATGGACAGGGGCAGAGACAAATGCCAAACGCTGGACAGGCTGTCCCAGCATAACGGGATTTACACACCCTGTTCTGCTCAGCAGTTTTGACTCAGAACTGGCCTGTCCACGCTGTGATGGGAAAAGAGGCCTTTTGAGAGCAGCTGGTGTGCTTTCTCACAGCAACAAATCCTCATTCATCTTGAGCTTGATACCGCCTTTGTTTCAGCTACTAAGATAAGCATATTTCATTTCAGAAACTGAGGTCACCAAATGTAGCCCAGGTTGTCCAGGAGAGGATTTTGGAAGAAGTATCAGAGCAGACGCAAGTCCTGGGGGATGTCTTGGATATGTCTGTTGAAGAAAGTGAGTAACTGCGTTATTCCAAGGCATGCCAGGGATTTCAGAGGTACAGATAGTTATCTGCTTGAGCTGAGCTTCCTCAGGCACATCAGGCTTTCATCCTATATTTCTTACAAACATTCACGTAATTAAAACAGCTCTTATATCTAGATTCTTAGAAAAAACTGGGCTCATTGTTTGATTGTTTTTTCCCCTGCAAGGAAAGAAAAGATTTGAAGACATTCATCCCAAAAGAAACAGTAGCTGAACTGGTATGTCTTAGAAATGGGCATATAATAGATAGAGTTTGCAGTCAAAGAACAGCAGGATAGCCTTAATAAAATCTTCTTTTATATCTGTTCTTTTACTTAGTAAACAAACAGCCCAAATTCTGTACAAGTTTGCAAGAAGAGTTTGGTGTGCAATTTTTCCCTTTCTCAGGCCTTCCCGCTACTAAATTCTTCCATTGACTGTTGGATATGACAAAATGATAAAGGCACAATGGGAGACTTGAAGGCTTTTGTTCTCATCTGGGTAAATATAGCGGCAGGAATGCAAACGCTAGTTGGAAGCATTTGCTGATAGGTTTTATCCTGAAGGAGGTGAAAATAAACTGTTCCCTGGAGCAAAGCTCCAGAGGGCCTTTGGGTACGATGTGACGAGGAGAGTGTAGGAGTCTCAAATGCAGAATATGAGTTCATAGTCTTTGTAGGTAAGAGTGAGAAATGATAGGGTTGAAATGACAGTGAGATGCCACAGGGTATTGCTTCAAGTGCTCTTCTGAAGCGTTTGATGAAAGAAAGCCCGCTCAGCCTCTGTGTTGAGGTTCAGAGTTCTCCACTCGTGAAGGTACGTCAGACAGGATCTCTGAAGTGCTTGGAAATGGCACATCTCTTGCCAATAGCAGTGGAAATAGTTAAACTCACAGACTGTTCTTCTGAAACGTGGCTCAGATGCTGGGATGAAATGAACAAGATGCAGAAGTACTGCTAGGCATCTCATTCAGGTCTTGTAATGAGCTCGTTTAGGAGCTCAACCCAAGCCTGGTGAAATCAATGCTTGCAGATGTTAAAATACTGGCAGCAAATCTCCAGCTTTGAACAGAACTATCCAACGCAAATACAAGTTAATGCTGACACATCTCTAGCTATGCCATCTGCTGCCTAATTTCTCATGTAAAATCCAAAATCTGCTAGAGCTCATTGACTTTTTAAAATGTGGTTATTTTATTTTCCAGTTATTCAGAAGACTAAAAAGAAGAAGCACTATCTGAAAATCTGGAGTGATCTTGCAGAGCCTGGCAGCGTCTTGTTTGCTTCAGCAGAAAGATTCCGTCACGCACTGAAATACACGTTGATGCTCAAAGTGAAGGAAAAATACCCGGGTCAATTAGAAGCAGGTACCAGTCCATTCCTTGAACACAAGGCCACTCTAGTTTTATTGCATGGCTAAGAATTGTCCTTATACATTTTAAAAATAAACTAAACCTCTTACTCGTTTTAAGCAGCTTACATCTAACCAACCCTTCATTCTCTCATTTGTTCTTTTCCATGTTACTTTCAGTATTGCAGAGGTTCCTGGAGCAGATCATCACCTGTGACGGGTTGCTCCCCTCTCTGTACCTCCAAACAGAACCAGTTACTTTATTCCAATTTTATAGCTACCTGGAGAAACACCACATTACTAGCCTGGAGAAACACTTGGGAAAACTTGCTAAAGAAGGTAATGGCAGTGCTTGGCTCCTTCCCTTGAGCTGATAAAGCATAGCAGCTGGCTGTTGCTCTGCAGGTTACTACTCAAGGCGTACTTTCAGATCAGAAATCAGCCCAACCATTGTATTGAAAAATTGTTTCAATTTCAATTCCCCTTGTGACCATGTAATTTTAATTAGAAGAGGAAAGACATGCTTGACTCCCATATTTAACCAGGTAGAAGAAACAAAACAGAAATGTGAAGGATGGGTTTATCTTAAGTGCCCTAAAAAGTCAGTTCTGTGATATTATGAAGTTAAAGAAGAAACAAATTGGCAGCAACCTACAGCTGGATCTAAGGACTGAGTAAATGTCTGTATCTTTGTGTGACTGTTGCAGCTGTAATCAGAGACAGGTAATAGCAATAAAATTTCTGAGGTTACTAATGTGCATTTTCTAGCACAAGGTAGCTGGTGTCTTGCTGAAGCCTAGTCCATGTAAAAGTACTTTAAAACTTAATCTGTATCAGAAAATAATTGTTTTAAAAATAGTCCTGATACTGGCTGCATCTTTAGTCTTATTTTGATGCTGATGACTCATCTGGTGAGGAACTAAGAACATATGCATTGCTTGTCAGAGAAAAAGCCCTGGAATATTCTTCAAATTGAAACTGTAAATCAAGAGCCTGATTTCTTATTTTTTAAGAGATAAAGGGTTTTCTCTTTGACCAGTACAGCAAGATCTTTCAGGGATGTTTAAAAGTATTTTCCTTGATTGTGTTTTCCTTATTGTAGGGACTAGAGTGCTTTTCCTAACGTCCAAAGGTGTAGGAGTTTTTTTGCTCCGTGTGTTGTAGGCAGTACACCGGGGTCCTAAAAGGGCCAGGGCTTCGCTGCACCCTGTGAAATAATATTGTGAACTAATAATAATCTCTGCTCTGTTTGTCAGACAGTCTTGGCACAGGAGGAAATGAAACAATGTTAGGGAAAGAAGCCGGGATGGTCAATGGGGCAGTCATCCCCATTTGCTTCCTGCTGTGCTTGGCTTGCTCCTTAGCCATGTGAATAACTACTTGTGGCTAAAGGAGCCTGAACTAGAGAGGAGCTTGTCTTTCCTGCGTAATGTCTTCATTTGTCCGTTAGTGAAGTTGAATCCTCTCACTTGCAGCGATGCTCATTGAGGAGCTACAATGCCCTGGACGGCTGAAGACCCTTAAAAAATTGAAAGGAAAGCGACTGAACAAACTCCAGCCTCTGCCGCAGACTTTACGGCTGCTCGGGATTTTACAGTTAGACGACAACCACCGCGTCAGCAAAGCAGCCACATCCTGCCTCTCCCGTGCAGCGGCAAACAAGAACTTTAGGGAAAAGGTAAAGACCACAGTTCTTACTGGCTTTTCTGAGTAGATGGGGTAATACACGGAACTTGTTTTATCCTAAAATAGCACTATTGTCTTCTCCACCCTTCCTTAATCTATTAATTAAAACCTAAATTACATCAGTATTCAAGTGTTTTGTCTATATCTTTTATTCAATTTCAGATGGGTAAAACTGTGCTTGTGGCAGTCTGAATTTGAGTGCTTGATTATGCTTATAAATCTTACTATGTTTATAAAGCCTTTCTTCTCTTTTTTTTCTCTTTTTTCATTCAGGCCCTCTTTTTTTACACTGACGTTTTAGCTGACTGCGATGCAAGGCTTCAGCAAGCTGCATGTTTGGCTCTTAAAAACCTCAGAGTAAGTATTTGCAGCTCTACTTCTGCTGTGTGTCTGGGTTTTTTTGTGTTGTCTGGGGTTTTTTTTGTTTGTTTTTTTTTTTAAAATTAAAGCTGGTAGGGTTACTTTTTCAGCTTCCTTTTATTTGGAATTAACATATTCTTTGGCTTCCAGAGTTCCAAACTATTAATGCTATTATTCAAAAGGCAGAGGGAGCTGCAGGCACCTTGGAGTGTCTCAGTTTGCTCTGACAGGCGCAGTCCCATGGCAGAAAGGATCTTTGAGCTTCTGCAGCATTGTCAGTGGTGAAGAAGCAGGCGCTGTCTGCTCGGGGACATCTAGCGTGCAGAAATATGAGCGACAGTCAGCTATATAGGGAGTCAGTTCTAAAGCTTTAACTACACAAATTTAAAGTTAAATCAGTTCTTCATGATAGCTTGTTACAGTCAGAAAATAAAAGTAATATTTGCATTGCTCTTTTAAGAAACTGTCAGAACAGATTTCAAGCATTCCAACAGCCACAAGCCTGTAGTTAGTTTGCACACTAGGGATTATTGTAGAGTTTCTGCAAACCTGTCAGATTTGCAAAGCAACTGTTGCCCTTGCACAACCTGCATTAAGCCTTTTGGTGGAAGTCCCGATTAGTTCATGCTAATTCAATGGTACTGCAGCAGTGACCTGTACGCTAGCACTGCTACACTTCTCCATGCCCTAAACCGGGACAGAAGGTAGCAGAGGTGAGATTATGCTCAGAAAAATTAACTGCAAGCTGATACATTGAGGGAGAAAAGAAAGGTCGCGGTAGAATTCAGGTGGAAGAAGGGATGGGAGTTAGTATGTATGTGTCTACCTTGCAAAAAATGTTCATCAAAACCCATGCTGACAGCTACTGTTGCAAACTTTTCTCCAACAGGGTGTTGAGAGTATTGAGCAGGTTGCCCAGCTCTGCCAATCTGAAACAGAGGAAGTCAGGAACGCAGCCAGGGAAACGATGCTATCCTTTGGTAAGTCCTTTGTACAACTTTAAAACAGAGTTCTGAAAAAGTGATGTGAAATGGTGGAGAACCAGAACAGGTCTGAAGTTCAGCCTGAACACATCTAGGATGGCGGAAATACTTCGTAAGCAGCTATTTCACACCATTAAGATAAACTTTGTATCATGTGTAACAATCAAAGGCTCCCATTAAAGTCTGTAGATCCAGACCAAGGAGAGTCCTGTAGATAAAGTGCTTTAAGAAGCGCTGGACTTTTTTATAAGGTATCAGCACTTTCAGTACTTACCTGCCAGTGCTGATGGAGTACTACTTAGTAGGAGTGCTGGCATCGGGAATCTTCTCCTCCTAGATTTTGTAAAAAGGACGTTGGAACCTGACAGATCACAGTAATACCTCTTCTAGTGCTGAGATTAGCTAAGCTGATTTAAAGATCTTTTATATGTAAGAACAACAACAGACTTTTGGGGTCTGGTTATCTTTTCTAGCCACCTACAAACTGACTAACTCTAATTTTGATGTTCCTATTCTTCTTCAAATGGTTCCACTCTGAATACCGGAGGGTAAAGAGCATGAACAGAATGGATTTATACTGGTTAATTACTTGTTACTTCACCTGAGTTCAGTAGATCTACAGTTGAGCTGACCTGCTAATGAAACGCCAGTGTTCCCAGTTTGCTACTGGCCAGTATTTGTACTTACACTGAGGGTGATGGGGAATGGCCTAGGCTGAGTATCTGAGGTGCACAGCTGCTGCAGAGGATGCCCAGTTTATCTGGGAGACAGGAACTTCCTGGTTCTGATCTTCCCGAAAACACGCTGATTCATGCTTAGTTCTGGGGATCTCCAGCCTTGCCTCACAGAAACACTCAGGTTCACGCATATTCCAGAACAAGCTTTCCACCTGCGATGCTCCAACTTGTTACTCATGTGGAAATGTTTAGAGGAGGCCCGATTCTCCATGGTGGCTTCTAAGCAGTTTTTGGAAAACTATTAGAGATGCATCTGTCACTATTGAGAGTTCTTGTTAGTTCTGAACAAGGTCATAACAGAAATATTTCTTGAGTGTTACGTTTCCAGGGTGTTTGTTTTCCTCAGCATGGGATATATTTTCTCTCTCTCCATAGGTGACAAAGGACGGCAAGCCTTTGAGAAAATGGACAGGATTTGCTGTGAATTAAGAGAAACTGTACAGCAAGAGGCTGAAATTGAAATCACCGTATTTTAGCAGTGGAATATGAGGAGCTGAATTGTATTCACACATGGGTACCCGAGGATTTTGTTTTGTTGTTTATCAGTGTCTGGTTTACTTACGCCCTGCTCTATAGATGCTGCATCCTGACAGAGCACAGGTTTATTTCCAAAGGGGGGACAGTTTGTCTACGCAAAGTAGACTGGAATACGTTTTCTCGCTGTTTCTTAGCATGTGATACCAAGTGCTGGATGAACAAAAGCTGGGGTCCCTTAGAATACGGACCCAGGTTGCCCCTCGAGTTAAAACCCCTTTCTCACTGCCCCTGCTCAAACTGTAAGTCAGAGGTAATCTGTTCTCCTATAAGGTATTTTATTAATTTGGCAATTCCTCAAAGAGGAGAGAAACAATGGCTCTCTAATAGTCCACCTAGAAACTAGCCGGCAGGAGATTGTTTACATCAACTGTCATATGCATCAGAAAAAAAATTTCTAGTGGCATTGCTTGGTGGTTTCCTTTTCTTGTACAACTCAGTTGCGGGAGGAAGGGTTGTTGCTTCAAAGGCCACTTTCCTCATAATCACAGCAACTTCGGGCAGGTTCACGTGAGGACTGACAAGGATACGTACTGAGTGTATATCCTGAGCAGTTTACAGCAGGAAGGTATGTATTGTATTTGCCATGTGCAGCCTTTTCTAAGTTGGTTTGGGTTTTTTTGTTTTTTTTCTTAAAACTTATTAATTTAGTCATAGATCAAGACTTATCATCATCATACACCCCTTGTTGGGCTCCTTACTCAACACTTAGTTAACGTAGTGAAGCGTAGCCATCAAGAGAAGCCTGGCTTCAGGTAAAATACTTGAAAGGGTTGGACTTGTGTGTATATATTTTTTTATATATATATATATAACTTTTCTATTTAGTATTTATTTGTTGGATTTCATACTATTTTCTAAAATTCTAATAAAACATTTGAGACAAGTTCCTGCAAGTGCTTCATACAGAATCACAGAGCGGCTGGGGCTGGAAGGGCCCTGTGGAGCCCACCCCCCTGCTAAAGCAGGGGCACCTGGGGCAGCTG
>JAVJGJ010000002.1:7951294-7977443 GCA_035590215.1 Microhierax caerulescens | reverse complement strand
CCCGGTGCTCCGTCACCCTCAGAGTAAAGAGGTTTTTCCCCATATTCCGATGGAACTTCCTGCGTTGCAGTTTGTGCCACTGGCCCGTGTCCGGTCTGTGCTTGTAGCCCTGCGGCAGGTGTAAGGCAACAACCCCCCGCGGGGAACGAAGCTACTGAACTGACACGCAGTGCTGGGGATGCTGGCTGGGAAGGTCCAGGCTCGTAGCACCGGTGCTGGCTGAGCTACTGTTCTGCTGCCGGCATTCCGTTCGGAAACGCGCCGCTTGCTTATACCGTTGGTCCTCACGGGTGAGCTCGGAGCAGCAGGACCAGGGGTTGGGCCACGCTGTTCTACAGCAAAGTAAAAAGTAACGGGCTGCTTCTCTGTGCTATAACCCTGCTTTTAATTTACAGATTTCTTTAAAAGCAGAGGGAGAAAGTTCTGCTTTGCTAAATTTTGTACTTCCCCAGGCCTCTCTCCCCTGCTCTTCCCCTTCACTGGAAGGCAGGAAGGGAAACAGCTGGTGGCTGGTAAGGGACAGGGCAGCCCAGTCAGCTTGTGGCCCGAGCTGGGCTTTAAAGCCCTGCAGAACCGTGCTGGTGGTTTCTGAAAACTCACCACAGCTGTTTTAATAACCACTTTCTGGAACCACTGAAAACTCTCCTTCCAAGCTCCTCTCCTCCATGCGTCGCTTTCCTTAAAAACAGAAACAAGAAGGTCGGTACTTCAGTCCAAGCCATGTGGAAACATGACGGCTGCAGCTGCTGCACCAAACAGGTAACGCTACTGCATCCCCACCACATGCAGCACAGCTGAAACCCACTTGCAAAAAAATGTTTGTGCTCCAGTGTTCCTGCCCCTTTTCTCTACTACGCTGATTCCTGAGCCAAGGTAGTTAAATTTTAACTGCTGAAAGTGAAAGACTAGAGGAGGGAGATCTTATGTGCCAGAGAGAGACACAGGACATTCATTTCACTTTTACTGCAGCTCTGACCTACGAGTAAGTTCTTACAGCAACATTTAAATCTTTCCTCTAAACCCCCCCACCAAATATCCCGCTAGCCCCGATCTGCAATGTGGTCCAGAGCAGGGGCCAGCAGCTCTAGCCCTGCAAAGACAGGAAGCAGTGAAACTCTCATGTATGTTCTTTAAAAAAAGAATTTTATTGTTACAACTAAAATGAGAACTGAAAACTTGTATGGGAAATTGAAAAACTGTACAATTTTACTATAACCTGTGAGGTCTTTGTAGCGGCTTACACAAAAGACAAGATACCTGAAAATGTATTATACCAAAACATTTAGCTTTTTTGTTTTTTTATATTTTTTTTTAAAAAAAGTTTATTCTATGGCAATCTGTAAAAAAGAAAGACCTGATGAGTAAATATTTGCTTAAGGCATATAGCAGAGCAGCTCACTAACTTTCTAACAAGTTTAACATGGAAGTTTGTCCATTTTCCAAGAACAGGTTAACCAATACACCCACTTTGAAACGCTACTGTATATACACACCCAAACTACTACATACATATACAGGACATCAAAACAAAAACGTTTACAGTTCAGTATTCTAAGCCTTATACACACCTCGCTGGGCTTGGGGGATATTCCACGGTCTACCCCTGGCCAGTGTACGTTCGGGATTTGTAACAGGTTAAAGAAATGGCAAAACACGTGGGCAGAAAGGGGGACGTTCAAAACGGTTTAATCATCTGCAGAAGCTTTTTCTCCTGTTAGAATAATTTGCAAGTGAATTCTGGATGCAAAGGAAGGATGCTTTGCTTTCCTGTCAGGTCGAAAATCTAAAATATTCTCTTGGTAACAGCACAGAGGTGGGGTTTGTTGCTTTGTTTTCGCGCGGGCCACCACTTCAGGAGCCTGCGCTTCTGCAGCTCAAAGCAGCTACTGAGCCCTGGCAGCAGAGGCTTCCCCTGCCTCCTGCCGCACAGCTCTGCGGGCAGAGCGTACCCCGAAATCCTTGAGCTGCTGCTTGCCTCAAGCAACCAGAGGTGAGGTGTGGATAGGGCTTACTAAACTCTCTGGAATGTCTGTACTATACTTACTCAGCTGAAATGAACCATGCTAAACAACCGGGTTACACGGAGTACGCAGAAATTCAATAGGAAGTCATGCCAAGTATTAGGCGAGTACATGTTATCTGATAAACACCAAATCAGTCTATCGCTGAACGCAGATACTTTCAGCAACACCCTTTGAACCACAGCCACTTAATGATCAGTTCATGCAAATATAATTTGGGCACATCAGTAAGCAGAAATATAAGTTCTTTCACCTTTCAAGCACGTGGTATTTAATCAGGACGCTAGAAGACTTCACATGCAATTTAATACAAACGGGGTACAAATGTTGCCTTCGAACAAGATTCTACCGGATGTCGGAGAGAATAGTGGGGACAAAGCAATCACATAATGTATCTTAAATACACAGATGAGCTGTTATATATTACCATTTTCTATACTCATTTTTCATGTTTCCAATAATATAACTAAATATTGACTGATTACAACATTCCTCCTTTCAAGTACTGGTCTGACCAACAGTCTCACAGGTAAAGGATTGATTCCCAGTACTACCTGAGGATTTATTATTGTACTTTTGAAAAGCCCTTGATGCAAGCTTAACAAAACACAAAATAGAAATAACTCCCACCCAGCCCCCCCGCCCCCCCATTCACCAACTTACTCACTGAAGGAAAAGAGCTACACCTAGAGCCAGCTTTGCAAAAATAAATATGGAGTGGAGAGCGACTTACATAAGATATTCCATAGCGATGTTTGCACTGAGAATGGTGGTTAAGTGCTATAAATCTTAAGATGACTTTAAAAATAAAAAAGAACAGAGTAGTAACACTGTTGCAAATCAGCTGTCATGGTTTACTCGCTTGGCTGTAGCGAGTTCACTCCTGTCCTCTGTGCCATGACACGAGCAAAAAAAAATCTTTGCTGTTGTTGTTTAAGCCAGTAATAATTTGGTACTAACGAGAGGACCAGCATTGGCTACGCCCGTTTCGCGCAATGCCGGCTTCCAGTCACAGTTCTACCAATGCACCCAAATCCTTATTTACAAGCACTTTACATGAATTCAAGTCCTGGGCCTGCGGCACAGACCCGCCAACTGAGCAAAGCGATGCAGACACAGCGCGGCGCAGCCCAAACCCACCCGCCTCGCTGGGCTTACGCCGGGGTAGCAACACCCCCGTCCACAGAAGTGCAAGGCTCGCCCCCTCGCACCGCTACGTCCGCTAATTACTGAAGAGCACATCTTCAAGCCAAACTAAAGCCAGTATTTTAAATCCTTGCTTTAAAAAAAGCAGAACACACAAACGCTTGCACCATAAGCCAACCGATATGTTCACAGACCAGTATGTCTTCTGTTGATCTTTTTATGTCTCAAGGAAGCTGCCACAGCATTAATTGCTTTGGATTTATTGAAGTGCTTTCCTGTTCATCGCCTGCAATGCCTCCGAGTACGTTACCTCCCCGGCCCTTGCAGGAAGCACGCTGTTCCTTATGGAGCAGATGTAGAGTGAAACTGCATTTTACATTCCAAATGATGAGGTTTAAGAACTGGTCCTTCTAAATGCCAACTGCACAGCTGCAAAATGCTGGTGGACATGTTTTGGTTGAATTTCCCCTTCCAGTTTCCCTCACTTGAACCTCTCCTAACCCAGAATATAAAAGTAAGAACAACCTTACAAAGGATGGTGCAATGTAAATAGGCATATGTGCAAGTAGAGTGCAACAAAAGTCAATGAGGAGATACACTTATTAAAAAAAAAAAAAAAAAGGAAGAAAAGGGAAAAAACCAAAACCAAAAAAGAGCTTGACATGTTGGGATACCCTGAGCAAACGCAGAAGCCTGTTTCTATAAACACTTGTAAAACAATAAGCTCTTTAAGAACAGTTATGCCAAGATTAAATATATCAATACCACAGGCACTGCCCACAACTCAGTCTTTAATGATGAAGCAAGTTAAAAAAACAAAACAAAACAAAACAAAAAAACAAACCCACCCCCAACGCCCTCCCCTTCCAAAAAGTTTACATTCTTCAGGTATGTGGGTTTCTTTTTTGTTTTTTGGGAATTCGTCAATGTAAGTCATGTTATTTGGTTACAACACTTGGAGAGTACAAGCAAGTTTCACTTGTGCCTATTTTTTCTGAAACACAAAAGAAAAAGAACTGGCTTTTTAAAAAAGGCTAAAAACAACAATGTGTTGCAATTCTATTATTCAGTTAAAAAAAGAAAAAAAAAAGAAAAAAAAAAAGAAAACAGACTATTTGGCATTTTCTCTGCTTACTCCTGAATATTTTAAGGCCCTGAGATTAGAATATTATGTTCTTGGGACCACAGGGCTAGATAAAACCCTAGTGCATCAATTCTCTCTTGAAGCCCTACCCAAAGTTCCGGCCTTTCAACCTAAGATCTACCTCCACTGAGAGAAGGCTCACGTGCCCCAGTTAGCTCGCTTTCAGAGAAGCTTATTACAAACCGATCAAATCGTTGGTGTTTCCTGCAGGGTCGATCTTGTTGGCACGTCCATCAATGAAAACACACCCTGTAACAGAGATAAGCTCCGGCTGTGAGGAAAGTGAACATGCAAATATTCACTAGAAATGGCTTCCAAGTTGTCATCATGTTCTCATCATCCTCTTCGGAGTTTTCAGACTTCATCGACTCTTCTTTGTGGGGCGAGTGACGCAGGTTTTCGCCAACAGTTCTCCTCCGAATTTCAGTGTCTTGACTAGTGCTTCAGGGCAAAGAAATAAATATTCAGTACTGGATTCTCCATTTAGGAGAGAAGCCACGCAGGCTCTCCAAGAGCATGGCCTCACCCACTGACCACCACAAAGCTGGAAAACTCTCGCTATCAGGAGCTGCAGCAGATGACAAACCAAAGCCTATTGCTAATTATTACAGTTCTGGCTACTAAATTACAGGTTTAGAAGAGTACTTCTCATCAAAAGCCATGCTTGGGAGTATTTTGTGCCCTTTAAAGAATAAGCTGACTTAGTTTTAACCACCACCTACTTCCATTGCTCATCACAGCTCTGCCACCTACGCTGAGACAGGTAGTGAACTAGCACAGATCAAACCTACGTCCAGGTCAGGTGTGAAAATCAAGCTCCCGCTCAGAGTGAGGGAACCGTGGCTGCTTGTGCAGCCATAACTTCGAAAGAGTGGCCAAATACATTGCAATAGCTTCTAAGGACGGAACCGAAGCTCCCCTCACCTTTCATACTCCTTTTAAGAAGGTTTTGTTTCTAGATACTAGACCTCCCCCCCGTCAGCAGTATGCCAACACCCAAAGAGGCTTCTTAACTGGCAGAAACTTTTCTATCTACTGTACTTCTTCCAGCTGAATTTAGAAAGCAGAGCAGCATCGCGCTGTGAGAACCAGCGAGGCGGGAACCAGCACGGAGATGCTTTGCAGGGGAATTTGCTTGACACCTGCTGACAGCTTAAGTACAGAAGAACTCAGGAATCTTCCACCCCAGGCACTAGAATATCTGGGCAGGAAAACAAACATGCTTAAGACTCCTTCTTCCCTCATCTCTGCCAGCACAATGTCCATTTCCTACCCCTCTTTTCCTCCAGCCTCACACCATCCCTCAGCCTTTCACATGAGGCTGCTTCTCTCTATTCCTTTCCCCTCCTGCCCAGCAAGTTTCACCTTGTCCCCTTCTAGACTCACTGTTCCAGACACGAGGATGTGAGCAATTATCACAAAGGAGGCCTGATCCTGCAGCAACAGTATGGTACAGAATGAGGGAGCTCGGGATGCAAATCCTGGCCTTTCCTAGTATGCCTGAAACATCACATAATGTAGGATTTAACTTCAGCAAGGTAAAAGGTACATGTCTAGTCCAAGCCAGCCTCTACAATCAATGCAGACAGACAGGCAGGTCCAGAGAATGACTCAACTCTAACCTCAGGCAAGGGACTATAATAAATGAAATTAATCTGAGCTCTTTAGAGCTGGACATGTCTTACGTTCATTCACACTAAACAGTAAAATATTTCCAAGAAATCATTTGTTCACTGAGAAATTCAGATTTATACAGCTAATGAGATGGCACAAGACACCAGCTTGAAATCCTTACTCTTCATTAGGTGCATTAGGTGTGGAAAGCATTAGCTGGCATCTCACACCCCAGGAAAATGTTCTGGTAACAGAACTATATTGTCACCAAGGGAAGAAAGAGGGAGGTGCTATCATTGCAGTCTTTCCTTCTTCTGTAGCTAAGCCTCCATCTGTGTCTATTCCTATTTCCAAAATTTCTTTTTTTTTTTTTTTTTTATTCAGTAAAGATGTTTGGAATTTGAGTATTTTACTTCCAGAATCTCCCCAATGAATTAAAAATCCTGATCAAAATATCGATTCACCTTGAGCAGGGAAACCCTTGTGTTTTATCTTCTTGCCTCCAGCAGAATTGGGAGGGAGGCAACAGGCTCAGCTCACAGTCTCATCCTCTCTGCCTCGGGAAATTAAGAGGTTTATTTTGAAGAGAGGCTACTGGAAACACATCTCACTAATGTCCAGTTCCCAGAGCCACACACTCGCCCACTGATTCAGCTAAATTAAATACATCAAGTCTGTCAGCTGCTTCTGTGCAAAGGCTCTAGTCCTGTGGACAATACCAAAACTTGATATTTTATTCCAGTATTCCAATGGGAAGCTGAGTATGTCTTGCTAGGAGACCATCTAGTGGGGGGACGTTAAACTTTCCCTTGATTATCCCTGGTGGGTGTAGGGGGGGTTATTTTTATCTTTTTAATTTTGATTTTTTTTTTGTTTGTTTGTTCTGCGGGGCATTCATTTGGTATTCTGAATAAAACCAGCTGACATGCAGAGCAGCAGCAACACCAAGGCATGCTGCTTCCGAGCAGCTCCGTGGCACTCTGCCTGGCGAGGAGGGCCACCTGGCAGGTACGCAGGCAGGATCCTCAGCCTCGTGCGCTCCTGCCCCTCGCACACAGCGGTTTGCACGCTGATCAGTCCCTACAGCTTGGCTTACAGTGACAGGTAGAAAAGTTCTCCATTCACCAGCCCCCTCTACTCCTTTCATCAGAAGCAGGTTTGCTTGCAATTAATTTCACATTTCCAAGTGTGGCCACAGCTAGTCAGCTTAGTTTTCAGCTACATGACTAATACCTTAAAGTAGTGAAAGAGCTCCTCTGTAACTGATCATATGCTGCATGTAAATCAAGACTAAACCACCTCATTATGCTGCCACTTTTTCTTTTACACTAGCAGGGTCCTGTAAGAGGCCCTAGCTTGTGCGTGACGTTAAACAAACACGAGCATAAGCCCTTTACCGGAAAGATCTGGGGTTGGAACTCCTATTATACTAACTCAGTCAAGGACTGTGCAGGCCCTTCTGTATGAAATGCCATTCATGAGCAAACGTCCTACACCCTCTCACCGCTGTAAGCCAACCGGACAGTCTTCTTGGGTCAGTTAAAAGGGGGAAACTAAATGAATTACCTGTCTGTAACCAGTGGCACAGATGAACGAGCTCTGCCATCTGGAACCATCTCTTCCACAGTGCTGACCGAACATCTAATCTCTTCCTCTACTACTGGATGTTTAGCAAAGAATTCTGTGTGTTCGTGCATCCTTCCATTATGCATTTCTGAGGTTCGCTTTGGTGGTCTGGGAGGCGGTGGGGTGTGTTCAGGTGGTGGGTCCAGGTCCTCATTGGAGAGCTCTTTCCACTGCTCCTTCAGGGAAGGAAAAGCCCGATTAAACTTTTCTTTATTTCTTTTATGTAACCTACTATAACTTTTAACTTTAACACAGCAGGGTCTTTATACTCTACTTTTTCATTTATTCTCAGAATGGCTGTTCATTTGCATTGAAAAAAAGAGAAAAGAAGAGACACAAGCATTCCAAACCTAAGCTACATCCAGTACACAGAAGACAACAGCTAGAAATGCAAGGAATTTTAATTTACTTCTGGGAAATTTAAATAACACAAAATAATATCCGTGTTGCTAGAGTTCTGCTTACCATAAAATAAACTGATAGGATTCAATCGTAATACTTAAACTTCTGGCATACTAGAGGATTTTTATTATCTGAAAGGAAAGACAAGGCCGATGCAGCCAGTCTACACCCCAGTTACAGCGCTGGTAAGTACACTGGGCCACCTGCTACATACCACAGGGACTTCTTTGAAGGTTCTTGTATACAAAGCTTTAGGTCGTGGCACTCTAAGAACCCCGTAATATAAAAACGTATTGAAGCTGAGGCAAGCACAGAATTTGAAGTTTCTTTCTATTCTGTTCATCCCCCAGACCTGTTACAGTTAACGCAGAGCTGCAGCGCACTGCATCAGGCTGGGCAGTCAATAGTACTCACTTGCACTGACGCATCTCCCATGATGAATTTTGCCCCTTCAATAACAGCCAAGTAGGAGAAACGGAGCTGGTCTGCTGTCTGTATGAGTCCCATTCGGTACTTCCTCATTTCTAGGAGAACCTGTTTCACATCCACAGAAGAAGGATCTTTCCGTTTGTCCATCTGAAGATAAAAGTTGAAACAGGCTTTATGCTCTGATGAGGTTCACTGCAACGACTCATTTTGGAGAAGAACCTTCAGACTACCCTCCATGTTACAGAATTAATAAAAAACTGGTATCAGCAGCTATTTATTTGGTCTCTAAAAAGACAGAGGGCAAAATACACTGGGACTCCAATATGTTGTATGTTTCCCCCCTCTTTTTTTGTTTTGAAAATCTAATTAGGACATTTTAATCTAGGCCTGACATCGTCGTATTAATTGCTCTCACAGAGTGACACAGGACAAAGCCAAGGGAACTCCAGTTTTATCTTAAAGTCAGGGCAATTTCCCCCTGCCTACAGGCAAAGATGACTCTGTAAAAGGAGACATATCAGATTTATTTTGCATTGTTTCAGGATAGTTCATACTGTTACTTAGCAGACATGTAGTGGGTTTCTTCTTCACCAGGAGGGCAAAGCCTGCCTTTGCAAATCATTCTAAAAACTAGAGACTTTTCTTCCCCAGGCTCCAAATGGCCAGTTAAGAGCAAGATCTGCCTTGGAATACACTCCCAAACCAGAATATAAGTAAGATAATGGGAAATAGCATTGCAACAATACTTTACAGAACACACCATACAAAGAGCTGCTTTGTAAGCCTGCAACAAACCATTCCTCAAAATTAACTCTACAGAAATAGCATATCACCCAGAACAAGTAGTTCTTACCAGTAGAAGACATGTATCAACCAAACAAAAAGTTCCCGATCTCCCGATTCCCGCGCTGCAGTGCACCACGACGGGCCCGTGCTCAGGGTTCAGTGAGCCGGACTCTCTCACTTTGAACAGGAAATTGAGGAACGAAGCAGGTGACTCCGGGACGCCAAAGTCAGGCCACGTTGTATAATGAAAGTGCAGAATCTCTCTAGTTTCCTGTATCTGTAAAACCAATATTTAGGAAGCCTTTGAGCTTGGATGCATGAGTCAGAAGTATCCAAACTGCAGTTGCCTACTACAGCGTTCTAATCAGCAAATGCAATTGCTGGTTCATTTGCCTAGCGAACAGTCCCTTAGGTATTTAGACACACAGCTTTAGACAGCAGACATTTTTACCTTTAGGTCAATTTAAGATTTGTGCCTTTGGAAAAAATTTAGCTGCTTCCTTTGAAAAATAACTCTGACTTACATGGAATGGAAGCACGTGCCTGCTCGGCTTTGCATGCTACTTAGACTACACCGCTTCCAGAACACCCTCAGAACAGCTGACTCGAATTCAAATGACAAAGTTCCACCAGTCTGATGGAGCATTTATAGATGCATGGCTAAGAAACTAATTACAAATAATTATCTCTTGCTGTGAATGTCTCCATTTTGAGCAAAGGAAATCGGGTAAGTAAATTTACTTATTTATAACATGGTTTAGGTTTAGTTTTTTCAGTACAGTTCAAATGCTTGTATTGCCACAAGATAGCTGGCACTACTGCCTTCCAGTTTCTCATGACAGGGTATCATTCAAAGATTTCTCAAAATGAAGTACCTCAAGTTATAGCAGCCCTTTACACTTTCTGCAGAAAAAGCTCTTCTGCTATCACAGCTGTTCCTTTACAGGTTTGTTCCCAACCTGAAAGCATTCTTCCAAAACTACTGAACCACTGGTGCTCATATCCTCCCAGAATACTGGATGATGGCAGACACCACAATTAATACACACCACAAACTACATCAACTAAATTCTTACTCAGGCATAATTTAGTCAAATTCTTACTTGCTCTCTCATGTCTCCTAGCAGGATGAAGCATGCAAGATGCTAACAGACGAACAACGGAATAATTGGGTTTTCCAGCAGTGAGCAGTACCAGGACAGAACAGAACTCAGGCTAGCATGTCACAAGACGCACACACCATCAAGGACCTCAGACACTGCCTTCAATGATCTGCATCCAGTGAAAGTTAATGGTCTTCCTCCTTAACCAGTCCCCGCAAGATTAGCTTTCACTGCTTTAATACAGGGCAGTGTCAAAGAGTAAGAGTGGGAAACACCACGTGTACTTCCTTGTATTTTGGAAGTGAACAAGATGAAAGAGAAAGAAGAAAAGAGGAAAGAGAAAGAAGAAAGTAATTTCTCTTAAAGCTAGTGGCCTGAATCCTTGCACCATGTTCCATACAAGCTCATTGTAGGACCAGGGCTAAACAGTTCTTGCTTTCTGATGAAGGCTATCAATGCAAACCCCGAGGATTTAAGCCAGAACTTAAAAATAAACCTCGGAACAAGACACAAGCCAACAGGTAGCTTAAGTGACAGGAAGAGCAATTATTTCAGCTATAACACAAAATGACCAGAACATCTGCTAAATGATTTTATAAAGGGTTCCCTGAAAGTGAGAAGCTAACCTTCTCACCCGGTGTGTATGGCTGAGATATGAAAACGACTGTAGTTTCCTGAGATATGTTTCATAAATATTGACATTTCATTCACATACATACAAACCAGGGGCTGAACAACAATCTCATGCAGAATCACTAGTTTCAGGACAAAATCTGCTGTAATTTATGATCATCTTTTCAAGAGCTTGTTGATGAGGAGGTGACTCTCACCTCAGGGAGACCAAAGAATCTGACAGGTACCAGTTTCTGTACTTACTGTAAGGTTTTCCAATTCCAGCTGTCGTACTGTGTAATATGATTTTATATCTTCAGATATCAATGTTAGTTTCAAGTTTGTATCTTCAAAAAACATTTCTTTCTCCTCCTTCTGTGGCCAGTACTGTGCACACTTTACCTAAAAACAAATAGAAGACATTTATTTGTCATTTATTTTTGTATAAAAGGCATGGAATAAACATCCTTAAATAGAACATTTTCTTATGAGACAATTTCTTCATCTGCTTTCATTATAAGCAGGACGAATTCTAGGGTGAAGAATATCAGTCTTCCTTTATGTTGCAGAACTACATCTCCACTAGATCTTTTGTAAAAGTCAAATTATTTTAAACCTGACTGAACTCATGAAAGTAGCTGAAAGTACATAAGGATTGAGGATAGGTTTGTTTAGGTAGAGCTCTTTTGTCTCCATGTAAGCTGAAAAAGAGTGAAGCTATGGAATCTAATAAAAATCACCAAAAGCATTATTTATTTTAGCTTGTGTTGGAACAAGCAAACAAACAAATCTAATAACTGTCTAAGAAGCTCTCACAACATTGCCAAAATCTGAGTTTTAGTCTACTTGGTATTTATTATCCTTATGTCAAATATTTAAAATTCAAAAGAAGAGATAGCTGTTAACAAGAGCAGGACACACGGTGAAAAAGCATTACGAATTCTACAAATAAGCTACATACAGAGAATTACAACACCGCTAATTTTCAAGTGTAACATCAGATGAGATTCTGGGTTACTCCATTCTCTCACTACAAAAATAAAAATAGCAGTGAGATCATTCTGATTTTGCATGGCACACTTTAAAAGTAAAGCCAACCAAAAAAACCCTGCATTCAGTAAACGCTCCCATTACCTACTTCTGATTTTCAATTTTCTCAGTAAAGTTTCCCAGAGCGCTTAGTTTTGCAAAGACTGCTACATGCTAGAACCTTCAATGAATCAACCAAATAGAAAAGTGGCACATTTTGCAGTGTGCAGGGAAAAACTGAAACTAAAGTAACTCATCAGCAACACAAAGAGGAAAGTCTGCAACCAAGTTTCTGACACTTGGATCTAAGGATATTGTGACGGGAGCACTGACCTGCTACTTCTGCCCTAAGTGCTGCTCCTCTGAAACTGGATTATCTCCACCATTTGACCATACCTAAACATGCAATAAGAATGGATATGGCTAATGCCTCTTTTATTAAAGGGTAAATAATGTGGCTTTAAAGTTGAAGTGGAAGAACGATGAAACAAGAAGAGCATTCTCAAGACTAAGATGATTTCTGACAGCATTTTCATAAATAAGAAAATCCTTCAGTATTTTATTCATAGGTAGCCTAACATAGTTTGGTTCAGACTAATTCTAATTTTTATTCAAAATATATCCTCTAGTTTATTGGGGTGTAGAAGACAGTTATAATTCTCTACACTTTTTAAATTAAGAGTAAAGAAACAGCAACTGGCATTGTGTCTAATTTCTCCACCAAATGTGTCTGCGTACAATATTTTGTTGTGCTCCACTGTAGGTCCCCCACCGCTGTTTGCTGCGAAGCATAAGCAGCCTGCCCTAAGGGCTCACAATAATTAATTTTGTTCAAAACTACTGGCAGCGCAGAGAATGAGCGGGAATGGTTGGAAAGGAAGAAACTATTGAAAAATATGGTTACTGCATTTCTTTTGAAGATTACATTTCACTTTCATAGAAAAAGCCCAAAAGACTCAAAAGTCAAGACTGCAGTTTGTTGAAATACAACTCATTGCACAAGAAATTTCCTGATCACTGGGAATTCTTTCCTGATTATGCAAAAGCACATACCACCCAGTTACCACTGGTGGATACCCAACATACGCCTTCTCCAAAGTCTTTATACTGACTACACTGCAATGTTCAACTTTAAATTGTGAATTTCTATCAATCTTTAAAATTGCTTTGGTATCAAATTTGCACAGCTGCCAAGTCCACTTTAAGGATGGAGAGGATAGAGGAGAGAGGAAGAACTCTGACCCATGGATGAAAACCATGCCTGACGGTTCTCATTTTCTCCACCATCAGAAAGGCTGAGGCATTTCCTCGCAAGACAGCAGCTACTCTGTGTGCCAGAGGACCCCAATTTTTTATCTGTCTGAAGGCAAATTCCCTAAAATAACCCCAACTCTTCGCACACTCATTGTTGCCCTTCATCTTTTTGCCTGTCCTGTGGTCCTACAAGGTCTGGACAGAACTCAGTCCACCACACTTGTCCTAGCAAGTAAAGCGCTGGCTTAACAGCTGGTTCCACATCACCCAGCACAGCCTTGCTTAAGCTAGGTACCAGATGAAGTACTGCCAACTGCACCTCCATTCTCCTCAGACCTCTACTGAATTTTGTAAAACAATGACACTGGTGGAGAAACAATGTGCCTTGGTGGTACATTTAATAATCAGAGTTCTTACTGTGTGAAGGAAACCTGGAGTCTAAGTGCCTCTCTACTTCAAAACCATTTCATAATGCCTGTGAGCGAGCACACGGTGTAAATGGCCTTTGAGAGGTGCAATCTGTGTACACTGAAAAGAACTGCATTCAGATACCTAGGTTAGCAGTAGAGGCCAAATATTCATTGGTGTGGAGAGTCATACTGTGTTCATGCCTTATTTCAACAGAATTCGGAAGAAATTAGGACCCACAATTACAAACTGAATAATTTCCTGAAGATCAGTTCACTGGAAATTCAATTCTAGGTATAATTTCTTACATAAAATTACTTACGGTCACCTTCTCTCTCCCCCCTGTTTTTTGGGTTCATTTTTGTTTGGGTCTTTTTATTAAAGAAAAACTATAAACATGCAATGGACACCCAGCTACAACTGGGTAAGTACTTACAGATCCCTTTTCCATCACTCTGTTCAACATGACAACACCACAACTTTTCTGTTCCCAAACCATCTCCCAGAAGTGACCACAAGTATTTGGCAAAGGTCCCTGCAGAGACAGAATCCCCAGAAATAAGCATTATTTTCTGTTAATGTCAGTGCTGTGTTCCCCAATAAAAGTTACTGTACTAGGCAATAAATTTAGACAAGTAATGACCAACTTCTCATTTTGAACTGTAAAAACATGCAGTGATACAGCTTTAAGTTCCATTTTCCCACTATGAATTTACCCATGAAAGCATGGTTAATCTTTTCCCCCCATACATAACAGGAAAAGAGAAGTAATCTCATTTGCGAGAACAGAACTGGGAGTGAAAAATGCTGAGAAAATTTTCTTAGGAAAGGTATACAAAAGTAATGGGGGAACAAAACCTCACTGACTAATTAAGAGCAGAATTAACATCTGTGTTAAACTATTCTGCAAAATATCACTGTTATTCATAATACCTGAGAATTACTAAACTGAACGGACAAACATTCAATGCCGTATCAGTAACAAATTATGTGGTTTGCCAGAACCTTCACAGATCTGTTTTGGAACTGAACAAAATGGTAACACTCCTTTTAAAGACTACTATCTATTCACAAAGTAGATTTTCTTATAACTTTCTATCTGTGCTATATTCCATTGCTATTTTCTACTTCAAAACCATTCCTCTGAATTCTGGGCAACACAAACCAGCATCATTTTGCCTCTTGTATTTCTATCCATCACTCTGCTCAAGCAGAACAGCAGGCCAGGGTCCTCAAAGAGAATGACTGGATTTAAATGAAGCCATTTGAATTCATTATATTCTGAATCAGAACACATAACTAGTACCAGCGCACATTTGACTATTCCACACACCAGTTCAAGCCTAGGATCAATCACCCCCATTCTGAAGAAGTGGAGTAAGAGCTGTGTGCACAGAATCATTTTCATATTGAACACTGTACTGCCCACTTCTTCCTTAGAAGATTCATCTTTATTCTCTAGAAAAAGGAAGGAAGAGCTGCTGCTTGAAAAATATTAATCCCAGTCTACCTTTATCTAAAGTGTGGGAGGAAGAGTAAAAAACCCAAAAACCAAACAAAAAGTCAAGACTAGAGACCAGGACAGTCTCCACAGAACCATTTATGACAAAAAAAAAAAGAATAAGACAACAGGGTATCCAGGTATTTTAAAATTTGTTACAGAGATAGGTGTGGAATTCACAGATTCAGTGAAAAACAGCCACTTAGCTCCCACGCCCCAAATTCCTCTCACTAAAGTCTGTATTCATTGCTTTCCTCTCTCACGTTAAAGGTAGAACCACCAGCACTGCCCAACTTGGAGCTTTTGGAAGTTGTGTTACTAGGAGGTACATTATTTGTAAATACTACAGTAACATCGCTTGCAGAAGGATGTTTAACAAGAAATGTGTGGTGGAGCACACTGCTTATTTGAAACAGAAGATCAGGTGCAATTCCCTAATGTAGTTTGGTTAACTTCTGTCCCACTTAACGTAACACATAAATACCAGTTATATTTGAAGTATGAAATTTCAAGTAGGTTTTGAACATCTTGAAGTTCATACATACAGTTCTGCAAATGTGAAGCCCTCCCAGTAAGTGAGGTTCACCTCTGTTCAGAGAGCTTAACAGGCAACTTAAGACTAGTGGTCTGAAGACTTTTTGCTTGACCTTCCCTGTAGAAGTTATCATTTCAATCACATCTAAATGTTGCTTGTGATAAACCAACAAGCAATTTCTAGAAATCTGCTTGTTGGTTTATCACAAGCAACATTTAGATGTGATTGAAGCAGGAAGAAATACATAGCATTTCTGCAAAGTCGTTCTACATGTATGTTTATATACACACACAGATATTTATGTACACTGAACTAGCTTTATAATAAACAAAACAAACATAATAAGGCTAAAGAAAACCCATGAAAAACAACTCCCATCACCATATGATTTTTATTATCCGCTGTCAGAAATTACCTGGGTAAGGATGTAGCTCCTTTGGGCCTCTTCCATTTTTATCAAACTAGCATTGATATAGTCATTGTCACCTTGGTTTAGCTTAATTCGACTGTGATCAACTGCAGCATAATTAGAAAACACTGGTTAATGTATAGGCAACACAGCAATCCATGCACAATCTCATCAGATGTTAGGATCAAAAAAGCTGAGTTGTCCTGAAGAATGAAAAGAGCTTCATCGCAGGTAGCACAGAAGTGTTCGCTGGTGCTGGTAACTCTGAAAATACAATATAGGTACTACAAGAACAGCACTACAGCAAAGCAGTGAACGTAAGTTGCGCTCAGTCTTCCGAGAATACATTGCAAGAATGGAAGTATATGTGTCTGAAGTAATCACAACGGTAAACTGCAAACCAGATTGTACTGACCTATTTGTACAGTTACTGAGTTACTCTTTAAATGAATCTAATTACACAACTGCTGATCTTTTGCAGATTAAACATTAAACTAGCTTGTTCAATGTTGTTAAAAAGTTTGCCTAAACATATATTGGACAAACAGAACAGAGACTTCTAATTCTTCTTATAGACATTTAGCTACTGTTCCCAACCCAAACACACCTTAATGTACAGAAAGAATGATCAAAATCCAAGAATTACAGCAAATGTGATTTTCTTGCTCTTTTGTTGATCTCAACTTGGGATTAAAAAAACCAAACCAACAACAACAACACTCACACACACAAGAGTTCCCACATTTTGCAAGAAAGCTAAACAGATTGAAAGCAGTATTATCTAAAGGCAAAAAGGAAACCTTTGTTACTCACAACCTCAAATATTAGAACCGCTTAGTAAAGCAAATTATGTGCAACGTTATTTTTCCTAGTTAATTGTCCCAAAGACTTCAATAACTTCTAACCACTAAGTATAAGAGTTTTCTGATATGCACTGATACTCCCACATTGGAACAGAAGGCAGAAATTTGCTCAATGACAGAGCCTACAGAAACTTTGCATTTAAACAGGTGGCAGTGCTGCACCCTTGAAGAGGGAAAGATGTCCCAGAAGAGGCACTGGCATTTAGTGCAAAGAAGCTGTGAACCTTCTTTAGTGTTTGACATACTAAGTGTTATTTGCTGATCCTTTACCTACAGTCTTGTAATTCTCTGCACTCTCTGTTTTTGCTGTTGCAGTCTCTCTTGCACCCTAAAAGTACAGCCTGCCAGGCACAGGTAAGCCTGACTGTTACTGCTTTTGTACATGGGAATGTGGAAGGAAAGACAGGCTGCAACACCAAACTGAGCTGTGCCTGGTACAGAGGACACATGCTCAGAGATGCAATTCCCTCCAGAATATGTCTCGATAAACATTTCAGAAACACAAGTCTCACACTAGCAGTACCACCTTTGCAAATGTCCCCTCCTCTCTTTCCAATTAGCTTATTAGCTTAGATTTATTTTTAGCAGTCATATGTTTTAGGCAAGACTGCTCCCCATCTCCCAATAGGGACAGTTATGCTATACTGACTAGAAGGATGCTCTAGGAAGTATACTGCAATAGAAAGGTTACTTGCAATTTTATTAATGCTCCTTCAACCACCATTCTTCTCTAGCGTTAAGAATTCAAAGGTAAAGCAAGTTCATTTCTTCAGATATCTGCTCCCAGACACAGAATTTACTGTATGCTACTCTAGTATAATCCTATAGATACAACAACATCCTGTGAGCTCTATCTCTATATAAATAAATAGGTTAACAAAAATAATTATCTTGGATGCATATCCATCTAACAGAAATCATGTCCTTACAAAGATCATTTAGCTGTTAGAAGTCATTGGAGGTCAACAGCCAGTTACAAACAATGGAAAAGAAAGCGTACTTACAGGGGCTGACATCTCTGTACCTATTTCTATTTTTGTTTCTAGGATGTTTGGCCACTTTACATGGAAAATCACTGGCTTCGTGCCTGATGTCCTGAAACAAAAAATAAATAAAGTCTTAGATATGAATCCATCTAATATCATCAAACCATTAGCTATTTTAAGACAAACACCCATTTGATTTCACATCTTCACTTGTGGGAATTCTGGACAGGAAGCACTTTGGGCTTCAAATTAAGAGCTGAGTTTAAATTTATCAGAATACAACACTAGCATTATTCCTGTGTTAAAATATTATTGGCTTGCATAATAATAAGTAGGAGAACATTTACCAGACATTATGCCTTTACACTCCTGATGGAGCAGGGTCTCTGTCCCACAGCTCTTTCATATAAACTGCTTTAAGAAATTGTTTCCACTATCAGTGAAACTACTAATTGTACTTCTGACTCAGCAGCAATTAGAAAACATTCATTGTGATACAAAAAAAAGTTCTCTACCCTCCTTGGCACCAAACACACATGCGGAGTGGTGACTTGCCTAAGATCACTTACATCTTTATCTTGAGTTATCAGCAGATGTCATGAAGCTGCAAATGGCAAAAGTTATTTCTATCCACAAAAACATATGTATCGTCTCAAGCATACAATTAGGGTTTCTTCCAAGTTTTCTTTTCAGATGTATATAACAGCTCAGCTATCTGAGACAATTTCAAAAGTTATAATGAAAGGAATTCTGCTGTCCTTGGACATTAGTCGTACTTTGTAGAAGCAGAACTTCGCATTGTAAATAAATACTGTGTAAATATGCAATTCTCAAAAATTATAGTACTAGAAACTTCAGGGTGAAGCTGTTAGATTTAACTGAAATTAATGAAAACTGCAGGAATGGATTTATTGTAGAACTGGTATTTCAACAGCATAACAAGTTTAAGAAATCCTAAGACAGACATTGTGCACGCACATGAAATAAACAAATGAACCTAACCCAGAGGCCACTAAAAACTCATCATTAAAACCAAATTTTTAAGCTAAATTCACCGCCTTTCATTGGATGAAATAGATTTTGTTAAACATAGTCAACCAAGTGAAGCAGAGTTTAGTATTATCTGTCCAGATACAGATTTATTTGAGCATGGTGTTGATCCACACCCAGTGTGACCAGAGAACAGGTTTCTGCATACATAAAGTTAGTGCATTTGGACGGCAGCTTGTGATATATAGATCACTTGCACAGAAAGGCTGGGCACTCCTCTATTAATAGTTCCAAATTAGCTCAGGCTCTGGTTCAAATTATGGTAGCTTTCCAGCATCAGAGCAGGAGGATTTTATACCAGCTCAAAAACTGAATGCAGGCCAAACTGAACTATTTTTCTGCTCCTCTCAGTTTTGCATAAAGAATCACGTACAATGCTGAAGATTTTTAAGCAGGCTACCTACTGCAGCTTATTCCTTGTTCATCTTTTTCTACCCCATTATTCAGATACATATCAATTTACACTGAATGTTACATGTCAAGGGACGAGTTCTATTTTACATGTACCTGCTCAAAATTAGTACAGTATTCTGAAATGGCTCCTCACTGAAATAAGCCCTGACATCAGCTGCTATCTTTTTATAACTTAACACATGGCTGCCAGTATTTCTGCTTATGAAGAATGCAGTCTGGAGAACATGATCTTGACTGCCACAGTCTAATATCTCAAACATGAGGCAGCTAAAATGGGTGTTTTCATAAATTCATCTCTGACACTAGGTTGGTGACTTTGTATTTTGCAGGGGGTTATTTTTCTTCTGCACTGACTGCACAGGATTAACAAGAGACAAAAACGGGGAACTAGGAAAAATGGTTTTCTCGATCTCTAACCACATTTCCCACAGAGCCTACATATGTCATTTTTTTTAAAGCGTTAAAAGAAAACAACCCCAAACCAACACAACCAACCCACCACTTAGTATTCACATTATAAAAACAGCAAAATGCAAAGCAAACCAAAAGACCCTTAGGCATTTTTGCTGTAGATAGTGGTTTAAATGAGCAGCAGCACTAAACTGTACTGTTTCCTTTCACAGCATTAACAAATTTGAAAAGAATTGTCCCCTCTTTTGGAAAAGGAAACAAACAAAATGCTTCATTACAGAAATGGAATGATACAAAAGCACTTGAATATAAAAATACTATACTTAAGCATACATGAGTATGTGCACATACACACTACTCCCAGTGTTGAAGAGTTCTGCAGATTCAAATACCAACTTCACGTATTTAAGGATCTGGAACTCGCAATTCATTGTTCAGGGAACAGAGCGCGAGCTATTACCTCACTACCAAATATTAGATAAAGATACTACAATGCCTGAAGGTACTGAAAGAATAAGGGAGATCTAAATGTGTACTCCTGTGGGCACAGAGAAAAGAAAAAGAATGAAGTTACTCATGAACCTTCCAGAAACACACAATTTAAAAAGTGTAATATATTTCTGAACATTTTAACAAAAAACAAAAAAAAAAACCACACGGGGTGCGATGGTAATAAAATAAGGGACCTAGATACAGCAATAGACAAGCTGCTGCCTTGTATGAAAATCCAATTAGCATATAGCACTTCATTTCTGAATGTAATGAATGCCAATTAAATAGAAAACCCTTGAGGGCATGCACGCCTTAACTTCACTGGTCAAATCCATGCCTGAAAAGATAGGGCACACTTCTCAGGAATATGGGATAAAAGCAGTTTTGGTTGGCTGGTTTCATTTGGGGTTTCTTTATTTTGGCTACAGCAGTTGCTAGAGCACTTAAAAAGTAACAAAATAAAATAAATATCTAAGATCACTTCCAGGATATGAAGCTGACTTTAGTGGAAATCAGATGGTCTTCAACAGGGAAAATTATTGGAGAGAAACAATCTAGTGACAAGTTACATAAAATGGCCACATTATAGGCTTTCTTGTACATTCCTTAAAATTGCCTGTTACTGATTATTGCAGGAGTGACCTAAGTACTGGTGTGGTAGGTGTAGCCTCACAGGTGTTCAGGCTGTTTCAGAATATGTCAGCAATAGTACTACAGGATCTGCATGCTGGAGAAAGCAGAGTCATTCACAGCATGGAATTATTCTCCTACGAGGAACCTGAAGCCAGTGATGTCATGAGAACTGAAGTTAGTGGATCAACATGGGGATTGGTAAAGTTACAAAATACCTTCTTGAATCACACTCATAGTCACACTGCAGAGATCCTGCCATTTAAAAAGGAAGCTCGACATTTCATTTAAAAGGTCGTGCAATATAAAACTTTAAAGAGGAAAGGCTAGAACTGAAGTCAGTTTTCCAAAGTCAAATGCTTCTGGTTTTGAGCATGAGTCATTCTGTGCCACTCATCTCCTGGTTTTAAGTCCCATACCCTGTGCAAATACCCCCCAAATCTTAGGGGTGGAAAGAGGAAGTCTGCTGAAGCACTGTTCTTCAAATGGAAAGTTCTCATAGCTGTTAATTTGCAGCACTGACTGGAATAAGAAGTTCTTTAGCGATTTACAGGACAAGGTTACTCTCAGTTGCATGAATGGGTTCCACTTGGCCTGACAGCACCACATTTCCTTGCTTTGCAAGGACGCAGAACGCAAGGGCAGATGGCTGTGTCGTTCAGACAAAAGGGATCAGTCCCATGAACACAGCCTTACTTTACAGAGTCCTACACATGTTCATCAGAAAGAGGTACTCACTGCAGCTCTCAGCCCCTTGTCCCAAAGCCTTTTGCACCAGAACACCTGATCCTTCCTCCCTTCCAGAAAGCTAACATTAGTGATTCATTCTGTAGCCCACAGCCCTTTCTTTCCATCCCTCCCAGCCTTCAAAACACTACCCTCAATTCAGCCTCCTAACCTGTAACTACTCCGCAGACCTAGGTCTGCCAATTCCCCCTTTGCTCAGTAAGTATTTCCTGCAAACTTCCCTACTTGTCCTCACCACTAGTACTCTGCATTACGCTGTAGCTCTCATATGTAAACTCTTAGCACAACAGCACATTCGACTATACTCCCCTATCTTGTTCAGACACCAACAGGACAATAAGAAAGAGAAGTCAGACACCAAAATTGTCAAGGAAGTATTAGGTATGATCACATGAAGCGGTGTTCCTGACATCAGTCATTCAAGCACACTGCACCGTTGCACAGATTTGCAGAAGAGAAACTGAATGTCCACCCCAAAGACCTTCAGGTTCACCAGAAAGGCTCCCAGGGAACTGTGCAGCAGGCCTCAGTCTGATCACACTGTTTTATTAACCACAGTCTCTGGAGTAGCTCAGACTAAGATAATGATATACTGTCATTTTAACAGTTCTGCTCCTACAGGAAGCAGCAATTGCCAAGATCTTATCAGGGGCTACAGAAGTGCACAGTAATCTATCTGCTCAGACAGTCACACAAGGAAAGCAATTCACAAGTATATAAAGACTTAAATAAAAATAAATTTTTAGCCCAAGGCCTTAAAAAAAAAAAGTTCCCTCTTAAAACCAGCACTGAAAAAAATTATGACACAGCTGTAAAAGGTGGAAGAATAAAAGAAAAAAAAAAGTTACTGTAAAGTCCAGTGAAAGCTGCTGTTTTCTGAGATGTCATTACAGGCTCATTGCAGAATGGAAATACCCTGACAATTACATGAGATGGCAAAGACCTGTAAAACAGGTAGTACTAATGAATCCACAATAAACAGCTACTTTACACAAACGGGAAAATATCTCTAGATTTAGCATGTAAGGGAGCAAAATGACTCACTGAGCAGCAGTGAACCAACTCCTCAACAAAAGAACCTTGCTAAGATAGAAAGCATACATAGATCAACTGTTTATTCAACCCCCTTTGACAAGGAAGACTGGATTTCTTATCCTATATTAAATTTTACATCAGGATATTTGGCCAGGGACAAGAAATGAGGATGCAACTTGTAGATAACAAGGTCATCTAAAGATCAGGTAAATGAACAATTTCATCACATAACATTAACCTTAAAAAGCTGCAGAATTTCAGCCAGATAAATGAAAGAAATGCAGATTTTAATACACCTTTAAAACATTGTATCTAGGTTTGCAGTTTTCCTTTCAAGTAAAATATGGTAGTATTGATTTGCTTATTAATCTCCCTCAAAAAAAGCCGGCTGGCTGGTATACTGAGCTTCTTCCTGAGGTCAAGTAGCATGGAGAGAGAAAAAGGGGGTCATGGTTTAACCCTAGCTGGCAACAAAGTACCACACAGCCACTTGCTCACTCCAGGGACAGGCTTGTTTAAAGTTCAACACCACTATTACGTGAGTAAAAAAAAAAAACCAAACAAAAATCACACACTTGCAACACGGCTTTCCTAGAAAGCCCCCTGCCAATTCAGCACTACATGGGCAATCTGAAACAGGTTGTAGCAACTCAGCGTAAGCAGTGTTTCTGACACCAGTCAGCTGGTTGTAGGCACGGAAATAATCCCCCAGGAGAATGTAAACTGGGCATGATTGTGTTACTAAATCATATCAGCACATGGGAAAGTGTACTGTTATCTGGGCCCATGTTTATTGCAGCCAGCAAATGTTAGAGATGATTTCTCACCACTAACTAGTTTCAACATGCCTAACTGTAGAAATTTAAGAATTACGGAAGTAAATCCTGCAGTACCTTATTGTACCCACTTCATCATGGTACAAAACTGAACACTGTAAACATCCAATTAACAACTGCACTGGAACGGTTCTCACAACTTGGGTATGTACTCGCATATATTTATTTTCCATGTTGTCAAAAGGAAGACATTGCTGTAGAATAAATCATTGCAGTTCTGCAGAACTCAGCTGTTCAGTTTCTCACATTGCTTCAACGTCATTGCCTGCAATGAGGAAAAACCTATTCTTCAATTCTGATTTTTTTGAGGGTTGCAGCAGAGCCAAGGCAATCAAAGATCTAAACTCTAATATTAGGTTAAAGAATTACATGAGACTTCTCAAATTTCAGTAAGTTCAAAATACAGTTTGTCCTTGAAATTTATGACCCATAACAGAAGAAGTTCGTAGCAGCTGGCAGGAACACTCTACTTCTGTTGGTCTGTAGCCATGTACTCACTGCCAAAACAGGAAACAACTGAATGGAGGGTCAGTATAAGAAAACAACTGAAGTTCCCTTCTTCTTCACGTCCATCTCTGTTTTTCCTCCCAGATACTCAATCTGCTCCAGAAGTGCATCTTAGATGTTATTGGAAGGAGAGACACTTTTGAGAAGATGAAATGGCTTTTTCTTGACAGCTGTTGTGCAAAATAAAAGCTTAGCTACCTGTATCATCAAACAAAGTCAGTGCCATGAAATAAACCACAGTCTCATTAAAGTGTCAAGAGGTTCTAACTCAGTTACTCTTCTACTAGAAGAAAAATGAGAGAGATGAGATCCAGATCTTGATTTGCCCAAACATTAGAGGTCTCCAGATAAAAGAGTTTTGGTTTAACTGCATCTCAAATAGACTAGTGCATCTGACAGCCCAAGTTATCTCCTAAAGGAATTTAGTCTGTGTAGCAAATCCAGACCTTAATTTGTTTGCAATATGGGTTTTTTAGGAGTTTAAAAATGTGTAATTCCCAGCCTGTTAGGTATTCTAGGCTTCATAAACTAACAACTGTGGTTATAAACACAGTCCTCCTTTCCTAGTTACCTAGTATTTTCATTCTGACATCTTGAAAGCCACCAAACAGCATTACAGCTTTTACAGAGCTACCACCACCAAATAACAAAACAAACCAACCAAAAAAAAAAGCCAAACCCCCAAAACTCAACACACAAACCATGAGGTGAAGATCAGTGGTAATGAACATGTATGTAGACTTTCCAGGCTTCTGGGAGGGTGGGGAGGGGAGGAAAGAAAGCCATAAAAACCTGAGTACTAGAAAGTGACAGAAGGATAAGAAAATCTTTTCTCACACCTTTTCACAGCAAAACCAGAGCACTGTGCTGCATTACCAAAATATTTTCTAGAGTTTAGACAAGCTGTATATGACAAGTTCCAAACTGGAAACAAAAGGACAAGAGATGCCCTTGGAACCACTGCAGATAGTTTACAGTTTCTCAAGAGGATCTCTGACTTCACAATATAGGAATCATGGAATGACTTTTAATTTATACTCACTCAGAATCCTCTACTATCTTTCATGAGATACTACATACAGTGTTAATAACCTCAGTTAATGCTAAGAAAGCAAGACTGTACTAATGCTGCAAATTCTTGCATAATCCATTAGCACAACTGAATCTTAAGATAAATGAGATAATTTGATTAAAACATAAATAAATAAATTAGATAATCAAATGTAAGATGCTCTTGCTTTTGAGTGCCCCTTTTCCAGCAAGGTTTACAAAGTGATTCAGTGAGTTTCAAGCTCTCTGCAGCAACATCACTCTCTGCTCACTGTTTCATCATTTGTATAGGTATGCCGTTCACTTTCATGGTTGTTAGTCACTAATATTTTAAAGCTTAACTGCTTTTTAAATAAGTTGAGTTTGGTCTGGGTATGGTTTTTTTTTGTTTTTCTTTTTTTTTTTTTTTTTTTAATCATCATGCAACTACATAATACTGCCCCGCAATTCCTTCAAAATTACACAAATATATTCAAACATGTGCTAGACTTTCAAGTATTCAAATTCATTTACATGGGTCTCAAAAAGCAAGTTAGGTTAATATACCAATTTGAACATCAGTGTATTAACACCAGTTAACGTACACTGAACACTGAAGTTCAGTATTAGAAGTTCAGTGTATAAATTCAGAAAGCCTGACTCATTTATAAAGCTCTGTGCTCTGCACAGGGCAAGAAAAATAATCCAGTCTTTTAGAAAGGTTTGAGGTGATCTTTTGTTTAAACAATTTCAAGGATTGTGCTAGAACAAGGGCAGAAGATTTCAAATGAAAGCTAGTTAGTCTGGTTTGTGCAGTTAATACCACTAGTAACAGCTGATACTCATGTATGAATTTCCAACTTCTTTTTTTTTTTAATGTAGTATCTGGTTTATAGAAATAATTTCTTTTGAAAAAAAAATCCACAATAAATCTGAAACGAAAAACTTTCTAATAGCTGTCTAACAGCAGCCAATTCATGCTGTATCTCTCAGTAAGCGCAGTCCTATCTACTAAAAGATAGTAGAAGACAATACCATGTTGACATGGTTTAATCCCTAACAGTTTTATCCAAACCCTCTTTGGTAGAAGGATAAAGTACTTTTTGTGTTACAGGCATTTGATCAAGCTA
>JAVJGJ010000002.1:7930701-7951194 GCA_035590215.1 Microhierax caerulescens | reverse complement strand
ATCAAGCTATGAAAACCCACTCCATCTTTAATTACAATCAGCAAACTAAAATCCGTATTTTGCTCTGAATTTAAGCTGGTAATTTGATGGATGAAATCCCCAAATCTTGACAGAAAAGAATCAAAGTGACAGAAGGAATATGCTGAAGTATTATCCTCTAAGTTTTTCACTCTGTTTCAGGACCTATCATCAGGTGGTTGTTCTTTACCTTTCACGATAAAAATAGGGATAGTCTATTCTTGGAACCCTGAAAACAGACTGTTCTACCAGGCAGTGGCTAATTCATCTTCAGAAGATCAAGAAAAGGTACTGAAATAAAGGTAGGAAAACAGTGAAAATTCTTGTGCTAGCTAAGAGCAAATCAGTTGTAAACTTCAACACCATTACAGGAATTACCCAGAATAATTCTTAATTCAGATTTCTCTCTCACCTTTAAAAACAAAACAAAAAAACCCCACCTTCAGGAGTAAGAAAAAAGGCTTTATTATTTTCAGTCACTTCAAGTGATATCTGAAAGAAAAAAAAAAAATCACTCATGCTTTGTTAATATCAGAAGTTTCACTCTAGGCAGAAATCAATATACAGAAAGTGAATCAGTTGAGCCCGACTTCCTGTAAATTGATTTCAGCACACTGAAACAACCACATTTAAAATATTGAAGTAGAATAATATTCCTGTAAAAGGACACAGGCACATACCTCCATTTAATAACTTACTATCCCCTCCCTTCACACAGAAGGCATGTGTGATTTGATCTGTACAGGTACAGGGCATCAAAGCACGGACAAAAACTTGCTAACAATTATAGTCCTAATTCCTGTCAGCTGTAGAACAATAGCAGTAAGCAATGAAAGTCATTACCAGACCCTACCTTAAGGTGTTTTTTCCCCCCTCCTCCAGGTCTCCACTCTAACACAAACTGTCTCCTTAATTTTGATAAATACAACAAAGTCACCTGTGGGTTTGTGGATTGAGTGTTTTTAAATCATGTCTTTCCTAATGAAAGTAGTTGCTAGCTTCTTGTCATGTATTTAAGGCCTACATGCTTTTTATATATATATATATATATAAAAGAGATCCTTTACCTGAATTATTATTTCAGAATTTAACCCTGGCATGGCATTTAAATTGACAACAATGAAATATTTTTGATACAAATGGCATTCTGCAGTCAGACCCACTTGCATCACTACCACCACCTGAGTGCCCTCATCAGGCAACAGATTCAAGGTCTTCTCAGTTAAAAGCTGAACAGATCTTTACAATTCTTCTTATCTCCCATATTTTACCCCAATGTGTATGTCCTGCTCGGAGACTTTTGGTTCTGAACATATCCTGCTCTTCTATTTACTTGGGCATGCTGGCATACTACCCACTAAAAAGAACATAAATTTTCAGAGTATCTGGCATTTTAATTACTACTGTTAACAAGGAATCTGAGAGGCTCCTGAGGACTAGGTATTGTACCGATATAGAAGAACAATATAATCTTCTGCCTAAAGAGACATTTAGGCAGTTGTTTAGTAGTGGATCTACTGTCACTGTTTGAGGCCCTCTAAATCACTTGAGGAGACTATTAACATGCTCATCTAATGAGCTGTAACAGAACTACAATTACCAAAGGACCCAGAGCAAGTTCTGTGGTCTTGATAAGTAATATCACACTTGCCAAGTTTGAAAGCAAGCAGCCTTGCATATCTGAGGAGCTGAAGTTTGAGTCTTCCTACTAAGCCTTGAATAAGTTTTTTTTTTAAAAAAAAGACTCCATTTTAGATTAAAACATATACTTCACATTCACTGAACTACAAATGAAACTTGACTGTGGTATTTGTGTCCTTTCACCTTTTCCTGGAAAGTATGTTGACTAAAAGCCAAACAAACAGCACAGCACTTTAGAGGCTGAATAGACAAACACCACAGTCATTTTGCAGTGGACAGGACAAATATTTTAAAGAAACAAAATAAGATTACAAATGTTAGATTTTTTTTTTAAAGAAACGTTTAAACATTTATGTTTAAACGTTTAAACATAAATGCACAACAACATTTGTGCATTTCTTCTGCCAGCAGTTTCAACTTATGCAATTTCAGAACTTCTATAGCATTATTTTTAATCCTTTCATATATGACATGACTTAGCACATCTGGATTACTAAATGGTATCTTAAAAACTACTGGTCACATTAACAGAAGACTAGTCAAGTCCAGCATTCCCTATCTGAAGTGATATATGCTCAGCAATAACATGTGGAACGTCTTCAAATAAGAGAACTATCAAAGAGACAAGGGCAGGCTCCAGTTCCCAAGTGATCTTAATTTTGTCAAGGTCATTTTCAAATTAAGACACCATATGTGAGATAGAGATCTAATTGTGTAGCACACACCGTAACTAGAAGTTACCAGAGAAAAACAAAGTCAGCATTAGAACATCATTTTAGCAAGCCAGTGCTCCAAGTTTAAAAGATGCAGTTCCACCATAAGGTACATCTCCACAATGTGGCCCGTACAAGAAGCTCACAGAGTCAACTTGCTGATGTTTTTGAGAATTTATCCACAAAAGCATATCAGAAATCAGAGCTTCCAGACAAAGGATGTTTCCCCAGATGTTCCAATTGGTATGATACATGTATCATGCTCCCTCCCACAGGGAAAGGCAGTTTTGCAGTGAAGCCAGAGCCCAGAAGGTGACAGCACAAGAGTATGAGCCCACTGCTAAACCAGACGCTTGTCCTGGGAAAGGGTCTCAGGGAAAACGACAAAGCAGTCCCAGAACACCAACCACAAACAAACTAGGAACACAACCTCACCAACTAATTAGCTTTCCCTCTTGTCCCTAATTGAAAATAATTAGGTAGCCTCCATGGAGCATCAGGGATCTGGGGTAGGAGTAACACCATGAAGTGTCCCTTAAGGGGACCCTTAAGGTAAAGTATGTACAAAATACCCACGACCTCAGCAACAGTTGTGATGTGGGTGAAACTGCCATCTACTACAAAGTCACCATCTCTCCTAACTCCATCGTTTTGCCTACCCAGTAGAGATAAAAAATATTTGCCAAGCTTTGGGGTATTTTATAGTTCTAATCCTCTAGGCAATCCTAACAAGCCCGAGCAAGAAAAGTTATTTTCTTAAAAGTCTCCTAGTGGTAAAGTGTTGGGTTTTGGGGGTTTGTCGTGTCATCTGTGTGTGTGTCTGTCCCCAAGAATTTGATTTTTACACCCATACATTTAGCAGGAAGGCATCTGAATCCCTGAGTAAGACCACAAGGATTTTTAACCCTGCTCAGCAAATCGGAACACACTGTTTTACAGTTTTCAGCTTGTTCTGCAGCACTACTTTCTGTTGCAGATGGATGATGAGATTCAAATAGAAAAATACACCCATATATCTCTCTCTCAAATGGTGCCATATCTACATGAAAGTGGTGGTCATCCAGGTTACTAGTAATGAAGACCAAAGGCAGTTTACAAATACTACTGGAGAACAGGAAATGAGATGACCTCAGAAATTTTGGTGAGTGCTCAAAATGAGTATTAAAAACTAGATAGAGATGGCTACACAGAGACGATTCAATCAAAAGCAAAAATTTCACCGATGTCAGAGAGGTCTTATAGCACTAATTGTGACTGAAAACAGAAAAGAGCTCCAGACTTCTCATATTTACTTATCAAGCTCTTTACAAATTCAACAACTTAACTTGGAACCTTACAGTACCTCCTACAAACCACTGTGCAACAAGTAGTAGGGGAAGTAATAAAAGGAAGGAGACTTTGTACACTCTGAGATTTATCATCAATTCATACTTGTTACTCTGTTAACATGGTATTAGAATTTGCATGCAATGGGAAAAGATGGGCTGTATTCAAGAATATGCACACACATAACCCTTTGCAAGTTCATTAGAAACTTAAAACTACAAAAATATCCTTCTAGAACTTACAAAGGAAAATAGCATACATTTTTTCACATCACTGCTATTGTCCTTTGGATGCCCTAATGTCAAGTTTGTTGTTGTTGCTGGCATTACATTCCAAAATAAACACTTATGTCAACTTGGACTGCTAAAACATTAAAAGGTTTCAATGAGAAAGAGATAGGCCTTTATGCTAGTGATTTTAATCTACCCTGTATCTTCCAAATCCCTCAAAAGTAATGCAAATGCACCAGTTAAGCGAGTCACCCACCGAAGACAGCCAGAATACACCTCTTGGTTGCTATTATGGATGCTACTTGTGTTCTCCAAGCAGATTAGTTTTCATTTGCGATGTTTGAACTCATTAGGTTTCTAACTTTGGAGCCAATGTTTCTCACTACCATTTTAGGAATCCAACCAGTTCGCTGTAATGCTCTTGGGCAGACAGCTGTGTTGGAACAACTATCTATTTCTCCTTTCAGGAGGGAGGCTGTTTCTCTGAGCAATTTTTTTAGGCTCTTGTAGGAATGCTTTTGTCTTCCCTGGTCCCTAGAGGCAAGGGAAGAAAGTTTTATATCAGTTCCCCTACCCCATCATTAGCACTACAGAAAAAATAACTGTCACTGGAAGCTGGCATCATTCACAGCCAGGGAAGCCAGGCCTGGAAATCATGCATTTCCTTCACCTTTTTGATGAGAAAGTCTTTCTAAATACAAAAGCACTTCTAGAGTAATTGTCAGTGGCCTATTTTCCATAATGACACAGAACCAGAAATAAAAAGATTATTACTTAAGAATCAGAACTTCTGGAGTTTGCCTAGTTTTTATTTTCTTGACATGAGTGGGTCTGAAAGTTTCTTGCCATCATGAAAAACAGAAGTGAAACCAGGATTTTATGAAAACAGGATTCACTTGCAAGCATCATCATCTACACCCAACACTGACTAAAACTGAACTCAGATCTTATCTATCGTAATTTAGAGGGCAGAGTAAGCAAGCTATTGGTGTTAACAGAAGTAAATAGGAACTAAAATAGTTTTTTTGAGACTCAATTCTATCTCAAGTTAAACTAGTTATAATGCTGTTAGAAAGTACAGTCAGTTAAAGCAGTTTTAGACACCAGCTTGCCATATGTTATGTTAAAATTAGACTGACTCTTTTTAAAAAAGCAACAAATTTATGCATGAAGTATGTCAATTTGGTACACACAGATTTTGAGGAATGCTTTTTCTCATCCAGTAATCATTGCAAAAAGTACCAAACAAAGCTTATTAGAAAAAAGAAACTAGTTCAGAATGTCATTTTGAAGTTAACCTTGACAATACCTCATAGAACTGTAAACTTTACACAAAGTAAGCTCCATCAGCATTGTTTTCAAAATTTTTATTAGTGCAGTTATTGCCTAGTCTGCAGAAGTACAGTTAACTGCAATGATTTTTAGATTTCAGGATAGAATTTATAGGAATTTTTACAAGATCTGTACAACGATGGTATCTCAAGGATCAACAGAAAAGTATTTTCAATGCAAACAACAGCATGCAAGAAATTCTTGTATAATGAAGAAAGGCAACTTTCTTGGAGGGCAAGAAAGGGGGAATATGTACACTAGACAGACTATAAGTACATAACTTACAGAAAACAACATTACTTCATTCCAGTGCTCATGCCTCTTCCTCTAAGGAAGGTTTCAGTTTGAATTTGTACAAGTCATAGACAAGCTTTTAGTGTAACACAGCCCAGATGTCACTTGAAGTGTTGTGTTGTGTCTATATATTCATACTGTTAGTTCAATATAGAAATGGACTGGTTGCACTAAAAATGTTCATATTACCTAGTTTGTCAGTGTGATAAATACACATTAATGTAATTTTTAGAAGCAATAACATGGGTACCATTGAGAATTAGAGACATTATAAGCTGGCTAAAAATAGTAAATTGAATTCCTAGCTTAGTCAGCTTGGCAGAAACAGCTGTGTTCACCGTAACCTCTAATTATTTTGCATATTATAGGAGTTCCAAAGGTTATTTCCCTCTCAGAAACCTACTAAATTAGCCTTCATAGCACAATACTGTTACCATATCAAATTCAACAGCAACAGATTATTCAGATTTTAGAGACTTACCACTATTTTTTCTGTAATGTTTCATTTATAAAGGCATATATTCTTATTTGATAAGGTAAAGGCAATCTCCTCTCTATCTGGAGCATTCAGAAGAGCCTGTCTTAAAAGGAAAAGAAAAGGTCCAGTTCATAGCTGCTTGCTTATGAACATGTACTTGTTGTTTAAAGAGCTCTGAACTCTAGTTTCAGTAATGAATGCGCAAAAATGTTCACATAGCTCCTGTATCTATTCAGCAGCAAAAGCATGAAACAGATAGACTTGAACACACTTCTCAAACACAACACACCAGAAGTACCATGAAGGTTTTTTGCGAGCCCTCTGTGTTTTAAAAACAGTGACCTGGAGGCTGGTATTTTGGCACCCTTTTTGTTCAGATGATGGAAGATGCATTAGCAACCAAAAGTAACTTTTTTGCCAAACTGTACATTTAATACTGTATATCTTGGCCACACAGCCCAAGTTTCTGCTGCATAATCTTCTGAATACACGACATTACACAGGTGAGACTTTCAAAATGCTGACTGTCCCACCAACAGTTAAAATATTATGGAATTTACATGGCATAAATAGTGGCAAGCCAATGTTGAACATGCATTAAAGGTCAGATTTTAAAATTAAAACATAGGTGGCTCCACATGTACCAGATTCTTACTCTGCAGAAACAGGTATAGCAGTGATGAAGAACGAAAGATGAGGAGCAACATGCATTACCACAGTGCATTTAAAATTGGCATTCTCAAAATAAGTCATATTTAAGCCATCATGTTGTTGGTTTATATGTATTATGTCTGTTATTTTATTAATATTTTTATAAACAGGAAAGGTAAGAGAATAATTTCTTGAAATATGTTTCTATTGGTGAAAGCTTATTTTTAAATCTGCTTTTTCTAGCGACAACTATGAAAAACTACTGTAGCACAAAAATCTGTGTTAAACCTTCAAAAGAATAAGAAAAGCAATACCAGTGAATTTTTAATACAGAATCATAGAATGGTTTGGGTTGGAAGGGACCCTAAAGATCACCGGGTTCCAACCCCCAGCCATGGGCAAGGACATCTCCCACTAGACCAGGTTGCTCAAATCCACATCCAACCTGGCCTTGAGCACTTCCAGGGATGGGGCACCACAGCTGCTCTGGGCAACCTGTTTCAGGATCTCACCACCCTCACAGTGAAGAATTTCTTCCTGATATCTAATCTAAATCTACCCTCTTTCAGTTTAAAAGCATTCCCCCTTGTCCTATCACTACAAGCCCATAAACTCTGTTCATTACTTTGAAACACTGAGCAACTGCAGTCAGAGTTTAAAGTGATTATTTTTTCTTTCATGGCTAAGGGGTGTCACTGTATAAATTATTTCATTCATGTTGGGTACTCCAGTAATCTAAAAGCTAAAATTTCTAATATATCTGCAAATGTTAAGGGAATAAAGTCATCTATGATTACAATGTGACACATACTCAGACCATGTCAGTATTATTTTTGTATTCAGAATACTATGGGACAGGCAACAGCCATATTTCCAGCTTTCTACTAATACCATATAAATTCTCAGTTATGAGCTTGTGTTTAGAGGAAGTACTGAAACACACAAGAAAGGAAGTGGCAGGAATTGTTAAATAGGAAGTTGTGAACTCTGCATTACCTATTAAAAAAAAAAAAAGAAAAAAGAAAAAAAGATATCTACATCTTATTTAGTGGTAAACTTCATTTCCTTGAAGATGTTTGTACCATATGTTGTTTTACTGGATTTCTTGAGATGCAATTTTCAAGTTAAAAGTGTGAGGGGGGGCTACTAGATTCGTTTAGCATCAAGAAACCCTGTTCATTCAAAATGATGAACCATATGTTACAAACGATACCAGCTCCATAATGTGAGTGGGTTTCCCTTCTGCATTCTGTTTCTTCCCTACAAATTAGGGTATAATACAAAATCTCAGCAAGTTCTAATCTATGACGTAAGAATGCTTCGCACTGTTGGCCATTAGTAACAACACAGGCAATGGAACTAAAGTTTCATTCTGCCAAAGCATACTCATTACACTATTACCAAAAGCTTTTTACCATTTCTAACATAATGAGATTCAAGTTTAAAGAGAATGTACAATTAACAGGATTGCACAAACCATGTTCATGCCTCTGCATGCAGAGAAAGGCCAAACTCAAGCTTTACTCCTACAGCAAATAGTCATGCTTTTAGTACTTATGTTTTTCAGCATACTACCCAAATGCTTATTTGGGAACTTTAAGTAGCTCTAACTGCTTAACTAACATTTCCAGAAAGGAGTTACAAATATCTTTTCTTAAACTAATTTCAAGAAAGACTTTTGGACTGAAATTTGGAGAAACACACTGGATTACAAATTCACATGAACAGTTTGTTTCAGTTGGGATCTATTTAATGTGGCTGTTGCTGTTACAATGACAGATGCCCACTTCACTGTACTTAAAATATTCAAATTTGGAAAGGAAAATTTTAGTGATGATTAAAAGCATACTGAATTAATTGAATGGTGCAACCTACAGGTTGCCAAGCTACTGCAATGCACACAAAAACCTTCTGAGAACAAACAGTACTGCTGAAAGCAGATGTTAGATAAAGCAGAATTAGGATACTCCTGTTTTCCCACATGACTGTCTAACATGTTTTTAGGAAACTAAGTTGAGCTAGTTTAATATTAAAGCTTACAGCTTTCTAAACCTGAGATGATCAGGTCACAATCTATGGACCAAATACAGTTTTGGGGATAAATCAAACACTGATGCCATCTCCCCTACCCCCCCAAACACAAGCCTACATATTTGTTTACCTGACTATATGACTGTCAGGTCATGTAAGGGCTGAACAGGCCATGTGACACATGCATCAACGTTGGCTGATGACGAGGACAGAACAGACTGTCCAGACTTCACATGGCTCCAGGACAGAGTGGCTGGGCACCTCTGTTTGACACCAAGGTTTAACAGAAAAAGTTGCACTTAAAAGCTGGATGTTTATGCAATTACCTCCAGAGTAGTAAAAGTTTTCAGAAAAAAAGAGAAAAGTCAATACTTTTTTGGAAAGAGAAACTTAACCCTTAAATGCTGACAGCAGAGATGTAACATTTACTGAACAGACATTCATAGAAATTAAGCTGCTTGGATCTGAGGTAGGTTTCTGGTCACTTGCTTTACCAGCTGCCCTTGACACACAAATAATGCATGTTAAGTCTTTGGTAACTGTGGATATCAATACTGCATTTTACTTATCATAATCATAATTTCTAGTATGTGTTAGCATTTAGTTCTCACACAGGAAAGGTGAATAAATGCATGTCTTCAGAAAAGACAATGTGTAAGAAAATCTGCCCATGGCCAACAAGCCTGAGAACTTCCTGTGGAAAGATACAACCACCCCTCCCTTAACCCAAAAGCAACCATACCTTAAATGTTAAAATTTATTCTACAGGTTATTATTTCTCCAATTTGCAAAGCAATGCTTTAAGACACTGACAGAACCAATCCTGTGTTACTAGAGACTGTTTTAACTGTCATTGCAGTGAGAGAGAGCTTTCACCTCCAGCTGTGCAGGTCATCTTCTCCCATCTGAAAACAACTCAAGAGTTTAAGAAACAAATGTCAGTGTTAAACAGGAACATCACATCATCAAGATAAGCTTTCACAGACATCCTAAGGCAGCACAGATTAGCACTCTGCACTCCAATACATGAAAAAGACTGCAGAACTGTACAAGCTAGGCCTTCAAAGGACTATTTAATCCTCCCCAGCCTAATGAAAAAATGATTTGTGAGTGAAAGTTGCACGGATCAAACCAGATAAACAGCTTTGCCACTTCATCCATCTACTAATACTGCTAGTTTAAAAAATTCACTCTGAGAATAGCAATTGATTGAGCAAAGCCAAGCAACTACTGTAACTTCTACCTCTATAATGACAGCATCCTCTCTGGAAATGCATGACTCCTATTACCTTCTATACTCTTCCACAGCCCAGGCACAGCGGTCTGTAGCTAGAGCCCCGCAGCTCCACTATGCTCTTGCTCATCATGTTCCACCTCCTGCTAGCCAGAGCCACTTATCAGTCTTGAATAAACATGCTTTACAATTTGGTGGCTATCTCGAACCCTCATTTGCAGTCTTAGCACACACCTAAAACACTTACAGAAAATAAAATAAAAAGTATAAATTGCAGTAACCTCCAAACATTTAAAAAAAAACCCCTTCACCCCATCACATCCTTTTCCATTCCTCTGCCCCCCAAAAGACCGTTACACTAAAGGCTTCTGAGCTCTCATCCACAAATAAAGGTTATCAACTATTAGAACCACACAAAAATGCCTCCTCTTACACAAAAAGTGCTGATGACAAAGTGTTTTTACAAGAAGATTGCATTATTTTTCTCCAAGTATTCCAAAATACAATTTTGCATATAAAGAGGTAGTTTTGTAAGGTGAACACGTTGATAGCAAAGACTTTAGCACAAGCAAACCCCAAAGATGTAGACATTATTATAATAAATTACAAAAAAATACAATAAATGTTTGTTTGCTCCTAAGTAGCAATATTAACTTATTTACCTACTTTTAAAAGACAATAAGCACATAACAGTTTTACCACCCAAAATCCTCCCTTCATGTGGTGGAGAATTTAGCAGACAACAGCAAATAAGGAATTTCCTGCTGTCAGTCAGTCACAGAAACGTAGCCTATACACTGCATTGTGCAAGGCAGTCAAAGCCTAGCATAATGGACGGCTCCTAAAGGAAGATCTGGACGGTAAGCTTTACACAAATACTAAACAAGAAATAATGACAAGTAAGACTTAAGCCAGTAGTTTCCATGAAGTCTTTCTGTTCTGCCTGCTTCTTGACAAGCTTTAAAAAGACTTGTAAGATTAGACCTCTCCACTAATGCTCTCATGTCGGCTAATAAATCCAGTAACTTAGCAGCTGTAAAGATTCTACATATTTTCAACCTCCTGTTCCAATCTTTCACCTCTAGTGAAAACAAGATGAGTCTGACAGACACAGAACAAAAAAGCTCCAGAACCTGGCGGTACCCCTCAAAAGCGAGGCTGTTCTTGAGCCTGCCTCCACAGAGGACAGCTGACTGCCATGGGGTTTTGAACCACTGCTGTGACCCCCCCCTTTCCCCAAGCCGAAACTACCCGTGCTCAGCACCTGCTTCCACCTCTGCTTGCCTCTACCAACCAGACCCAGCCTGCTAGAAGGTCTTTCATAGTTTAGCTGTCTGTTAATAGGCAGTTATCAGAGTGATTATCACAGAAAAACTGAAAGCAATTGCTATCTAAAGGGAAATTATTAATGAGCCATCTATGTATTATTGCTCACTCACAAATCAAAAAACCAACCCCCCCAACTCAATATTTTTCAGTTCACTACCAATTCAAGCACAGCTAAGGCTGGAATACGAAAGGATAAAAAGAATCGGTTTGTTGGTTCACAACACGCATTGTCCTTCACATATTTACTATAGTAGTTTTGAAACAGTACAAGGGCAGATCTGCTTTGGTCATGAAACACTTCAGGCCAATTCCGAGAAGATACCAATACTGGGAACGAAAACATTGTACAAGTTAAAACAAGATTCTTGTTCATGTCAACCCACAGACACTGCTGGGCACTGTGCAGTTCTAGGTAGCAACTGTGAGTTAATGTAAAATTTCTCCCTTGTCAGAAGTTTAGGAAACAAGCAACAATGTTGCTTACCAATGTAAACTGTAATGGGAATAAACAAACACATTTTCTAGAGTTGTGTAGCTGTCTACTCGCCCATCCTCTGCTGGTTAAACCCCCCATTTTTCTTCCATTTCTGGAAATATTCAGAAAAATTCTAAAATGTGCATATATGTGTTTTGGCTGTTTAATAAATCATGTAGTATTTTTCCAGTTCTTGCTCCAATGACCCACCCTCTCCTCCTTTCCAAAAGAAGATCCTCTTACTAAGACCTCTTGCTCATGTCAGAGTTCTGTTTTTCCAGTAGCAATCATCTTTAATCATTTACACCTGCACAATCCAGAGCAGGGATGTACAATTCTACACAAGGATGGCAGAAGTTCAGTCCTACTTCAAACAACTACAACTGTACAGAAGACAACAGAAAAAATAGGCCCTACGCAGTATAATTGGAACTGAGATCTTCTGAACCAGCATGGGTTATTTTTCCTGTCATAAAAAGGAAGTATACTCTTCCTTAGTTGAAGATGCATTTTTAAAATAGATTTCACATTTTACTTCCTGTGATCACATTAAAAGGTCACACTGTTTATGCTACTGTAACCTGTTACTGTGGGATTAGAAATGATGTAAACAAACAAATCTTATTCAGATGTGCACAAGGGAAGAAGGTTATGAGAACATTCCTCTTTATGTGTAGAACACTTGTTCTTGTTCCAAATAAATATAAAGAATCTGAGAAACAGAGTGTCTTTTGTAGAATGGCTCACAGCATCAAGTACTTGATGAATCAAGCACTTCACAGAAGAAAAAATTCTGGGAACTTGAGATACCAGAAAAAGCACCTGAAAGATTACAAATAGAACAGCTACTTTAAGTTCAAAATACTTCTATTTAATAGCATTTTTGATAAGCAATTATTTTATTTTTATTTACAAAAAAGCATGGTGAGCTTTCTGCCCAGAGGGGATAGTTTCCTCTCTGTCTTCACAAGATCCGAGTAGCTCCACACAGCACTGGTACAGCATGGAAATTTTCCTGTAATTGCATTACACTGGCAGAATGCAAAACCTGCTTTATTGCTGCTTTATTTTCTATTTCTATTGATACAGAAACTGTTTTAACCTTCTTCTAAGCATAAGAAAAAGATTCAACAGTCTCTTAACAGCACAAGTAAATCTCCCTCATCATTATCTCTTCACACCTCACTGCTGAAGGTGACTTTTTACCCTTTAACCCACATGTTCTCAAAGCATCCACAACCAAATGCTGAGACAACTATGGAACTAATTCAAGGCCTGGATGCTAACACAAATGGAAACAAGATGCCTATATACAAACCAGAAATCCAGTTTCAGTTCCCAACAATGGAAACAGGCCTCTGGAAACAGGTCTTTATGGAGGTATCAATACGCTACTTAAGTAAATTCAATACGAGATTAATGCTGAATTCAGTGGAAAGTTTTGGTTTTTTTCTTTCTCTGCTTTCTATCTCATGAAGGATATGCCCAACTAGGAAGCAGGACTGTCCAAATATTTTTTCATTCCAGAGGTTAAGAAATCAGCAACTAAATAAGGTACACATTCAGGATCAGTGATATCAAAAAATTCTGCTTAAAAGTATAGTAAAATTTACCATGCCAAGAAGGACAGGTAGGAGACAAGCAAGAGAGTATATGTTAAGAACAAAAGCCACCAGAAAAAAATAAACACACACACCATTTGGGAGGAATCACATCTGACTTGGTGTTGATGATAAGTATTTTGAGTTGAAAAATACAGAGTAACTACATAGTGAAAAACACAGATCTCTCAAGTAAGCTGGCTGTCCTTATGTTGCTTCCAGAAGTACATGCCCTTTACCAACTCCCTACTCCATACTCCATGCAAAACCAGTAACTTATGGAAACAATGTGTTTATCAGTCCATATTCTAGGACAAAGTATTGTTCAAGGTGAAAGCACACAAACCCAGAACCTATAGAATTAGAAATATGAAAAAATTAAAAATGTTTCTGGTAAGTTTCATGTTATGCTAGCTCCTCCTCCATCCCAACAAGGACATCAGATTTTTCACTGTTGTTTTATGAACGTTTTTTCTTATATGTAGAAAGCACAAACCCAATTTGGAAGTAGATCAGCTATCACTATTAGCAGAATCACATGAATTTCCAAGAATCACTTTTATCACTTTTTCTTAGTATAATATGACAGGCAAGCTGTTGAATCTTAGCTGTATTTTGCGTGGGCGAGAGAAAAAGCACATCTAAATTCACAGGGTTTGGTAGAAATGAATTGGCATTTGTACTACATGATCTACAAAGCAAACACACAAAGGCATTTTGATGCTGTATCATAGTGCCTCTCCCAGCCAAACCAGCAAGGGCATGTCTACTGGCACCAGAAAGATAAACAAAAAAATGTTTCTTGTGCAAATCAACATGAAACAAGTTGACCAATGACTAAAAGAAATTAAAAATATCTCAATGGTAAGTGCTGTAAATAGCAAAGCTTACAGATCAGATCAAGTTTATATTATTAATTACGAACATTGCAGAGAACCTGTTTCTACATTTTCATAAACTTGCTTCATTTAGGAAAAAATGCACACATTGCTCACTAGGGCTGCTTTTCTCTGACAGCATTGCTGTACACGTTTACAGAAGTTCAGATACATTCTAGTCTAATAGTTCTGTATAGTCTAATATTTTAAAAGCAACAAAAATTTAAATTTATGTAATTCTGTCAAATGTCTCAACACTGACAGCACTTCAGATCAGCACTGAAGATGATACAAAACCTTAGGCAATTCTTAGTGTTTGTCTTGTATCTCCATTTATACTAAGCTTTTTCCAAATCAGTATTACAGATATAAGGAGAACAAAGTAAACTTTAATATGGAATCCTACATTCAGGTACATTCTAACTACCAGCTAAGGGGTTGGGGTTTTTTTGTTTGTTTCTGTGTTGTTTTGTTGGGATTTTTTTTTTTTGTTAATTTGTTAGGTTTATGGCACAATATTCAGTTTTCAAGTATTTATCAATTTGTTGTAATAAGACTCCTACTCAATTTACATTTGAAAAACTTTCACCCTATGCGGAGAACTTATCTCATCCACTGCCAGACAACATGCCTCTGTTATAAAAGAGGAGAACAAAATTGCAAGGACTATGGTCACAGGAGAAAATCCTCCTATGATGCTGAATTGCCTGAAGCATTACAGGAGCTGACCTTTCTGTCACACAGTGCTAACCTAATTGGCAGATACTTAAAAAAAACCCTCAAACACACAAACCCCAAAACCCTAACAGAAAACTACTCAATGTAGTACTGGTAGCAGAATACTAATACTGTAATGCAAGTTTTTGGTTCCTTCCCTTCTGTGTTACAAAAGGCATGAAAGTAATTTTGCGTTTAAGAAAAAAAAAAAAAAAAAGCTCTCCAAAACTTCACTGAAAATAAACCAAATTTTTTATATGGGGAGCCTAAAGAAAAAAATGGTTTAATCTGACTATGGGAAAACAAATTCAGTGGCATTATCTGGTCACTGAAACAACCCATCCAATTCTTACATTCACTGTAGTACAACAGACAGCATGACTTCAAGCTTTTACCTGGTTTTACATACTTCTTTTTGTTTGTAAACGCCTTCCTCCTCCATTTTCTTTTTAATTAAAGATGTTCACTTCTAATCATACAGGTATTCTGAATTTTAAGGAATCAGTTAGTATCCTCAGATAATGAGGCTAAATTCACAACCCAAATAGATTATATCACACTAGTGACACCGGTCTAAAATCTGATAATTTGGACGTTTACAAGCAAGCATCAGGGATATTTCAGTGCAAACCACCGTTGAGAAACTCTCAGCTAAAGACAACCCTTGGAGAAGGTTGATTTGCAGAGCAAGTATTACAAGGAAAAAAATCATTTTAATGTTTAGTTAACTATAGGATGAACTGTTAATTCAAACCTACCCAGAATATTTAGAAAGTTATTTTTGTTTCAAAAATATTTGGTCTACCGCTACCATATTTTATTGTCTACTTACAAGGGCTATTTCTATGTAACATGATTTGGAGCATGGCCAACACTGCATTCTCCTTAACTGTCAAGTGTCCTTCTATATATGTACCCTTACAGCAGACAGAGAAAGGAAGAGTAAGTAACATGTGGAAGAACACACTAAAACCATAAAAACCTTCTGAAGGTGCTCCGAAGCAGCTGTAGTATTGTCTGCACATTGTACGATTTCTAGATTTTAAGCAAATTATATCCCCTTAACAGTAAACTATAACAGGCACCACTTTTCAATGTTCTACTTATTAGCAATGCTATCACAGAAGATGCGGATTCAAGTACTTAGGTTTTTAAATTCTGAAAACCAAAGAAAACTAAGCGGCTCAGTAGCTCCGTATAACGGACTTGCACAATCTCACATCTGCCATCAGTAGACACAATTTGCCTTGATCTGAAAAAGTCAGTAGTATAACTGATGCAGCAGTACCCTGAAACAGTCTCAATAGCACAAAACATACTATCACTTTGCAGTTGAAATCAGAAACTGGTTTTCACAGAGAGGATACTGATTTTGCAAGCCAGACTTAGCTACTTCATTGTTAGCCTCTCCCACCATTGTATCAAGATTCAGTGGTTGTATAGCACTGGAAACATGGAATATCTTTAGCTGTATTGAAGGAAAAAAAGGAGACTCCCTGCAACTATCAGTTCTAAACTAGCTTTCCATAACCAGAGCCAATTAAGTTAAACATCGAATGAATCAACATTGCATGAATTAAGCAGTGGCAAGGCATGCATGCAGAGACCTGTATTTTCAAGTAGCAAGAACTGGCAGAATAAAGCACAAAGACGCATTTGTAATAAGTCATGCTCATGCCATAGTTTATCTGCTGCAAAGAAGTTTGAAGTTTTTTAGCACCAGAGCAAAAGAATAACCCAAATGCTTACAGACCACAGCAGCACGAAGTCTGAACTCTCTCTGCAGCTTATAAAGCAAAAACACTAGTAGAACTTCCTGTTCATTTACTTTAAATACACAACACAAATATACTATTGTAAGTCTACAGGGTCAACCATTTCAGTTTACTTTCAAAATTAAAACCTATCTAGATATTCTACAAATACTTTTCCAGAGACAGTGAATGCATAAGAAACTTCCCGTGCCCTTTTCTCCCTTGACAGAGAGATATCCAAAATGACCACAACAGCCTTCTATCTTCCTCCCATCATCTGGGTAAAGCTCTTAATTTGTAGTATTTTAGTTTAGCTTAGAGAAGTTTTTGGGAAAAAAAAGTAATATTCATGTTAGTATTAGTTTAAAATAGCCTCAAAATTAATAAAGAAATGGTAACAGTTATGTGCCTCTTACAGGCTTCAAACCAAACTGTAACCACACTTCACCTTTCCAGAGCACACGCAGCAGTATAGTTCTGTTTTCAGTATACTAACTTCTGAACATATTTGAAAATCTAGACTATACCCTTTTCTTTCTTATTTTATATGCTACTGACTATAAAAATCAGAAAAAGAGTGCACAATTTAGTTTAATCTTGCTACGTCACATGGAAAATTTGCTATGAGCTGTTCCCACAGAGGTTTCTGTAAAACCAAGCATCAGCTCTGCCTCCATCTGTATTGTATGGGATCCCAGGTTGAATGGTAGATCAGTAAATAACTAAGAGGTATCTTTATCATTACTGATAAGTAGATTAAAGTTAATATCATTAGCCAACATACTAAAGTCAACATACCTAGTTTATATAAACACAAGCAGCAACTCTACCTGTACTTGAGGGTTGTGTTTTTAAGATAGTGTCTCATTCTATCACCATGCATAAGAAGTTAGAAACTTAAAATACCTCCTAAAATTCTGAAAGACCTCTGCATATAAAATCACTACGAAAATCTGATATTGCACTCACTGTGAGTGACTGAAAATTCTATTTTCCTTTGATATGCTGGAAAAATGTATGTAACTCTTTCTCCCTTGCTCTAACAGCAAGCCTAAACTGTGCTTTTCTTAGCTTTGGGCTATTGCTTTTTTGTTGTGACATCTCCAGAGTGAATGCTTTTCATTCCTATTGATACTTTTAATAATATTCATGCAAGGTGCGTTATCATTCACTTACCCTTAAGCATTTGTTTTCTGTTGTATACCTTTACCACAGTTACTGCATTGCAAAGCTCACATTTAATCTGCTATCCGTTAAACTTATGTTTTATGCAAGAGGCCTTCAATTTGAATGGGCATTTGTTATGCTTAGATCAGGTCTCATTTTATTAGTTACCTTTTAAATAAGTTTCTCTGCAACACAAGCAATGGCCAAAACCAGGCCAGTCCTTTTTATCTGTTGGTCTCTAAACAACATTTACAGGACCTCATGGCTCACAGTGCTTGTAGCAAGTAAATCTAGAGGAAAGTATGGGATAGTACAGGGTATTTAAAAGAAAAACACCAAAACCAATAAAAAACAAGACACAGAGAACTTCATCAGTTTCACCCTGTTTTGACCAGCTATAGCAGAAAGTAGTTCCACTACATATGCAGTGCTCAAGACATGACTGTCACAAAATCAACTATACACGGTCTTCATCTTGAAATGTTTTTGTCTCCATAGTGTGATTATTTATGCTTTTAAAAAAATAAAAATAAAAAAATCTAATTTTTATTCTTTCACAACTGCACTATTATCACAGCTGAACATAGCTTCCCCTTGTCCCCGCCAAAAAAAGAAGCTTGGACAATTTTAACCCTCCAAAGTCATGTGGCTCCCAGACAAGTCTCTTTGTAGCCACCCTTCCAACTAGCTTCACCTCCCTGTAGTGTTCACAATTTCTCCCCTAGATGCCGTGCAGTTCTATATCACTAGATAATAGACTTAACCAAGAAACAAGAGGAAGTGACTGTTAGTAAATCACATTATGCTTCACTCAGAATACTGGTTAATATTTTTGGATTTTAGCAGTTAGAATCATAACACATAGACACTAGAAGAAGCCTGTAGTACAATCAACTTGCAGGAAGACTTTTCTCTGCACCAATAACATATTATTTCACTTACTCCATTCTTCAGGCAAAGATTGGTATTTGTAGGAAAACTGCATTGTTAATGTCACAGCCCAGACATCAAAGCACGGACTATAGTGAAGCACATTGATCTTCCAGATGTACATGATCTGCCACGATGCCATTTTCAACAGCTGATACATAAAGCAGGATGCAGTTGAGAAACTCAGTTACATGATAAAGATGCACATACTTACTAATCAATCTTACGGAAAAAAAAAAGTCTGAGTAGGCTACTGAGTCACATCATTCAAAGAAGTAGGACAAAAATATCACTGAATGCTGATCCCAACTGAAAATATGCCATAGTCCCTCATCCTCCTTATACATTTCAGTTCTGTAATAGAATTGTACCCATAGAAATAAACCACCTCTATTACACAGCTACATTACTCAAAATCATTTCCTGAGCACTAAGCCTACAAAATACCAAATCGTCAAGAACAGTTTAGCAAAAACATAACATCATATATGCACATGACTTTCAACTGATACAGTTAGCAAGCACTGAAACTCTGCAGGAATTGAAATACTCTATCAAAAAAATGGATCTTCGGAAAAGCACGCTTAAAATTTCATGCCTATTCTCTAAATGCCAAACAACTAGAGATGTCCATCCTGCAAGCTACTACTTTTAAAACTTGCCTGCTGTCGTTCTGAGATAGGATTTTATTTATTTCACTTTTATAAAACTCCATTCCTCTTTCAAATGTCCATTGCCAGAGATGTTCATAGTGAAAGGGAAGCAAAGCCCAACTTCTATGTTGCAGATATGAATGTAAAACTCATTAGTTTATGCAATATACCAGATTAAACATTCAAATGGACTTTACAGTAATGCTGCCTGATCTGACTGGACATATCCGCCCAACCATCCATGTACCTCATCTTCTCTGAAACTTCATTTTGGGCAAATGCACGAAGACCTTTCTTAAAGAGAAAAGCCCTAGTTTCTGTTGCTTGTATGCATGAACCTGGATCCGGTCAGCAAATACTCTCACAAGCATTCACGTTTGCCACATTTTTTTTTTTAAATCTCAGAATCTAAACGCAGTGAATGAAATAACAAAAACCAGTGCCACATAACTGCACAAGTATTACTAACAAGCTGCTTTCAGGAGCTGTTCTATTATTATTAAAGCAACTGAAAAGCTAGGTGCATGCAATGCTGCCCATCACTGTTTTCCCGAGAGAAAAAACCAACCAAACAAAACCAAAAACAAACCCCCAACCAAAATGCAAAGCCACTTCGATTTACTCCCCGAAGGTTGGGGCGGTTTCAAAGGTTACTGAGAATCTGTGTCCGTGCTCAGCTCCAAGAGGAACGTGGAGCAAGAACAGGAGCGTGGCCCACGGACCCCGCGGAGCAAACTGCCTCCCGGCTGGCGCGCCGGCCCTCGGCCCCGGTGGGGCACCGGGGCGATCCCCACGCCCAGCGGCACCGACGGCGAGTCCCCCACTGGAGCGACGCGGGAGGTCTCCCCCCCTCCCCAGTCGCCCTCCAGCCTCAGCAGCCGACCCGCAGGGAAGTCGAACTCGTGATGGGCGATCCGGTCGCTCGTCCGCCCGGTAGAGGCCAAGCTCCAGCACCAACGCCCTGAGCACCTCCTCGTCCACCGGGTCCGCGTCGATGATGCCGGGCCCCGCGGGGGCGGGTGGACGACTCCCCGTGCCCCG
>JAVJGJ010000002.1:7879189-7930601 GCA_035590215.1 Microhierax caerulescens | reverse complement strand
AGTTGTTCCGGAGGAGGTTTAGACTGGATATTAGGAAAAACTTCTTCACCTAAAGGGTTGTCAAGCATTGGAACAGGCTGCCCAGGGAAGTGGTGGAGTCACCATCCCTGGAGGTATTTAAAATACAAGTAGATGTGGCACTTAGGGATATGTTTGGATATGGTTTTCTGGTGGACTTGGCAGTGCTAGGTTAATGGTTGGACTTGATGTTCTTAAAAGTCTTTTCCAAGCTAAACCATTCCATGGTTATATATAAGAGAGAGAAATTGAAGCACTCTTACAAAATTAAAACACTGCTATATATTCTGTCTATGGTCTGTCTAGCAGCAGACAGATCCACTTCTGTTCTTATTTAGGAGTGTAAATAATCCGTATGTCATTTTTGCTGCAGAATTGTGACAGTGTCTTGCCCACATTCTACTTCTTCACATATCCTGTGAAAACTACAGTTGGGGCAAAACTTGCAGCTTGTGTATTTTCCAATATATTCTGTACGAACTGACTAGCCACAATTTGACTTTATATTTCATGAAAGAGGAATAGTATTAAAGCTTGGTTGAAACAGATCTTGAGAGGTAAAACTGCAAATCAGCTACAGGGATGTTTTTGCCAAATGTTTCTCTACGAGATACTCAAGCTGAGCTCTACAGTATGTATTGAGAGTGGAGAGGAGGAGAATATGTTGAACAGAGTTTCTGGGAAGAGAGTGCAGGATGTATCAAGGAGTTAAAGATAAAGGTAGGGCTAAGCAATGAATTTCCACTCTTTTGCCTCTCATTACTTTCTTCCAGACACATCTTCCATTCACAGCTCAGCACCTTGTAGCATTGATCTTTCATTATAATAGCTACAGGGGTATCTTTTTCTCCCCATTAATGTGAGCACCACCGAGAAATCAGTTGTGGAAAAGAATACTAAGGACACAAAGTGTGTTGGAGCAGGGAGTGAGAGCATTCAGATGAACCTAAACAGATCTAAATGGATGAAGGTTTCTCTGATATTCTCAGACGTTCTATTCCAGTGTTTCGGTAGCTTCATTATTTGATATTTTCTCCTAGTGACAAACCTATGTATTTCTAGTTCTGTTTGTAGCTCTATTCTTGCAGAAGATACCTTTAAATGAGGTTTTTTTCAATGCTAAAATGAGTGGAAGAATTAACCTGTATATCTTGGAAGATTTTGTGTTGCTAAGTGATAATCCAAAATTATTTTCATATGCTATTTTTACATTTTAAACATTTTGGAGCAGATACTTTGGGCATCCAAATGCATATGTAAAATGTCCATGAGACTGGTTTGCAAACACGTTAGCAACTGATGTTATTCTGTTAACTGTCATGTGCATGTATGGACACTAGAAAGTGCCTGCAGTAGATGCAGAATATAAACACAGTTGTGCCAGCTGCATGTGTAGTCAGAATAATGAAGGAACAATTTTATGTGCACTTTGAGCTTATGTTTGTGAATTAGCTTCTTTTAAAATCAGTTACTTTCTCTGTGGTATGAGACACTGAGCACACTGCATATGAATAATTTTTGAGTGGTTTTGCTGAAGAATTAAATCACAAGCTCTCCTGATTTATAAAGAAAGTGAGCAGGGGGGAATCTCTCTTTTGTAACTGATAAAATAGCAGGAAATTGAACCAAACCAATTTATTCTGGTCCTTATGAAAAATATTGTCTGTAAAAGCATAAAAGCACTTACAAAATGTCAACATTTCACTCCTATCTGCATATAGATCAATATGAATGGGTCACAGTAACCTCTCAGAGAGCAGGTCTGCATGACAACCCAAACTAATATGTATTTAAGATTCTTAAAAAGCCACAAACCACCTTTAATCATGGAGTATCTGCTCTCAGCAAGATAATTTATATCAGATAGGTCTGTATGATCTTGTATTAAGATGGCTTCTTTTAACTTTGCATTGTAGCAGAAATACAACTTTCATCAATATAGACAGGCATACTTAATCTAGAAGTACATACTTGCCTTGTGTGTTATTTTATTCTTTGTCAAATTACTATCTTTGTGATGATACTTTTAAAAACTGGTAACAGGCACAAATGTAGAAGAAGTTCTCAAGTTTCATGTGTAATTATCATCACTGTATGCAGTAAGTTGTGCACATCTCCAGCATGGGATAACTTTCAAACGCTATTTACTGAGAAGTTTAGAAGACATGTCTGTACCAGGTGCTGATATGAATGGTAGAGATGCCAGAATGACATGGGAGCATGGTGCAGCACACATCTGCAGATGTGTTATTTGGCAGCTCTAAATACTGTAACTTAGGTGTAGCAGAACTCCAGTAAATCCTGCCTTCCTGCCCCATTTCAGATTGCATCACATCTCTGCCATAATTCAGCAATACTGTTTCTGGTTGGGGTGCTAGTTCTTTGTCACAAGTGCATAGTCTTAGCAGTGTAGGTACCCCTTGTGTGACATGCACATACCAGACATTTATTTGGAAATTAAAGATTCAGGCTCCTAAATGTTAATGCTTTTGAAAGTCACAGGATAACTGTGTAGAATGTTTTTGCAGATCTTGTGTGGTGTATTCAAGGTCTGAATCTAGCTAGGAACTAAATGGTAAAACAAGTAAAAAGACCATAAAATACTGTCCAGTCTTGATGTCGTGGAAAGAATTCTTGTTACCTAGATGCATAGTCCAGTAATATTGATCAGATTCTATGTATTCTGTGATTTGTATTTAGCACCCTTGTAATTTAATAAGGTGCCTGGAAAAGGTTTATGTACTGAAGATAGCTTTACCTTTAAAATCTGAAATGAAATAGCAATTCAGAAGAAACATGACTACTTGGGATTTAAATTTAGCTCCTACTTTTTGGCGTGTTAATTGAAAACTTAAATATTAAGTAAATTGCAGAGACTTGAGTATTCTGATTTGAAGTTGTTTCCTTCTGAAAGCTTTTAATTTGCTACTAATTTCAATTTTATATGCAAGATCAGATTAAGCAAAATACTTGACTGCATGATATGTACTCAGACTTAATAATGTGCCTTGCAGGTTTGCAAAGCTAATCAAATACCTGAAAATTAATTTGTTTATTCAAAGTGTAATACAGAATACTTACCCTAATTTTTTCCTCATCTGTCACATTCTGCTATTACATATTAAGATACATTAAGTATTGTTAAACAGTTAAATATAGTATTCAATAAATAAGAAACAAGATGGAAAGATTTCTCTGTTCTCTTCCACCCAAAGGATCAAGCAGTTAAAATTATAGTCAGATTCCTCTGAGTCTAATCTTTTACTCATGATGAAAACTAACTAGCTCAGTAAACCCCAGAAGTACATGGGACAAAAACCTGCCAGAAATATAAATTTAAGAGTTGTAAACTGTTATTGTAAGTATTTCTTATCTAACAAACTTCACATTTCTAAATGTTTGAATAATTAATATTTCTCACAGCTCTCTGTAGTATCTCTGTTTAGTTCAAGTGCCGTAAAGGCACAAAATACATCACAGTTAAGATGTAGCCACATCACCCAGAGCAGTCAAGGATCACCATGTCTCATAAATTGTTGTCTGTGTGCTGAGCTGCAGTCACTGACCATGAGGGCATTTTTAACCTGTGCCAATTCCATAGTAAAATGTGTTAGATTAGATCACTGTGAAGGTTAAAGTATTAAATGTTGGAGGTCTAGGGTCTAGTCCTTTTAAGTTATCTTGATTGCATTCCGGTAGATTGGAGTAGACCTTTAACAGAAAATTAAATGCAGGACCCTTTAAGGAGTTTATAAAAGACAATGCACAGTGACCATCCACATGTACTTCTGAATTACATTTGGTTACATAAATGGAGGGAGTAGTCATTTATATGCAGCTACAAGGTTTATTTTAGTTGCATTATTTGTAGGACCCTAACAGCTAAGACAGGAACTCCATGGAAGCACAGGTCATTATCTCTTTGAAATTTGAAATACACATTAAACTATCCAGAATTAACCAAAACTATGATAGTTTCGAAGTCTTCAGGTTTCTGGTATGTGTATACAGACATAATTTTTGATACCTGCCATCTGGAAATCTCTGGTATCATTGCAGAGCTATGAGTGTCTGGTTTACATTTTGTGGGGTTTGTATATAGTATAGTATGTTTTGCAAGATGTTTGCTGGATCAATTCCAATTCTTTCTCCAAAGCTTTACGCATAGGGAGATTACTGGCAAGACTGATGTTGATCCTCTTGCTAATGGGGACGGAGATCCAAATTCTCACCTCTGTAGTAGGTATCTCATGGGCTGCCTTCTAATGTTTCATATAGAAAGCAGTTGCCACTGAGGCCTGTCCTGTCCTGAGTTATATCAACAAATTATATGTTGTTCATTGTTCATGTTAGATATTATTTAAAGATTTCAATGTCTTAAGCTGCTATGCAGTATTTGCTGGTTTTTCTTGTTGCATGTTCCATACTAACAGCTGTAATGTTATGATTACAGCAATATTGATTTCACATCTGACAGGATAGAAAAAAAAAAGGTTCAGTATGTCTTTTTCTTACTGTTTTTTTACGTTTATGTTGCTGAACCAACTCAGTAGTGTTACTCCTGATTTAAGTGTGTAATAAGAATTGGGCTATTAAAGAATAACAGCAAGAAAAGAAAAATTATATTTTCCCAAAGGAAGAGAATGAAAGGATGAAGAAGGAAACAATGCTTAATTGGGTCCACTGAATGTGTACTTTGCTACAGTAATTTTGGCTCATGTGGATAGCATTAAGCAAACAAGCTGCCCACAGGAAGAACCAAATGACACTGTTGGGTGTTAGCTGGCAGCTTGATCAAAATCAAAAATGAAAACATCCTTTGTTGCCTATAGATTGTGAGCATTTGATGACATAGTGCCTATGTCCAGTTGTTGTGCAAAGAATTAATGTATTGACAAGTGGAAAATAAGATTACATAGTGCAGAAATGTTATTATCTACAAACTATGCTTTGATCACTTTCTAGAACTTCATTGACACAGGTTTAAATTTGGTGAAGATTTGGCTGTCAGTTCTGTTATATATGTGTGTGTGTGTATAAAACCTTACAAATATATTTCTTTTCAGCATAAAAGAGAATTGATGAATATCAAGAACAACTCAAAAATAGGAATAGGAGCTGTGATGATTTCTTGGTACAATGAGAAGTTGTTTCTAAGATGCAAATATTCAGTATAAACTCTCTATGAAGGCCTTTGTTCACATTATTGTTGATAAATATTCCTTTTTGTTTGATTAGAGTTTTTTTTAGTATTTAGTTAATTAACTAATAAAGGCAAGGGGTTCTCTTTTTTTTTTTTTTTATCAGTCTGTGCCTTTACGTAACGGAATTGAATAATATTCATATTCCCTAATTGTAGGCACATCTTAGAGTGCAAATACATACTCAGCTTTTAACTACCTGTACAGTAAATAGAAGAAGATGGCAATTTAGAGCTAGGTGTATTGAATTGTGTTCCAATGATACTGTCACACTGTGTTGGCAGTGGATTAGGTAAGGACAGATGATTTCCCATTTTAGCCATCTAGTTGATTGTGCACGTGTCAGTAGTATGAATTTCCACCTCTCTTCTTGGTAATAAATTCAAAATTACTGATTCTTTGCCCCCATAATGTACTCCCATTTGTGGCAGTTTCAGTGAAAATGAAATTGAGCTCTTACTAAAGGTTAGGAGACTTTGACAATTATTTCCTTACACAGTAATTAATTTGTTCTAATAAAACTGTCAAGAACTCTAGAAGGGAAACAAACAAAATTCCTTTTGAAATGTTTTCGTATGACTGTGCATGGCTTCCAGATTCAGCAATATCAGATCAAATATTCATTTTTAAAATAAAATTTTAGGGTAACTATTTTACAATTGGTTTCAGGGTCACTTCAGCTTTTTTTTTTTTTTTAACATGGAACTTGTAAGATGGAACAAGGGACTTCATTTTTGCTACAGCAAAGCATTTTTAAGTATTAGAACGTCTTGGTTTATGAGGTGAAAAATCTCTGCTGCCAGAGTGTAGTTTTAAATACTGGAAAAGGCAGTTTCTTCACAGAAAATTGGACTATTTTTGAGTGAAGAAGCATGGAGATCTATGAAATACATTCCGTTGTGTGATATTTCCATGAATCAAAAAAATCAGTGGTTCAGAGTTTTATTTTCCTTATCTACAATAGAAATATATAGCTAAGCTTGTAAGAGGAATGGTTGAGTACTGGTTGAGAATTTTTTAGCAAAACATTTTTTGTCTAAAAATGCTGGTTTTTTAGAAGAGAAAACACTTGTGGACATGTACTTTTTACATAAAAGTTCTGAGATTAGAATGGAATTTCTAGTCACAGTAAGAGAATGTAAGAAACTCTCCCAATTTGGGAAATCACAAGTCTGGTAGTTAGTGCTGTCACTCACAACAGTAGTGCTGTCACTCACAACAGGCACTTTAACTTTTGTCTCTTAAGTGCCTTAAAGAAATAGCTGTTTGAAATTTGGCTGCCTGTACAAGAGTTATGTGCTTATGTTCTCTTGGAAAAAAATTGTAAGAACTTCAGTTTGTTCCAGTCTGGAACACTGCTAAATGTTGATACTTCAGGATTTTTCTACGATATTTTTTCCTGTCCAACCATAAGTTATTTAAACAGTAATTTAAATACAATGGCTTTTTTTTTTTTTTTTTTTTTTTAGCCTTTGTACAGTCTTACCATGCATCTTGGTTTCACTCTTCCTTCTTTGGGATATGTACATATTATGTTTGTTTTACATGTGTTACCCAGATGAACAATGCCATGGGATCCGTGACCCACCTAATGGCTTAAAATCCTGGCACTATATCATTGGTTACAATAGGTGGGGCTGTGTACACCCAAAACCAAAAAAATGCATGTTTAGACAATAAAATGATTGGGGATTGTTTGTGTTTAGGTTTGCACATTCTGCACATAATCCCAAGTAAATAATGAAGAAGAGAAAATCCATTAAATAAGTCATTCAAAATATCATAAAATTTGTCAAATTCATGATTTCACAAGTGACATCCAACCAATTGTTTTTGCAGTAGAGCAGTTTTTTAGGGATTAGAGAAAATCCAGACCATTCTCAGGCAAAATCCAGCTGAGGTGAGGTCAGGAGTTTGCATTAGAGTGTAGAAGTTCAGAGGATTGTTGAAAATGTTGAATTTAATAAGTTTTGTGAATTATTAATTATATTTTTTTTTTCACTCCTGTGAAGCAGCTTATATCAATATAAAGCCAGGCATGGGAGGAGTACATATATGTAAGACTGAAGACAGTTACTATCGTCCAAGCAATGGTAAATGCTCAGTAATGAAACTTTGGTCAAGTAGAAGTGGCTTAATGAGATGCGAGGCCAGCAGAATACCTTTACAAATTAAGAGATAAATCTGTGGCTGCTTTGAACATACAGTCTTTATTGCTCAAACTAAGAGCAGTCAATAGGAAGAATTTACAAAGGGGATGGAAAAAGAATGTTACAGTTATGGTTTAAAAGTTATGAGACTAGGAAACTTGTGTTCCACAACTACCTTTACTTTTGTCTTTATGAAATAATGTGAAAATGATAGGAAACACTTTTCCCACATCGGGTGATGTGATCAGCTGTTTGGTAACTCGGGGAGAGCACCGAAGGTGCTAAGCACTGTGATGCTTAACAGCTGAGAAACTGGAAGAGTTAACCTGCTGGGTGATTGAGTGTGGATATCTGCCTGTGTCAGAGAAGGTGGAAATCTAGAACACCAGAATGCCTCTAGGGCGCTGTGACACATACTGAATCTTAGGTACATAAGAGTGCCCAGGTGGGTTTGTGGGTTTTTAACTCAGGTGAACATTTCTGAAGCCAGAATAAATTTCTCAGTGATAATATGACTGACAAAAATTCACTTTAATCAATACATGTATAGATGTGGCTTGGTGTAGCTTATAGCTCACATCATAGAGACTGTCCCATAACCAGACAGGATGGAATTTTAGCAGTATTCAATTTTATCAGCTGGCATAGTTAAATATGTCTATATTGCTACTGCTAATTAGCAGGTTACAGAGATAAAGAGAAGACTAAGATGTATGAGAGATTTGTTAGACACTGGCACCCCAGTTAAAACACTCCATGGAACAGCTATCTGTACTTTGGGCAGGGCATTTTTTCCATGCAGAGTGGGTATGCTATTGTCCATATTTGTCTAATTTCAGCCTAAGTAGTTCCAGATTTCACAAAACACAATGTTGGTGAACTTTTTCCACTTCGTATGTCTCTAATGACTGGGTATACTCGGCAGAACAGGGTTTTGAACGCTCCACTTACTAATGCTGTGAGTCTGATGGTCATGACCTAGGCCAGAAGAAATTGATGAAATTGGCTTCTGGAATGTATATGTAATGTACTGTGCATGATTCTAGTTTAGCTTCTGAAGGATGAACATAGCTGATTTCCCAGGATGTCCTTTCTATTTTGAATTGAACAGGAATATAGTCCTTGAAGAGGCACTGAAATGTAGAGCGCTGCCTGGTAGTGTGTGCTGAGCAGCTTCAAACTCCAATGTAATTGAAACTCAGTGTTTTCTGTGAAGAGCCCAACTAACAGGAAGGTGATTGATACCTTCATAAGAAGATTTTCTTGAGGATTAAATTTTCAGTAACTGCCAACTAAAAATCCTGTTTTCCAAAATTAATTCTGTGTTAGACTACCATAAGATTTATAGATAGTTCAGGAAATTCTGCTATAAACTTCTAGAAGTCAGTGGCTGGAATGATACAACTTTGGGTATCAGTGACTAGAACTCTGAAATGAATCAAGGAGTTAAGACTTTGGTGCTATGAAAATTCTTATGAAGACCCTAGTTCCACATTGTCAGCTCAGCAGTCTTTGGGATTGCTCAGCTAATTATCCATTCTGTGATTCTGGAACACTTATTTAAAATCAACACTGACTTCTTTTTTCCTAAGGTGCTTTTTAGAATTTCAGAATGATTTTCAGAATCAACATTCAAGTTTCTAACAAATTGTACAAGCCTGCATTGTATTCTTGATGTCCTCAAAGTTCTCCAGGTACAGGGAACTAGATCGAGCCAAAATCAGTTTTAGTGCACTGGACATAAATTGTAGGCTTGGATTCCAAAACCTAGCCACTGGATGCCACATACAGTAACTGAGTACTTGAGTGCTGAGTCCAAGAAATTCAAACTATCAAAGTTCTGGATTGAAAGGAATCTAATTTGAAATGTTAGTATTCTAAAGAATGTTATATCTTACAAGAATACTTCAATGGATTTTTAAAATATTCACTGTATGCATTTGGTAAACAAATTGTAAATTAATAGGGGTCTACATCAGGCATACTTAATGCATTTAGGTCTTATTTCTAAATGTTCTCTTGTACAGCAGTGAATCTGATGAATCAGATACTGCTTTTGAACGGCACAAATATTCTACACAAACCCCCCTCTAAAGACACATTTTAAATCAGTTGCTTAATAAATTTAGTAACACTTAGATCTGCATGTATAAACTATGTGTTTAGAAATGAACAAAATTAGGTTTTGATACACAAAATTAATAGTGTGGAGTGATTGGAAATTGTCCTTGTAATGTATGGAATTAAATGTTGTGAGGGAAACAAAACATAGTCAGTGATGAGTGTAAAACATACAGCTCTGGGGAACAGGATCTGATAATTCTCTCTAGAAGAAAATTCTGCTAGGTTTCATTGGCCAATTTGATTACTGGTACAATGTAGTTTCACAAGTTCTTAGTATCCACTAAGTATTCTTATAGTACATCAGATCACTGTTTGTGGTCCCTACTCTTCAGCCAGTCTTGCCCCTGAAATTTCTTTACCTAAAATCAGTAAGAAGAATCTGATGGGAAGTACTTTCCATGAGGGATATCCTCAGCTGCACAGATCCTCAGTTTTACCGCAGATTGCTGGTGTCTGTTCAAGAAATATAGTGTCACATGACAGGATCTGAATCAGAGTCTTATCTGTAGATCACAGGTTTAAATCTAGTAGTGACAGAAATTTTGACGGGGCCATAGTAATCAGTACAGTGTGATGTTGAGGCTTATTAAGCCTCAGTCTAGTTTCCCTTTAGCTTCATGTTATGAAAACAACCTAGCACTACAAGTCCTAACGGTAATTTTAGTTCTTGCGTAGAATTTTTAGCAGTAGTTCTTGAAGTGTTTTGTAAGAGAAGTCAGAAACAGTAATTCCATTTTTAGTTAAAATCTGAATTATGGAGAGATAAAGCTCCTTCCCAAAATCAGGCTGCTTGTCAGTGACAATTCAGAAATGAAGTGTAATTGACAAGCATCTCACTCCAGCGCACCACCCACAGGGATCAAAGCTCTTAAAAAAAAAACCTTTGAAGTGGAGCAACTTCTTTCAGTGTCCACTGTGAACTTGAGTCTGAACTCTTGGCAGACCCTCAAGATCCATGAGTGCCACACTGGGAAACCTTTACTGTTTTCCATCAGGTGTGGTCTGGCGGTTGTCAGTCTGACATTCTAAATTCCTGTCAGCAATACCAATTTCAGTTGTTGCTATCCAAATATTTCCTAGTCTTTTCTGTATTATATTATTTTTTTCAACACTTAGCAGTATTTTGGAAACTTGTTGGCCTTCATTTTTTACCCAGCACCTTAATTGTGTCTATAAAGAGCCTGGAAAGATTAGTTTTCTATCCTTAAACTGCTTTCTTGATTTTGCGTATTAACACTGCCAACTTCTTTAGTCTCTACATAAAGACCTGTTTAATATTTAACTTAAATAAACAGAACTGAGGGTTTTTCATACAAAACTAGGTATTGCAGGCCAAAAAATGTCTGGATTATTTTGTTTCAAAGTATTTAAAGTAAAAAACATGAAAGAATGAACCTTTTGTAACACTTCAGCAACTGCTACAAAAAGTAGAATGAGAAGTAATTAAGGACATTTTTTTGCTGTATATGCTATTTGTATTACTAAGATTAGTACTTTTGAGTATTAATTTAAGAAGGTGTTATGCAGAAAAAAACCCAAAAGCAAAATATTAGGCTTGTCATAGTTCATTTAATTTTCTTCTGATTGGTCCTCAATCTCATTGCCTTAACTCACTCTCCCCAGCTGCTGTGATAAGTTTCCACTTGTTACTGTTTTTTTCCATAGTAAAACTTTGTCCCAGTGCCAGCACATTATGTTCCTGGTTAAAGCCATGACGTCAAATGGTATCTGGCTCCAGGCCAAGGAATGCTGCTGGGAAGGAGTGAATGAATGAATGGATTTTTCAATTCACATTGTAGTTGCCTCTTTTGGAGCCAGAGATCTTCATGTAATAGTCAGTCAACTAGGTAATGTAAATTTGTCAGTGTTTCTTAATAGAACTAGAAGGAGCTTCAAAAAGGGTTCACAGTTATGTATAGCAACTCAGGAAAAATACTGTGATAAACTTCCAAGTTCAGAAAGAGTTATAGTCACTAGAACCATGAATGAAGATGTGATTTCAATGCATAGTGGCTGCTAAATTCTAAGTACAATAAGAGAAAGAAAAAAACCTGTGCCTAGCATAGTTACTATCTGGTGTTCAGAAACTGGAAGAGAAGACAAATTTCAAATTATAAAAGTTTCTGTAAGCTCATGTAGTATGTGTTTCTTTCAGATATAACACATCCTTAATTCTATATGACAATACACTTCTTTTATCTGTACATTTGCAAACCTGATGGATCAAACTTAAAATTAAATTCAGGGCTGTAAATTCAGTAATTTGAAAATGCTGCTAAAATTTTGGCCTGGAGTTTTTGCTTTGATTTATATGAAAATTGTCTGATATGATGTCTGTCTCAACTGAAGCTAATGTTCAGTATACTGCCAGTTAATTTCCATGGTTTCCTGATGTTTGAGTCCTTCCTGGAGGAGGAAGATATGAGATAACTTTGTAGCATTTCTTTTCTCATGTATGATTTATTCAGTGGTAGATGATCCCTATTGTATCAGTTAGTCCCAAAGAATGAAGTGTAGCTAAACCTATGTCACAGTAGTTCCTTCCCTTATAGTAGCATGTGCAAATCCTGCATTAATGTAGTTCATAGAATCATAGAATGGTTTGAGTTGGAAGGCACCTTAAAGTTATCACCTAGTTCAGGTGATTAGTACAGGCTAATACCCAGGGCTCTTTTATAAGACACAGTAAAGAACAGTACTAAGCATCCCAATCTTTAACAAATCTGCGCACTCATAGAGTATTATGATAATAAATGGCTTACTCTTTCATAATTAAAAGACACTGTAATCCAGATTAAAGAAAATTACATTTTAAAATTAATTTTGCTAATTGCTGCTACTCTTGCATGAATATAAAGGCACTGTTTTAAATCTTCCACTTGGTAGGAAACAGTTATAACTGTTATAATTATTTTGGCATCCAAAAGATGTACAATACCCTGTTGTAGAAAAATACCTGGCTTCTTGGATATATATACTTGCTTCTTTGAAAGGATTCATGCATCATGGTGAAAGTATGACTTCCTGAGTATTGTGAAAAGTGACAAATGTGGTTTTCATGCCAGATGAATCCCAAGATACATAAAAATCATTGTTCCACATAAGTGACTAAATTCACTAATTTAGGCCTAATGCTGCAAGTATTTACACATATGTTTACCTTTATTACTTTGACTATGCTTTTGAAATCAGTGGGATTATTTGTATTAGAGTTAAGTACATTCATAAGCAGTTGCAGCATTGAGCTGAAGAAGTCTGGGTTTAAATAAAAACTTTTAAAACCATGGTCATGCTCTACAGTATCCATCTGATTAGTCTGGTTTGGACAATGGAGGAAGAAGATACTTTGTGATCCTCTTTTTTTCTAATTTCAGTAATAAAAACATAATAATGAAGGGAATAATAATGACACCCAGTCCCTCAAGCAGATGGTGATACCATTTTCTTCTGCATCTTGTTTTGAAAATTATTTAGTGGACTGGCATTAATTGTTTTCCTTTCTTGAGCCAGTGTGATTGTTTGATTGTGAGTCTTGCATATAACTTTGCCATCACCAATTAACGCCCAGTTTTATTGGATGGAATTGTATGTTATATAAATGGTGTGAGGCTGCGAGCTCTTTCAGAGTGAATGGTCTCATCACTTGCAGTATGATACAGTCTCCGAGAGTTCTCTTCAATACAGTTTGAAATAAGAAGTAGTCTTTTAAACATACCAATAAGCAAAGTTTAGTGCAGATTTGAATACAGAGAAAAGACCAGAGTAGCAAACAGTCCAGGACAACACATACCTCAGCATATAAACTAAGTAATATGTGAGCAATAGCAGTGGCTTCCATCCTTTACTGAAGAAACCAGCAGCAAACAAAGCAAAACTGTGTAGTGTATCCTCTCTGAAGATATTGTTGGCAGAAAAATGCCAGTTTATATGATCTATGATAAATCTGTCTGGGGTATCTATGGATACATCATGTCCTTAACAGTACTTGGGATGTCAGCCAGTCAGCAGCCAATCTCTTATGTCAAATGCAGTAGAACCAGAAGAACTTGTTGAACTGGTGAAGTTGGGATCCATAGGAGGGCTTGCAGTCAGTTCTGCCTGTTAGCATGTCTTTATTCTAAGAGTTTTGACGTTGTAGTTTTGAAGCTTTTTTTTTTTTGGCAGCTGACTGTGAGGGGACAGGGATGCAATTTGTATCATGGTGTGGGAAACAGCTATCACAGATGGATTACAGACCAGAGGAGATTGTTCCACTGATTGTAGCTCAGAGATACCTGGCTTCAAAGCAGTAAGATGACACTTAGGCCTCCAGTAAGAGGCCTTTACTTGGGAAGAAATACTTACCAGCCATAGAGCAAAATGTGCTTCTAGCGTTAATTGTGACAGTGCTGATGCTTTGTACTAAAGCAATGCAGTGGAACATCATATAATGTAACTATTCTTCCAGAGAAAAACAACTGATACCAGTGAAGTGCTGTTTTACTGATTTGTTTCTACATTGTGCGTTTCTCCCAGCCCATCTCCTGCACCTCTCACCTATATGATATATGCCTCCAGAGGTCTAAAGTGTAGACCTAGCCTCAGGCTTTAATGCTCCAGTGCTTTTTTTCCTTAGAAAGTGGTACCTTTTTTCCCACAGAAGTACAGGGCATGGTAGTGGGTGTGGGAACTGTAATGGGTGGACCTCAAAACCTCATTTTATTTGGGTTAGTTCCCCAAAATTTCCATGCTGCTAGCCCAACCAATTCAAATTGTTTTTGATCAGCAGAATTCAGCACAATATGACTGGCTTATATGGTGGCACTTTTGAATCCAGACAGTGTCACAACACATAAGTACAAAGAGGTAAATAATGGCAATTAACTGGACTTCCTTGAACCTCCCCAGAAATACTGTTTTATTCACAGCAAAGGTTCAGAACTGCTCATGTTTTAATTGAACCACTTCACTCACCCCTAAATGAAAACAGTTGCAAACAGTGTCCAATGTACATAGCCCCAGGCACTCTAGAACAATCAAATGAAAAGAGTTTTCTTTGTCTTATTTTCTTGAAGCTAAAGAAAAATGCCAAAATTCTGCCCTTGAACAAATCACCCCTTTTTACATACTTTACCCCAGGCAGAAGTTCCAGTTTTTTCTTAACTTAAGAGTTGGTTTTGTTTGTATATTTTTGTGTATCTTATTTGTTTACTTTTCCTGCTTCTTAAAATTGTCTCTTCTCTTTAGAAGTGGGGGAGAAGGAAAGAAATTGAGGTGAAACCACAACATGTTTTCATTTTCTTGTAACAAACAGATCTTTTTTTCACAAGCTTCTGCAGGCACTAAAAACCAAATATGGCTTGAGACAATAAATTATGATTTCCTTCAGAGAATACAGAGCTGGGAAAAGAAGAAATGCAAGTGTTCACAACATGTGTTAAGAGAGATAGCTGACTGAGATTTGTTAACTCTACACTGTCTCATTCTCATAATTTATATTTGTAAAAAATAATAATTATATATTTATCCTTGTGCTTCTCACTTTCAATTTGCTAAAGTCTTTACAAGTATGAGTATGTGTCTTTATTTCTGTTTTTCAAATATGTCTCTTATGAAAGTAGCAAAATCCCCATGGAAGTTAAGGCTGGCATTTTCAAAAGGTTGAATGTCTTATGTTAGTCTTCATTGATGACTTCTTGGTGAATATTCTGTGTTGTAATGCAGCAAGCTGAATCTTAAGTAGAGCAACAGCTAAGTCAATTAGCAGCAGAGAAAACTCCTGGAGGAAGAGATATAAAACTTCACTTACCACTAACTTCAAAGAGGGCTGAATTACCTACAACATCATCCAGGAAGATTTTTTCTCGTGTCAAAACAGCATAAAGAGAAGCAGTTTGTTTATACTATTCCAAGGTGAGGTTCTACAGAACTGAAACTATATATGGGGGCCTTAACATAAAGGAGACAGAACTCTTGTTTTGTTCTGTTTGATATATTATACTGTATGTGCCTTTTGTCAGAATCTTATCTCTAGACATCTTCATATCAGGATTAGATATCATTTCATAGCGTCTTCCTGGGACCATACAGTAGTATGGTCAAATGAGCTAGATCACAGTGACTCCATGTTCTGCAAAGACCTGGTTAGAGTCCAAGGAGCTCAACATCAGAAGTAATTTAGTTTCTGTGCCCGGGATTCTGTCACTGCGTCCTTGTTTCACCTTCTCTTGCCCAAACTAGAATTCTTTCTTTCCTTGATCATTCAGCGTAACATTCATTTCTTATCACCAGATGAACCTCACATACTTATGTGCTCAAACAAACTGTACAAAAATCACTGGGCAGGTCTTATGAAAAGCTGAAACAATTATCTGTGTCCAGCTTTAACAATCTTTACTGTAATATGTAGATTTCCTGGATAATGGGATTATAAATGAGATAAGGAGTAATTCCTATCTTTAAGGCCGGTGTGTCTTATACCTCCTCCTGCTGCTGCAGAAATCAAAAGTATAGTCTGCATATTGAGATTTGTCCTGAGAAAATCGAATATTGAAAAAGAAATGCTTGGTTTTTAGATGAATTGGCTTCATCAAGGACTGGCCTGATACTTTTAAATAAGGATGGAAAAAATAGTCTTTTGACTTTGTAGTTCTGTGTATATAGATAAATTATAAGGAACATTCAGAAAGTCAGGTTAGTTCATAGGTTAGCCCCTCTAAGTTTTGTGACATAAACAGGTATGTGGTTTTATGTTTTTGGATGTGATAAAACATGTATTGGTTTAAAAAATTACATCAGAAAATGTCCTTATTGGGTAAAGATTGAGCATGTCGGAAGGGATCCTGAGGATCAGAACTTCAGCAGACAAGGACAATGCAAGAAGTTACCTTATTACAGAAATGTGTCCAAACCAAAATAGTATCTGTGGAAAAGCCAGGTTTGGTTCATGGGAGGGGTACCCAAAAGCCCACAATCTACACAAACAGAAATCTCCTATTTTCAGGGCACCACGCATATAATTACAGTGAAAAAAACATAGGCATTTGTTTAATATTTGTGATTCCCCAATCTTTTGCACATTTTTAGTAATTATTACTTAAAATAATTGGTGTAAAATCAGCATAATTTGTGTAGTTAGGAGTTTGGGATTTTTTTGTGAAGGAATTACAGAATCATAGAATAATTTTGGTTGTAAGGGACTTCTGGAGGTTATCGAGTCCAGCTCCACAACTCAGAGCAGGACCAAGATAGAGCGGTTTACTCAGTATTGTGTCTAGTTTTAATATTTCTAATGATAGAAACTCCACAAGCTCCTCACAGGGCAAGCTGTTCCTGTGCTAGACCACCCTCACAGTAAAAAAGCTTTTTCTTATGTCTAAATTGAATTGCCTGTGTTTCATTATGTGTCCATAATGAATAGGGTATTAACATAACCAAAATTAGGCACACTTTTGAGTACAACATTAATTTTCTCATCTGTAAAATAAGCCAATATTATAATAACTCTTATAACGTCAGCAGATATACGAGACTGTTGCTGGTATTGAAACATAATATGCTTCTGTACCAGAGCAAGCATTTGATTTCAGGTTGTGCTGGGCTATATACACTTGCTGATATTTAATAAGCATTTTTAGCAAAAGCCTTGAAGGGCCTGATACCAGAAATGTGTTGCTGGTATAGTCATTTGTAATGATTTGAGAGTTGCAAATGTGCCGGAGTAAAAAGTGACTTCTCTAAATAGGTGGACACTTTGAGGGCTTCAGCAGAGGAGGCCATGAGCTTCAGCTAACAAAGGAACTCACACAAGAATTCCCATGGCCCCGGGAAAGAAAGTGCACTGTATACTTGGAGAAAATATTTTTTTCTTTTCTCTTCTTGCTCTGCTGCCTCTGATGATGTATTATTTTATGTCATTTCTTGGTATTTTAACTGTGGAACTAATGTTTTTATAAGCAGAGCAAAAGGTGGTGTTTATTGTGGGGGTTTTTTGAAAGCAGTGTTAATGATGTTTTGGGTTTTCCCTTGTCCATGTAGCGTAAAATAATGTTTGGATGATAGTGTTTTGCTTGACTTCTTTCCAGGATTTTTTTACTTGCTTTACCACTTCTCTCTGTATGTGTAATATCTGACTAGTAATCCCACAAAAAAATGAGTAATAATATATTACAAAGTCTTTTTTGCTACCCTCTCCCAGGAAATGGAGGCATTGGCAGTAGTAATATTTTTCTGTCTATTAATAAAAGAACAGAAGTGGTCTTGATGTGGATGATTTCCTCACCTTGTTGAGGAAGTTTTGCATAGGTACTGCTTGCAAAAGGATGAGACTTTGGAAGCTCAGGCAAACAATTTGCACTTGGATACCTAGTGGCATTGCTACCTATTCAGTTAAATTTCAGCTGTATTATGAAGGTCTACCATCTCCAGTAATTGGGCATGGTAACTGGTCTGCGGTGTGTTTTGAGGACAGCAGTAAGATATACCAAGGACATTCTGAAGAGCCCAGTTTGTTGCCAAACTGCTCAGAAAAGCCTGAGTCTTACCCAATCCATTTGCACAAGAAATAACCTTTTCTAGTGACAGAGGTTTTCTGAAAATTTTGGGGACTTTGCACAGTTCTCATGCAGGTAGTACCTACACTGTAAATGTTACTCGGTTAACAGTGCACATTTATTTAATGGACCAAAGTGCAGCTTTCTTGATCAGAGATTATAGAGTCCTTACTCATATAAAAATCCTGTTGTAAAAAAGGAACAGAATTCGATCCATTATGTTTAATGGAAAAGATTGTAGAAACTTACCAACTCCTGGATGCAGAAATGTCCTTTAAATTCTTGGAGTCTTTATCTTAGTACAGCAGATCCCTCCCATCTTCGTATCATGCTTTGAATAACAGAGGATGTAAATGGAACACATGGATTTACATGGTAATCTGGCCCTTTGATGAAATCTTAGGTTTATATTACTATATACTATTCATTCCTTAGCTGTTAAAACACAGGAGGGTTCAAATAATATCATTATGAATTTAAAAATCTCTGAAGCCAGGGATTTAAGAATTCAGATTAATATTTAGATTTTCATCTTGAGTAAGTGTTGTATTTGTGTCACCAGCTTGTGAAAAATTTCAAGATTATTCCTGACTACCACTGAATTAATGAGTGACTTTGGATAAACTTTCTGCCTTATGTTTCTCTGAACAGTCTTATGTGTATCTTCATCATTTATGTTAGCTATTGCTTCAGAGTCTGTATTAGGTACACAGGAAGATCAAAGAGAAAAATGACATTTTCTAGACCTCATGTCTGTTTAGCGAATCTGCTACTCAATGGTGCGCTTTGTTATTAGCCACTGCCTTCTCTCTGTTTCCTAGGAGTTGTTCCGTTATTTATTTATTTATTTATTTATTTGACACAAACTTATCTCCAGTGATACAAATCTCATATCGATGTAGCAACATTATCCACAGATAGGAATTGTAATGAAAAACTGTCACATAGGAAAAAGGGTTTTTTTCATATAGATTTTTGCTACTGGTATTGTTGAATAAAATTTTCAAACTCTGCTTACATCTCACTTTTGGAAGTTTCTGATTCCTCTGAGATGAAGGTTCCTTTAATGTGGAACTGTGAAGGCCTAAGAAGAAACAGAGCAAGTAAAAGAAGGGATTGCAATTCAACCTACTACATTTTGACATCAGTTGTGTCATGAAAATCAAAATATCTGCCCCTGAAGTGGTTAAAAATGTGAAATAACTTTATATATACATGAGACCTTTACAGGCTTAAACCATATGCCTGAAATGTGTCACAACCTCTCAACCCCATCTGATGATGCATGCTGCTTTAAAATAAAAAGCTTAACTCTGCATTTAAGCCAGGAAATGTGCCAAAGATATCCCAGCAAAGTATTCGTGTGATCTTGATGGGATAACTAGCTGGTTCTCTAGAAGATGTACTTCAGGAAGTTGAGCAGTGGAATGGTGTGTCAGGATTATTGCTAGAGCAGTCATTCCTCTCAGGTGCTTGTTAATGGAACATGGAGTTTTTGAAGAAATGTATAAACTCATTCATCCTTATCAGCGAATGTGTCCAAAATAAGTACTGTCAACTGTCAGATCTGGAAGTGCTGTACATACTGTACCCTGAGAGTTCAGTCACGATGCTATGAGGTTGTTTACTTTGCTTTTCTGTCTTAAGAGTTACACAGGTGTGTACCTTGTGGGAAGATAAAAAAACGGGTGGGAGCTGAGAGAGAGGGAATGTTTAAGAAGTAGGCTGATAATGAGCATAGTGCTATGTTGGGAAGATTTGATTGAACCCCAAGTACAGGGTGATTTTAAAAAGCATGGGAAAGGTTTTTTAATAGCAGTGAAAAGCAGCTGAATACTGTTAGGTTAGGGGCATAGTGTAAGCTTACACACTGACAGGGTTCAAATACCAACATACATAATTATGGTAATCTGTGTAATATTTATAGGACTTGCGACCTAACTAGCCTTGAAATAATTAAAAATGCAGATCCATCTCAGAACAGGTAGAAGCTGGCAATATTTTAGACCACACATTTTTAAACTGTGTTCAGGTTTTACTGAAATAAGGCTGCATGCCTGTTCCCTAGCCAGTTTTGTTTTGCTATATTGAACACATGAATATTTGTTTTTATTGACACATGAACATTTGTTTTTGTCTTGAGATCAAGATGTCAGTCTTGTGTTTATTTAAGAGACTAATAGAGATAGTGGTTGAAAGGGACCTTCGTTGATAAACTTGTTCAAACACTTGCTTGAAGCAGGATGTGTAACTCTGCACTGTGTAACAGGCACTGTGTATCTCAAACATTTAGGAAGTCAGTGTACTGGTGAAAATGCTGAGCTATTTAGCAGTGATTGGTGAGACTGATAGTAGTAGGTAGAGATGTGCATGATAAAGTGAGCCATCATAACTTTTAACTATTCAGAATAATCCTGCTTAAACTGTGAGACAGTTGCTTTGGAGTGCCATGGTCTCAATAACAAAAAGGCATCTGGTCTAGACCACTTGTGGCATCTTGAAATCTTGCTGCAACTCTGGGGCTTGCCCTATACCTATGAAAAGGACAGGGACATGCCTGAACTCTGGAAGAAGAAGTATTTTTACATTCTGCTGCTGTGGCAAACAACAGGCATGTGGGTTTCACTGCACAATCCCAAAACTGTGAGGCCAGATGGATTGGGTGGGCAACCTGCCAACACCTAGTGACCGAGGTTGCAGGGAATGTAGTTTGCTTCTTTCTACAGCCTATAGAAGGAGCTGTGTGTAGCTCACTCCCTAAGGCACTTTGGCTAAGCCTGTTTTACTCATAATACATCAGAGTACTTTGGCTGTCTACCTGATCTTGTACCAATGGACAGTTGCAAAGCCACAATGTAGTTTTTCAGGAATATTGATCATACTAATGTACTTTCACCACAGAATATGTTAAAGATAAATTTCTCCATCAAAGAAAACAGAGAAGAACTAGTGTGTTCTAATATTGTATGTTGAACATTCTCTTTCCGACTCTAAAAGCAAATGAAGTTGCTTTGTAAAGATGTGATTCACTACTTTCTTCTGAGAACAACACTGCTGACATGAACAGTCCTCACTATTTTGCATTTTAGTATTAAAGTTAAGTTTCCTTGGGTTGGTATCCAATGTTGCCTATACCAAGTGTTCAGTACCAGTTGGTGTGCTTGTTTTCAAGGTATTAGGGTCAACTACACTTTCTGTGACCCAGCTAGTGAGGATGATGAGAGTGTATGAATTTTCCTGCTATCATTTTGGGCCTTCACTGACAGTGTTCAGCAGTTCCATTTGTGTTTCCCCCTACCATTTTCTTCAGCTGATTTCATGTTAAGAGCTAAGTCTTAACTGACCTGCACTTTTTTTTTTTTTTATTTGATGCTCAACTTTTCTGTAAAGATATCTCAGAAACAATAAATTACCTCTTTCCTGTCAGCCAAAATTGCCTCTTCTTTTGGACCAAGTTGAGAATTATTTTAACAAGGAATACCAACTTCAAATCCTCACTCCTCAGAAATATGGTGTCCTTCTGCAGCCTGAATATCGTGGTATATGATAGTTAGCTACCAGTGTGTATACCAGTGTGATCCATTTGATAACAGTTTGTGTGCATTGGTGAACCACACAGGCCTGCACTGGAGCTTGGAAAAAGTACTGAGAATTAGTGGCTTACAAAATCTAAAGCTCTGACGTGTATTCCTCATGAATCTTGTTGGGAGGCTGAGCCTCTGTTTCCCAGTCTTTCTGGCTATGATATTTCTGAGGTTGCAAACAACAGCCCACTAAGTCATATAATATGCTTTGACAGCAGTGTAGTGACCGAGTCACTGTGTAGGTTACTACTGCCTTGACAGTACATCTGCTGAAGGGCTGTCGGAGCAGTTTTTAACAAGCCTTTCTTTACAGGTTTGGCCTCTGATGGTAATGTTTCTTTGGAGGTTTTTGTGTAATTGAATTTGGTGTGACCGCTTGCTGTGTGGCATGTTGAAATACACAAATAACAATAAATGGAAATGGTATTTCAGGGCATTAAAATCTGTGCTTCCACTGCAAGGGTTCTTTGGCATGTATATATGGCTACCACCTTCCCTCTAGTTAGAGCAGAAAGCCACCTCTGGCTTTTCTACCTCACAATAACTGACAACTGTGTGAACTCAAATTGTTCATATAATGATGGAAAAGTTGTGGCTTAATTTTTCCGTATCCATATGAAGGTGCTTGATCTGCCACCCATACACAAAAATCATAGAGAATCTTGAATACATGCTTAGCTAAGAACAGTAATCTGTTGTGATTTGGGAGATGTTTTCCTCCAAAATCGCCGAAGTGGGAAATGAAGAAGTTTTTTCAGACAATTTGGAAAAGGGAGATGCATTCCTTACCAAAAAAACTTTATAGGCCAAAAATCTATTCTTATCCTAACAATAGAATTGATGGAGGTATTGGTTACAGCTCTGACTTGGGAGACATTATTAGTTGTATTCTGTAGTAAAATGGTCTGGAGAATCTAATGAAAAGAGCAGGTCAGATTGACACAGTGAAATTGATAATTATTATTCTGGGCCTGTATTCATATAGCATTGCATCTGCTTTGTGTGATTGCATTTTTGTATCTAGGAAGTGATGTAGTTGAAAACCATGAACTATTAGCAAAATATAATTCATATTAAGGAGGATTAGTTCCAGTGTTGCTGATTGTTGCCAGGTAAGAGAGACATTTCAGAGAAGAGGGAAAGTTTGGCTATATAAGGGAGGTAAGCAGCATGCTGCCTTTTGAAAAATGCAAAATTTTGTCACCTTTTCTCATGTCCTGCTGGGAATGCAGCTTTCTTCCCTCATGACATGACTCATTCTGTACAACTGGTTCTGTAGGCTGCATGCAGGGATTGTCAAGCCATGAATTTCCCTTGTGTCTGTCTTCTCTGTAAAGACGGTGATGGAAACTGCCGCTGTACCCCTATATGTGCATGGACCCAACTAATCCTGATTTCCCCTAGGCTATTTGTGCCCTGCCTGCATTGATCATCTAAAGTCAAGACAAAGCAAAACCTGATCCTTAGGCAATTGCTTTCTCAATTTTTTTCAGTAATACTTTGCTTCACATTTAAAATCCTTACTGGATGTGTAATCTATACTACAGAGAGCATCTATCCTGGACACAAATTTAGCAACCTACTCAGCTTTACAGTCATTTGGAAAAGAAGATGGCTTGTACTGTCCTCTGCAAAACCTTCTTTACTTTACTATGAATAGACTAACTTCTGACTATTGGATGCCTAGAGTACTGACCAGTGTCTCTTTTAGTGTACATTTTTCTGTCCTTCCCTGTACCATTAAGCCATGAACTGGGATGGTTTTGGATTCCAAACTCAGGAGAGGGCAGTTTTAATTTGCATGACTAGCAAAATCATTCTGACTTACAAAATTCCTTGGGGAAGAAGCATTATTTCTATATTCCTTTCTGTCATGGTGGAAGTTTATCAATGCTTCTGTCACTTGAGACAAAGATTTCTGCTGTAAACTATGTATGTTAAGAATTCCTTAGTTTACAAGCAGTTAAAAAATGTGAGGACTTCTTTTCTGTTCACTTATACTAGATTTCTACATGTACAACTTCAACAGCTACTTTGAAGCCACTCTAGAGGAGAAATAGGCCTCGTCGGTTGCTTGGAAAGTGACCATGAAACATTAGGGTGTCTACAGAGTTGTTCAACATCTGCAAGCAGAAGTGATACCACAATAAACATAAAAAAGAAGAAAAAATAGTGCTAAAAAGCTGCATTTATGCAAAATTCAAGTTTAGTTTTAGACTGTATTCAAGAAAATTGACCTAGCTGTCCCTGCCCACTATGGCAAATATGTTAGGCATCCTAATATGGTGGAAAATAGGCTATGATGCAACTGAGCACATACCAAATGACGAAGCTTCCATTTGTACTATATATTGTGGATATTTGCCTTTATAAGATAATTTTTACTGGCGTGGATGAAACAGCAATGAAAACATTATTGTACAGTCCTGGGATGGAGTTTTTTGCCAGTTCATAAATGCATGCAATGGAAACAATGTTTCTGAATAAAATCAAAGCGCTAAATGAACTGTTCAGTCATCTGAATGTCTCCTTTTGGAATGCTGAATAAAGAGTCCTATTTCTAATCCAAGACGGTTTTTATTAGCATTCAGTGCATTTAGTGCAAGCACAGACCAGTTCTGAAATCAGCCAGGGTACAACTTGAATAATAGGGAAGTTATTTTCTGCATAAACACTAGATTTATTAAAGCCTATTTTTTCTGCCTCATGAAAGACTAGTTGCAACTTGTTTCAGGAAGCCATCAGAACAATTTATACATTCCCAGGATCTTTGAGAAAAGAGATTGACAGCACTATACAAACAATACTGCACTTATACCTGTTACATCTTCTACTGAATGCCACAAAATATTGGTGCAGTAGTTACTTGCTCTATAACTCCCTTTAGAATTTATCTAAAATTGGGATCATACCATACTCAACGTACAGCTGGATAATTCAAATGAAAGATGGACAAGTTACCAGCTTTCTAAAATGAAGGTTGCTTTTAATTTATCCTCTGTCTCATCACTTTATTGGCTCATGTTACCATCTGTTCCAGTTATGCTACTTATCTTCACACTATTATCTTGCTGCCTGACAATTTATGCAAAATGTCCAAGAAGGTGCAGTTAATCTGTGGATAAGTACCCACTGGTAGAAAACACCTTTTCATAGAAAATAAATATTGACAAGAACACATGAAAAACAACAGCCACAATTCATATCCATTTTTATTTTAATTAATTCTGTTGTGCAGATGTGTGTGGCTCTCTTCCAAAGTTTCTTTGCTCCCAAATGTAATATGTGGTCAGCTGCCTTACTTGTAGATCTTAGATAGCTTCTGTTCATGTTGCATAATTATTCTCTGTGCTGGAAAATTAAAAGGATGCACATACATTGATATTGTGGACAAGGTGAGGAGTCTGCTTTTGAGGTGAATCTCCCAGCTGTTGCCACTTGCAGTCTGGCTGGTGTTGTAGGCTGGTCTTACAGTGCATATACTGGGATTCTTTCAGATGAAATGGAACTGAAGATGTACTTGGATCTTGGTGGGCAACTCCAACTGTAAATGGAAATTCTGTTCATGAGAAGACACTGGAGTTAGTCCCAAGTAAACTCCTGACATTCAGTGTGTCTGCTCAGTTCTCCATAGCAATCGTTTCTGTTAAATGGTCCTACTCAGCTGACTTCTTTCTGTTACACCTCGTGACTTGCAGTATAGAAAAAGCAAGAGATAAATGAATTACATATCCAACTCCCATTAATCTTCATGCTTTTCAATAAAAAATCATTTTTTTGGTTGATCTCTCTTTGAGTGCCTGTCTAATGTTTCACACATAAGGTCTTAATGCAGAGCTGACATACAATACGACCTTGTGGTTCAGATACAGTTTTGAGAGGGTAAACTTGGCTTTCTCCAGAGGATTAAGCAGCTTTGTGCAGTTAGCTGTCCTCATTGTGTTTACATTTCTTAAAAGCACATGAAATGAAACACAATTTTCTGCTGTTCTGTGAGAAAAACAAATGAAAAAACTTACTTAGATATCAACTATTTTTTCCTCACTTATTATTGGCTAAACAAAAACTATGAAATGTTTGCATATATTTTTCCCAGCACCTATGATTTAATTTGGGTTGGTCATTAAACGTCTTTCAGTTGGTCATTTTATGCCTATTCAGTAAGGGTTCCTGAGAAGATTTCCTATGGAATCTTACTAGTCCAAATCCATTTGGAAATTGAATTTGAAGTTTATTCTCTCAGGACTGAACTTTCAGGCCACAGTATATGTGTTTAACTTTGTGGGGGTGATCCCACTGACTGTCACTTTTTATGGTATTTCAGATCTGCTTAAGTCTGGCCAGCTGCTGGATTTTGGAACAAGAATTAATTATTTTTTTAGTTTTAAATGGCTGTTCAGTTTATAAATCTTCGTATGTGTAGGCATATCTATATGCCTCTGTATGTGGTCACTAGTGGGGCTTATATAAAGGGAATATGCAGGAAAAATTACTTTGCTGTAAATAAACCATTAGCTAAATTTCAGTCTTTTTGAAGTGTTAAACTGAAATGGTGCCAGAGTGAATTGTTGTGCTGCTGGAACTAAGTAAATGCATATTGCAAAGTAAATGAAAATGTGTAAGGAATGTTTTCTGTTTGTAACTGCATTAATTTAATGCAACTGTAGGCAGTATTCAATGTCATGATTGAATGCAAAGAAAAACAAGATCGTGCCTGATGAAAACATCTGGATTCAAGTTTTGGTGCCAGTAAATTCTTCCCCCACTGGTAAAAAAGATTGTAAAACCACATTCTTTTTGGGTTATGTGATTCATAGGAATGTTCTACGGAGTGCTCCAGCTCTTCTTCTAAATACATAGCTCAGGGTCATTGGCTGCCAATAGCAGTGTTCTGGGACTAAATCAGAGAGAGGTCAAAGGGCTATATCCTCGGTTATGCTGAGTTTGCAACTGGCAGGTAGGGGTGAATTAACCTCCATTTCAATTCGCTGAAACTTAGAATTCAGAACAGTCCTGGATGTAACTTGTAGTAGTTTGCTGGAGACCTTTGTGTAAAGATTATATATTAAACAGTGTTTTGTTCCGGGAAGCTGGTTTATGCTTCATTCTACCCCTGGTGTACTTTTATTGCTCTGCCACCTGTAAGGAGGATCAAGAAGTCTGTGATGTAAAATCAGCTATACTGTCTGTTGTAGAGAGTTCTTTCTGTAATGACTATGATCCTCAGCTGCTCCTGAAAACTTGTCCTCAGTTGCTTTTTGCTCTCTCATTACTCTGGAGATACAGTGATTGTGAACAGTGTTTTGGCAGCACTGTTAGCTTCAGAAAGCATGTTGTCTATTCGTTTTCCATTCCCTGGTCACTTGTTCTCACCCTTCTGATGTCCCCAACCACTGCAAGAGTCACATCAGGGAATGGTGCCCCTGATCAGTAACTGCTTCATTGCTTGTTTCTTCTTTGACCCGTTCAGAGCAAAAGCAGCTGTGCCAGCACAGACAGGGAAGCACAAAGTGAGAAATAAGCAGCTGGGAGCAAGACAGGAAGGGGTGGCAAATTCTGAAGGAGCGTTACTGCCAAAGGACTAACCATGGACTGAGCTAGAGTGGTTGGTGCAAAACATGAGTTTATCCTGCATTTTCTGACCATGAATACAGTAAAGATGCAGTTGCATGAGATGGAGTCTTTGCTAGCAGTCTTGGATATTTGTCTGCAGCCCCAGCCTTCCGCATGTCCCTGCACAGTGTAGATCACTTTATCACTCATGCCATCAGAGATGCATGCAATACTGAATTTTGAATCAGATCAGAGAAAGTGAGCTTAAATAAAATACTGCAAAAAGCCTTTCTTATAGCTGGATCAGTTTGCCACTCCTGATCACGGCTCAGTCAAAAAGATGATCGCATTCTGACATGTAGTATGTGTAGGAGAATGAGTGGCTGAGGACTGGATTGAAATGAGGGCTGCATGTGCACGGAAGTGCAGCCTCATAGTTACTGTACTCAGGATTAGAGAGTGAATGATGATATGTCTAAAATTTATAGAAGTGTGAGATTCTGCTGAAGACTCATATCAATTTACATTTTTATTGAAATGATGAATCAGTGCCTTTTCTTTAGACTGGTTTATCCTGACACAGAGATAACAAAGATCACGAAGAAAGACAAAACCATGGTAGCTTTAAGATCAGTACCTTTACCTGAGCTATTAGTACCTATGGCCAGACACACTGTGGCCAAACACCACAGTGTTTGTTCAGTGAATTTCTGTAGGGGTTCAATCCCTGATTATTTCAGGGTGACAGTGGTACACAAGTTCATATAATGAGCAAGGGAACTTCATTTGATAGTATAACTGTGAAGGGGTATTTAGGGTATCCTGACTTACTCTTCTAAATGTGCAGACAATTGTGGGACCAGGACTATGAAGGCTTGAATACTAGAGGTGGGTTCAGTTTGCAGGCTTGACTTAGAGATGAAAAGGTCCTTTCCAGAATGTAGAAGCTATCTGCAGCAATATAGTGAAATGAAATTTATGGACATGGCAAAAACTTCACTGAATGTTAGCTGAGGTACCTTAACCAGCTTGTAAAGGAAGTGGTGGTCCTCAGAGACAATGTGATTCATAGCCTGAGAATTCCAGCTTTCTTTGTGTGAAGGGAATGGTCTTCAGACATAGGGAGTAAGGAATTGGAGAGGTAGGAATATGGCATTTAGGAAGGTCGCGATAACATATAATATAGGAGTGGGGTCTTAATGTAGAAAAATGAACTATGGGGATAGAGAATGGTGCAGTTCTCAGCTTCATGAAAGCTTCAGAATGTGACTCAAAAAGTTAGGAAGTTACTAACTGTGCTTAACTAGTGGTTTTCTTGGTTGTTTGGGTTTTTTTCTTCTTCTTTTAAACTGATTTGGCTTTTTCTTAGTTAATTGCCAAAAACCTCTGTTCAAGCAGGATATGTGTTCTAAGTTTGCTGTCTACAGATCAAGTTCTGAGTAGTGTCCGTTCTTAATTGTGTGCATTCTTCATGTGGAGCACTGCCAGACCCCCATACTCTGTGTTTTCTTCTCTATTGGAGGCTGCCACTCTAGAGGGAGAATTGCTTTACGTGTTGCAGGAAATCTGAACATGTGCCATGGCTCGTGAAGGCACCATAAATGACAAAGTTAATGAGCTGTACGTGGCAGGACTAATGAGTGTTCTTTCATTGAATTATGAGCAAAGAGGGAAGGATGTGATAGTGATGTACTTCTGAAATTTTATTCTGAAAATGAGAAAATGCTGTGTAGTAATCTGGTGCCAAATATATTGCTTGCAGTTATTTCTAGCAAAAACGTCCAAGCAGTCAGTTTGTCAGGGTTGAGATGGTGGTTGTTATTCAAACTAAACCCCCACTGTAACCGCTCATGTTTAGCTGGCCTAATCTTAGTCGCTGCTCAGGCCACATTGCAAAGGGGTTTAGCAGTCACTAAGTCCAATATGCTCTGTTACTGGATCCAAATTTTACAAGTGGGTAGAGCTGTATCAGGATAACTGCAGCAGTTCAAGCCAGCACAGCATGATTTTAGGTCACGTCTACACTAGGAGCTTGGACTTTACTCAGCTATAATCATGACTGAGATCCTAATACAAACAAGCCCTGAGGGTATGTCTACACTAAATCAGAGGCATGAATGCAACATGTACAGGCATGGTTAAGCTACCTTTAAACAATAGCAATGATGGAATGGCAGTGTAAACTTTACAAAAGATTGTCTAAGCACATTGGGAACTTGGTGGATGTATGCAAATAATGAGTTGTATTGAATTTCATGCCTCTACTTTCCCATTGCTATTGCTAACTCATGTTGTAATTGTGTCTCTGACTGCAGTACAGAAATGCTGTAAAGCTGATTAGTTGCCCTGTTATAGAAAATAGGACATTGACTGGAAAAAAACAACCAAATAATGTAAAGGTAACATGTCTTTGCTATATTACCAATAGTATGATCTGAAACAAAACCACAAGAAGCATTCACGCAGTTTCCTGTTCACTAGGGAGTACGTGTGACATCCTTTTAAGTCAGAAACTAGGTACAGGCTGTCATAATGACCTCAGTGGAGGAGCTACATAGCAGGTGGGGTTTTTTAGTGTTGCTCTGGTTTGAAATTAGAACAAACGAAGGAACCACTAGATTGCTCTTTCTAGTGAAATGTCTATCTGCTGTAACAAGCATGTGGCTTTAAAATTGTTTTTCTTGTCTGTCTCAGATGCAAGGTGTATGCCCTGGATTTGGAGTTCAACCATTTTCTTAAGTAAAGACAGTTTTGTGGTCAGCTTGCATATTTGTCTATTCCAATTTCAGTTGTTTCAGTTCATAAATAAGAATTTTCTGAAGTGAATTTTAGGAAGGAAAAGATTTTCACGGACTAAATATAAAATGTCTGCTGGAGAGTAACAGGCTCAGTAGTCTTGATAATGAGCTAGGCAGCTTTTTTGTATATAGCATATGAGTTCTAATCCAACTGGCAGTTATTACCTGAACAGTAGTCTACACTAACAGCTACTTTGTAGCCTAAAGGAATGAGACAGTTGGTCTCATTTATCTTCCTAGAGGCTAAAGGTGTTCGTTCATATTATAAAATCAGCATTCTTGTTCTAGCTCTGGATTGAAAAAACTCAGAGAATTCAGAAAGACCTAAGAAAAGGACTAAAGTGTCCTAAAGGAGAAATTCAAAGAACTTTATTTATTTCATATATCCAAAACCAGACCAGATCTGATTAAGGGCCCCTCAAAGGTATGATACACGTTATGAATCAATATTGGGATCTGAAGTCAGACATTCAATGAGCAATAAGAAACATTTTTAACTGTTAAAAAAAAAAAAAAAAAAACCAGACATTTTTATTAGATTTTTTTTATCTATACAATTCTAGAAATATTTTTCTAAAATAGATCTATTCAACCTCAGATGCAGTTACTAATGGAGGAATTAACTGAAAGAAATCCAGTAACTTTATGTAGTAGATCAGGTTAAGTAACTGCGGTATGTTCTTTTGACCTGCTGATATGCTTAGAAACACCTAGAAGAGGTTCCTCTAACTGCAGTCTAGTTGTGCAGACTGATGTAATGTATTACATTACATCTTGTTCTGTGCAAACATGGGTAGAAGGTTCTGATCCACCTCTGATCTGCACCTTTTTCAAGTGCTACAGCAAGACTGAAAAATAAAGGCAGTCACAGCTGACCAGGAAGTCAAACTCTCGTTTTCTGTTTGTGTGCATTAATCCATATCAAAAATGCAATGAATCAAGCTTTAGTCACCTGGTTCAGTTGCCAGCTACATTCACTTGATAGTTTATTTCTGTATGCTAAAGGAACCTTTCATCCTGCAATGTGTGTGACCTTCCAGGTTTGAGCGATACTCAGCTGTTCCAGTCTTAGAGGACAGCAATACTGTATCTACAGTGTATACCTCATTTACAGGCTCTGTGACAAGTTATTGAAGGAAATGATCTTCCCAATGATTAGTCTGTTTTCATGGTTACTCCTCATCCTATTAGTGATAAAAATGATACCATCAAAAATGTCTTGGTGAATGTGGACTTCCTGTTCTTTAGAAAGTGACCAGGCATAGGGAACTCTGTGCCTTACACCCAGTAATCAAAGGGCAGCACATGCACAAAGCTAGCAGAGCAAGCCAGGATACCTGCTTTGGGAAAATACAAATTCTTTAGGTTTTATAAACAAATAGAATATAAATTAATTCAGTAATGTTCAGAGATGATTATTCTTGGCTTTGGAGGCTCAATAGCAAAAGTTTATTTGTAAGTACTTCACAACCAGCTAGAAGCACATAGTGTTATTTAACATTAATATATTCGGGGATGGAACAAAAAATGACAAAGCAACTTGAAACAAGGTAAAACTGCCTCCCCATGGAAAGACAAGCAAATTAAATGGATTGCTACTCCTGTCAAATTAAAACCTTTTAGCTGTATTTTGCTCTCTGTGTGGGGGGTTTTGTTTGTTTGGTTTGTTCTTGTTGGTAGATTGGCTAACTGACTTTTTGAACAGTGTTTATTTCATTATCCAAGACAGACTGATATATGAGATATACAGATGATGTGAGCTGGATTTTCAAGACTGCTTGCATGTGTTTACAAATATTTCTGTTTACTTAATTTGTGACAGCTAATACTGACTTCCAGCTGCTTATCTGGCTGCATTTTCATATACTGGGGTTAAGGATTCTTTATGAAAACCTGAAGAGAATACAATAAAATAGTGAAGCCATGTAAAACCCATAGAGAAACCTTTCAATTTTGCATTGTTTTGATGTAAAATTGTTAATCTTGACACTACATCGGTTCAGAAGCCAAATGTTTACATCAGATAAAATCTGAAATCATCAGCATCAACACAGGAACCATGTACTGGCAAGAAACAGTGTAGGCTTGTGACACTAGGAGTTGGCTTCCATGAAAGATTACCACAAAGATGTAGTTTCACCGTAATCTAGCTACGTGAATGTGCACAAGGTGTTGATGTTACTCTCTGGAGGTCACCTCTTAGGTAAATAAATGACATTTGTTGGCTTGTGAGTTTTGTGTGCTGGCAAGCAGTCGATAGTACCAAAGGAAGCCACAGATTCGTTATACCTGTTTTGCCTGAACATTAGAGCAGAATCAGATTAAGAAACAACTCAAATTGACTATAAATTTTATGAAGCTATTTGACAAATGTCTTACCTTTGAAGAGTGAAATGAAAGTAGAAACTACGGAAAGTTAGAGTTTTCCTTATTTTTCTACATATTTCCATATAGATCTATTCCATATGATTTGTATTATCATCATATCACTGAAACCCCAAATAAAATGGAGAAAAACACTGTTATTGTAGACATGCAGAATCACAGCTGAATCAGTTTTGTTAACATTAGTTTCAATCTACATGTTGTTGATAGAGAGCATTAAGGAAGACAGAAGATTTAAACCTCACATATATTTGAGTTCTAATGAAATGTCACTGAAGCTTGTGAGTATCTTGATCTGAGGCTTAGATTCAGATTCCTGTTATACTTAGCTTCAGGCCATCTGCAAAGGTCCTTAACATTCACTAGTTTAATCAGGATGATCAATGTAAAAGCTAAGTGAAACTTTTTTAAAAACCATTGTGATAATGATTTGAAAATGAAACTTTCACTTTTATTTGGTTCTGGAAATGAGATTTAGTAATCAGTTGGCTATAATAGAATGAAGTGCACTCCCTAGGCCACTTCTTAAACTGGGCAAGGGCTGCTAAGGTTAGCAGTATGCCAAATGTCAAGGCTTGTATCTTGTTCCAGAAGACTGTGTGTCTTACAACATTGCTGTAATCTGACAGCTGGATGGGACTTCTATCTGAGGTCACAGTTGATGCCAAAAGCCCAAAATGTTCAAGCAAATCTTTCATTCTGCAAATCACGCAACAATCTGACATGTGCATGGCATTTTTTAGGTCTTTTGGTTTTCAGTGACATGCTCTTGTTTATTTAATGTAAATCATTAACACTTGGAAACCTGTGATACTGTGTTCTCTGTGAAAAAGAAGAAATTTGTTGGAAGTGGGAAGGGGGGGGGGGCGAGGGCAGGGCAAAGCAAAGAGAAACGTCTTACAGAGAATAAATACTGTGGTATAGTAATGGTAATAAGGCTCAATGTCACGGACCTCAGCAGCTGGAATAAGCTTATCTCTGCAGCCTCTCTCAATATGATATAGTAAATGTGAAAGCATCTTAACACTTTACTAAATGATTTTTTGAACTTTCTTCTAAGCTGAGCTTGCAATGAGCCTGGAACCAGAACTTGCCATGAATGGCTGAGGTTATTCATGTGCCATGAACAGCTGAGGTTATCCGTGTAGTCTGAATGACAGCAGTGACTGGCTGTGTCTTTCCAAAACACAAACACTACAATGTTTTCTGAGTCCCTTCTCACTTAAAAGCAACCAGAATTCTCCAGTGCAACCAGAGATCTACAGTGGGTTGTATAAACTCCTTTCCTCTATGCCAACCTCATTCCTGGCCTATTTTTTCTCCCTTTAAACTGGTAATCAAGAAAAAGGAACAAATCTGTTTGTCTGAAGTGTTTGCTTCACTTTTACTTTTATCCCTGTGTGTTGCAGAACTTTTTGCACATTCAGTGGAAGAGATTATTTGGAAAAGATGCAAGTACAAATTTGGAAAGTACTGGGTACCTGAAGGTGTTTGTGTCAGATGTGCTTGCTTGTGAAATACTCAGCTTTAGGCAGTTCCTGAGCTTTTCTTTCATTTACTATAAGGAAATAATATAATTTTCTTTTTCACTGAAAATTACTGAAACGGTTTGATAGCGTGATGTGGTACTGTATGTGCCGTGTAAATATGTCATATGACAGTACTGAATGCCATAAATCATGTCACTGTCTTTGAATAGTCACTTTGCTGCTGTTTACCATGGTTTTGGGGCATAGCTGGTATACAGATCGCCATGAGGCTGTTTTTCCTCAGTGGGAACCCTGACACGGAGCATTCTGCAGATCTGTGGCAGACCCTTGACTAATCTCTCTGGCCTGCTTTTCAGACCAGTGCAGAGAATAGATTAATTAAGCTTTTCCTGCTCTTTTGAAAACCTCAGAGATGTTTTCATAGCAGAGGAAGGCACAAAATGCAATGTAGCATCTTGCAGCCACCCTCCTTTGCTGATTCATCCCTCATGGTCTGAGGGGGCCGGACAGTGTTGTAGCATTTTCTGACCACAGTTTAGAGGATCAACATACATGGCAGTTTTGGGAGTGGAATAACATTGTAGCCAGCATTCATAAGACTTTTGTTGATTAAAAGCAGAACTACCATAAAGTGGATAATAGTCCACTGCCCTGCTGACTAGTAGCTGCAATGCTTGCTCTGTTGTTTTTTACAAGGCTTTTTTTTTTTTTTTTTTTTTTTTTTGGGTGGTGGTGTTATGTAAGGTCATGAGTAGAAATACCCAATTCTATACACTTTTACTCATGTAATGATGGCCTTGACTTGTCCTCACTGTTTATTTACAATGTGGCCTTGTGGCTTAAGACAGAACAGAACTTTCTGAAACAGTTAGTTGTTCTGCATCTCTCTCAGATTTCATGCACTCTTCTGGATTTTGAGCTCTCTGGGGCCAAGCATTATGTCTGTGTGGTAATGGCCCACTACAGATCTCATAGTGACCCACAGTGCAGCCAGTATATCCAATTACCCTTGGACATAGTACAACTCTTAACACTATGACAAGAAACCGTTGCAGTGTTTCCTTAAAGGAAAGCATGTCTCTCTCATCTGCCTGTATCCATTAGTTTTCCTTCCTCTCAGTCTGTGACCATACTCTAAACAGGAATCATTGTATGGGTCTGAGCAGGCAACAAAGGAGCAATCTATATGTATATACAGTGCTTACAACCTGTCTAGTGGCCACTTGCTTGTCACCCCAAAACAGCATGTTTCTAAAATGAAGTAACACTACAAAAAAGCTGCAAGAGAAGAACATGGAGAGGATGTGATATGGCTCTAAAGATTCAAATCACAATTTGGGATAGCCAGATCTAATGCAGGGCATGCAAATAAAGGGATCAGATAAATGTGGAGAGTGTGAATTTTGCATTGTGGATTTTTGTATTTTATTGTAATTGGGGATATTAATTTCTCAGATGTAGATGGAAGAGGAAATGCTGCAAACAGCATTACGACCCAGTTGTTCTTAGAATTCATAGTAAATTTATTTTTCCCAAGTAAGTTGAATCAATAGGGATTGCATTTTAAATTTAATCTATATTAAAGAAGAATTGTAGTAAGTTATTTTGTACTGAGTGGGAATGCATTGATTCACATTTATAGGATAAAAGCAGGTCAACAACTAGTTTCCCAGTTCAAAATATCAGGTTTTTGGTGGGGAATATACATCTATCTGACAATTTCTGACTATGAAAACAGCAGTTTTGTGATGTGCAAAGAAAATTATTTTCAGTGGATATAATAACATATTAAAAGTATTGTGAAGCAGATTAATAAAAACACATATGAAATGCCTTCTATGCTTCTGGTTGCCCCTGCACAGGGGATGATGAAGTGCAAAGGAAGGGTGAGCTGGGAAATAAAGCACCTGAATTACAAAAGATGTCTAAAAAAAGGTCCTTCGTCTAGCAAAATTGAGGTTAGGGCAGATGTTTCTTGTTTTCAGTGCTTCAGGAAATAAACACTAGGAAAGGAGGAAGAAAAACTGGCTTAAGAACAATGAACATTTTTTTGATAGAAATAAATCTAGATGTGAAATTCAAGAGTGTGTAACTATTGGCCAGATGAAAACAGAAACTACTGCTGATGAAAACAGGGAAAGCAGAGAGCTTTAGTGATATTAAGATGGAGTTTGTTAAGTATATGAACAGGGTTACATGGCATGGTTGCCTCCACAGGCAGAAAGTTGGACTAAATGGCATGGACAGCACTTCTGGTCCTAATGATCATCAATCATCATAAAAAGATTGCTTTCTTCTTAAGGCTTTAGTAGCATCCTATGGCTCTTAACTGCCTATACTCACTGCTAGTGAGATAGAATAATTCCTAAATTCTCCAAACATCTTCCTCCTCTCAGACTTTACAACCACAAAATCATCACAAATTGGTTTGTGTCATCTGTCACTTTGCTTCCAGTAGACATGTGATAGTCACATAAATGTCTTGCTTCCTCTAGAAGGGGCTAAATATGCTCAGGATTTCTCCCTGACTGCTCATTCCTATTATGTGAACACCATATGCCTGTAGTACAGTTGTGTGCTCAGCAGATTGTACAGTATTATACAGCAGCATGCTCCTGCTGGATGTAAGCAGAGACTTTGTGACTGGCTGTCAGGAAATTCATGCTCACAGCAGCATTACCTGGCATTGAACATACTGTACTCTCTCCAGTTCTTCTCGCTGAGTTTTTTTCAACTTTAAATTCCATTTCACAATAATGTGTTTCTGCCAACACTACCAAAGGCATGTCATCAGTAGCTCTAAATGTAATTCTCTTGTCATGTACTGTTGCTTAATTATTTATATTGCTAATTAGAAATATCAGTAATTTAACATAATCTGCTCTGAATAAAGATAGAGACAACAATGCTTTACTTGTATTTCAAAGAGAAAAAACAGATATGAAGAATATGAAAATCATCTAACAGTCAGCATGTGACATCTCTGATAGAGCTTTATTTCTCCTGCCAGGCAGGTCCTTTTGTTCATTTCCTTATTTTCACATTTCTAGACAAAAGGATTGCTTTCATGTTTCTAGAAAAAGGATTGAGAGAAACAGTTAGATCCAGTCTTTGTATTTAGCATAGAAAATCATGTAGCTCAGCTTTTTTGCTGTCATTATTTCACTGAGCCAAATTTATCCTAATACATGTCCAGTGATTCAAACCAGAAATTAATTTACCCCATAACTTTTGTTTACAAAAAAAATATTCAAGTTGGGTGGAACTGCAACTATAATTGGAATCAGAGTCTGAAATAAAAAACATTAAAAGCCAAACTCTCTTTAGAGGACCTGACCTTAGACATCTCTATCCACATTAAAAAAAATAAAAGAAAAAAGGCATGGTCTATTGTCTCTTAGGTCTGGAATATATGATGTCAGACTAAAACTGCAAAGTAACTCTCAGTGAATAAACCTTATCACCAAAGAACTGTATTTGTATGATTAAGGATAATTTCATAACTGAAAATTGTTGTGATTCTGGTGATATGAAAGACCTTATAGATCATGTAGCAGTTGCAAGATCATTTTGACATGTTTAAATGTATGTATGATGTAAGGGCTATGTCTTTTAAAATTGCTTCTATTGGCGTATCAAATGTCACCTAATTTATGGGGTCAAAGAGCTGATCTCTGTGTGTCCTTCAGATATTCCTCCACACACTTTAAGCATTTACAGATTTTTCCTTGGTCACACCAGTAAAATTTCTGCTGCCACTGCTTTCTGAAATTCTCTGTGTTTAAGTATGGGGAACATTTTATACAAGAGCCGTAACTACAGTCATGGTGGACATTAAGGCAAAGTGCATATGGTGTGTAATCAACTGGAACAGATGTGATGACATGTGGATTATCCTACTGCACCATGCTACTTGGGAGATTCAGCACAAAGGCTGATATTCAGATGTTGGCTGGTGGGTGTACACCTGCCTCTGTTGCTTTGTAATATATTACTCCCCTAGATTCCAAACACAGTGCAAAAGAAATGTATGTGTCTGGGAATGGAATATACCATTAGCTCTGGTATTCATATTTGGAAAAGTTGTTGCTGTTGTAAGAAGGTTTTAGAAAACTGCTACAGAAATTATTCTTGGGTAAAAAAAAAAGAGAGAGAGAGAGAGAGAGGGAGACTAAGGAGTGAATACTTTCCCATATATAATTTGGAGGGAAAAGAAAAGAGTAAGTAGTAGAATATTTAAGATACCAAGTAAAGCATAACAAAAACTGAGTAAAAGATTAAAACAGCCATTCAGATATAAGAAAAACATCTATTTTTAGAAGTGACTATCGAAACCATTGGAAAAAACTGTCAAACACAGAGGAAGGTTCTCCATGACTTTTCTGCTGATGAATACTGGATACACTTCTGAGAGACCTGAAACAACATTACTGGTCTCACGAAAATGGTTATGGAGGTAATATTGAATGACCCATGCTATCTGAGGGGGCAGACTAGAATAGGGATAGCCCTTTCAGTCTTTGAGTCATGTGAATATAAACTAATAAAACTTCAGGTTGGAATTTATAGCAAAACAATTTAAAGGTGTGAATAATGCTTAATGCAAAAAGTTTTGTGAAGAAGAGTATTAGTTATATCTGAGGAAATTATACATAAAAGAATTACAGTGAGAGAAATCCTAACAAGGTGAAAATAAAAAACCCTATTTAGTGAGCATCTGACTTCAAATTGCTAAATCAGCCATGTTTTGATAAAGATCTAATAGTAAGTCTCACAAGCCACCTCTGAATTCCTGTAGGCATAGTATGGACTGAATCTAACATAAATTCTGCTGAGGATAGAGGGAGTCAGCTCTAACAATGAGGAGGAAGAGGAACAGGGAAAATCCCAAGCACCTTCCCATAAGCCACCTGAAGAACTTGTCCCACAAGCCTCAACTGTTTGTTTCCATCAATACCACCCTTTGTACACAAAAAAACAACCCATGCCTAGACCTGCTGGTAGCATGGAGAGCAAAACAGCCAGGGGAGCTGACAGACGTCTGTCAAGACTTGTTCTTGCACCATGAGTGGTATAGCCAACTGTAGGGATTAAATACAGTGAGCCAGCCCCTTCTCCAATTGGAAGAGCCCGGCTCACCATATTTTGATTGGATTCAAAATCTTAAGGTATTTTAATGATAGCAACAATAGATTTTTGTTCTTTACCTGCAACTGGAGTTTTAAGATTGACTTGAAGAATTACCTTTCATTCATGAAGACTAGAGTTCTTAAAGGACATGTTGAGGGTATCTGTTGGTTTCTACATTTATACTACAGAAGAAGCCAATCTGTCGTTCACTAGCCGTCTGGCTTACGAAGGATTTTAATATGGTTTGTGAGAATGGCTGAAGATAGGCAAAATACGCATCATCTTGGCAGAAACAACCATGCTTTGCTGATGTTGTCACATGTTGAACAGATTTGTGCAGGATTGCTTCCATGTCTTGAATCTGAATTGTTAGAAGTAGCTTATGTCCAGCTTATGGCTGGACATTTCTGGGTCACCACATTTAGAAAAACACTAAAATATTGCGGAACTAAGGACAAAATCATGAGTTATCTGGCTAAGAGCTGGGTGAATACTATGGGCAAATATTCATTTGACTGATTTGTTTCCATCTGCTTTGAGTCATGTATGTACTATGTCTTAATTCTTCATCTGGTTGCATTCCTTAGTGAATTAAATATGGGAGTTTGTCAGCACAGAGTGTGTTGCAAATTATTTTTAACATTGTTCATTTAATTTTTATTCTTGTAAGCATTACTTATTTGTGCTGCTGGAAACTGATACTGAAATTTCTGAAGTTGCTCTATATGTTCAGTACCTGGAATATAAATAGTAGTTTGAGATTCCAGCAATGGAATTTATGATTCACAGAGTTCTAGTACAGGGAATGACAGCACTGCTATAAATGCTTATGATTTACTTTCTTGTTTTGTGAGTGGTAGGGTTTGGCTGGACCTAGTCAGACCTTGTCATGTTAGAAGCTTGTGCCCTCTGGAGTATATCAGACCTACCTGGGGGTAAAGTCATAGCTTATTGGGAAGGGCAGGCAGACAGAGATCTTTTTCATCCATTAGGGAACTTTCTTACAAAAAGAGAAAGGGAAAACAGAATCTGGGGCAATTTCACATCTCCCCTTCCCTACCTCTGAGGTTTTCTGGGATCACTTCTTTTGTTCATCCTCATTGCAACACCTGCTGTGGAGAGGACTAAAGAATCTGAACAAGACAAAGAGCTGTGGGAAGAGGAGCATGTGATGGAATACAGCAGAACTGATATGCTGGGAAAATGTGGATATAGGATTGGAGGTTCAGAAGTAGACAAAAGTGTGAAAAAAAAATAAAGCATCTGCAGAATAATATTGTCTCCCTCTGTATTTCATGGGGGGCTGACAATATGAAATATGATGCAAAACTTGGAAAGATGAGCAGGTGGATTTTAAAAATCAAAAGGTATGTACCTTTTGATCAAAACTACAAGCTGAACATAACTGATTTCCTGATTTTGCATCATTCTTGTAATTGCCTGCAATCTGAGTATTGCTTTTACCTTTTTGACAATTGCTGTAATAATTCCTATCACTCCTTAGAACTCACCTGTAATAAGGGAGAGAATGTAAGTAGACATACTGATGCGATGTGTAATTTTTTGCTTTACTGTCTTTAGGATGGTATTAAAAGCCATCATGAGCAACAGAGATTCAGAGCAATATTCTGTTCTTAATTACTTATATTTCAATATGATCAACTCTGCACTGTTATAACTTGAAGCAGCATTTAAGACAATGTAGAGGGATAAAAAGTAACACAGGTTTCTGAAGTGCCATCAGATATATGCTTAAATATATATGGTATAAGTATATAAGCATGTATGCATATCTGTATATATGCATATCTACAGATATCTATACACACACACAGTTCCCAACACTCTAAAGCCCTGATCTCTGGTATGGCTTTCTTGTTATATATGTGGGTTCATACAGTTTAGTTTTATATAATTTTACATGTCGTTTACGTACACCCAGATTATACTTAATTTGTCTTTAATTACTGAAAGAATATTTCCTTAAAATTGTGTAGTTCCTTTCCTGTCTTCTATAATAGAATACCTCCTGCTTCACCTGGCTATAAAGCCTTTTAGATGAAAACCTGGTTTGTGGGAAATCACATTGAAGTGGCAATAACACAGCAACCAGCAATTAGAAATAAGCTGATGCAAACAGCAAGAACAGCAAATGTAATCAAAACACAGACCAGACACACTGCATTCTGTGCATTTTTTTCTCATTCTATTATGACCTGTTGGGTTTGCCTTAGCCTTTCCTTGAGGCTTTCTATGGCTCTCATTAATTAGAATTTGTGCCCATAAATTGCTGTTGGAAAAAACAGCCTCTTCACTTCTGGCTTTTCACTTCTGTTTTTTATTTATCCTCCTGGCACACACGCACGCGTGCGCGCGCGCACACACACACACATGCTCTAGTTGTTTACCTAGTATTAGTTCAAACAAGGATAAATTGATGCTTGTGATTATGCTACAAGACATCTTATTTAAATTAACTGTGATCATAGTTTGTTTAATTTTAATGATTAGGCTTGATCCCTTTCTTATTGGAGAAAGCCATAATGGAGGCTTCCTTAATGCTGGGCAAAGGACATGGTACCCATTAAGGACTGGTTAAATGCATAGTACAGAACTGGAAGGTCTTACTTTCAAACTAAGCCAAAGAGTAAACCATACTTAACTGAACTAGAGAAAGAATACCTGTGGTCCCCAACTGTTGTCATAATGGCTTCAACAAATATGTTTTACTTGGGGCAGAGTAAGAAAATTTTCACTTATGCTGCCGTGATGCAGCTGGTGACAGGTAGCTTACACTATAATTACAGAGTTTTCAGTCACATGTGAATTTCTAGCCTTGTGCAGCTGTTCCCCAATAGTGACATTAAATTTAGTTATATACTCATGTTTCAGCTTCTCCATCTCCCAAAGTTCAAAATGTTCAGCTTCAGACTCCTGGTTTGTTGTTTGTCTTGGTGTATAATTGCAGCCAAATCTTTAGACAATTAGGTACAGATATTTCAACTTCATGTGTAAGACCTGGTCTCAGTGAATCTTTCTGCAGTCAGCATTTGGCCTCCTACTGTAAACATACTTACATTTTGGTGTTCTATATGTTCCACTCTTTCTGAAGCACAGAACCTTTTAAAGGCTTCATCCTATAGCATCCATTGTGGTCTAGTCTGTGTGATAGAACATGGCCTACAAGGTGGAAATATTAATGTCTCTTTCATCAGCAGCAATGCAAAATGTGTAGAAAATTGTCACATTATGTCATATTATGTCCCATTGCCACAGCAGCCTCACCTGAAATAAAGCAGCATCAGGCACAATGACCTCGAATCTGAGAATTGCCCATGAAGAAGCAGCTATCCATGAAATAGTTTTACCAAAGTGAAGGTCTTGCCAGTGAATACACAATACAAAAGAAGGTGCCAGTGGTATGATTCCTGTTTTCAGCTTTGCTTTTTAATTGGTGACCAGTGTGATTCAAGTGAAATTATATAGCCATCTGCAATGCAATCCCAATGGCACAATAAACATAAATCAGACTGAAGAAATGTGACTGACTGATGGGATTTACAATAAAGCTGGTCTGAGGTCAATAGGCAAATACTATGTGTTGATAAGAAACCTGTGAAAATGAAAAGATGTTATCACCTGAAGTTTATGGTTGTTGACATACACATCTATTGCCTTTGTGCAAACAATAAGTTTTGTTGCAAGGCAACATTAGCAAATTCTCAGCATGAAATCAGAGGGAATAGTTTTTGGGAGATCTTGCCAGCTTTTGAGAAGAGGAAAATAGTTTTTAAGGGAGGAAAACAGCTTAAGGGAAAATCTGAATTTAGAAACAGATCTCCATGTTTAATGAGATAAATATAAGGCTGAGTCAACAGTAAATGTATCCAAGGGATTAATGATGAAAGTAGAGCAGACGTGAAGGGATCTCTTTCTCACAACACGGGAGCACTGGGAGTGGCAGGAGGCACCAGGACAAAAAGGCTGATTGTCACAGAACCAAATATGTTTCACATGGGGGGCAGTCTGCTAAATAGCAACAGACAGGAAGGCCACATAGGTGTGACCAGAGAGAACACTGAAAAGGTCTTCTACCATCAGCAACCTTTCTGTAAAGATCATGTGGACAACCAGAGGGAGAGGACCAACTGGACCATACACAACAGGATGGAGGAAGTGGTAAGAGTAAAACCACATCCTGAATCAATACCAGTAACAGAAACAGGGAAGAAGAGGCTGATTTGAAGAGCATCATACTTCTAAGATGCAACCCGGTGTTACCATGGGGATGATTTTATGACAGACTGCATACTTCTAATCTGTGGGGGTTTTGGCAAGCCAATGCTTAAGCAAAAATCAGTACAATGTAATTTCTTTAAAGGAAAGACATAGTAACTCACATGAATTTGGAGAGCAGACCAAGTGTTGTAGATAAGAGTTTGAAGGAGGCACAAGGAACTCGGACTGCTGGCACATCAATAGAACTGGCACAAGATAATGACAGAACGTCTGGAAATGTTTCTCTCCATGTAAAAAACTAACTAGGTTTGCAAGCAGGGAATTGTGTTTTACATAGCACATGGTACAGAAAATAGTAGCTTTCTTCAGAATTTCACTTGAGAGCAAGGAACTTGGGTGAAAGCAAACCTTAGATCCAATTGGGAATAAAGACAAAAGTAGAGCCTTTTGTATTGAAAATACTTTGCAGCAGTTTTCCTGTGAAACAATTAGAGTGACATTTCCAGGAATTACGAGTCTGGCTGGAACCTCAGGATTAGCAGAGTTCCCTTTTCTACATAGACCCCTTCACATATGTATGCACAGGATGCACAGTTATCTTTTGCATTTTTGGTTTCCAACAATATAGAAGCAAAAATTTATATTCTTGAAATATTTCAGCAAAATTTCCAATACAGAACTACAGTAACAAAGAAGTTGGTATTCTTCATAGAGTTCCTTTGATTGTATAGTGCTTCCATGCACTGAAGCTAAGCCTTTATAGTTTTCCTTAGCATTTCACTGACTTATATATATGTAACATATAAAATGTTACACACACACATATATATATTTTATTTTTTTTAAGGTAGCAGTAGCACTTCATGAAATTAAGGCAGTGAAAATGAAGGTCAGGGATCATAAAGTCTGTTGCATCGCCACAGAATAGCTCAGCAGCATGTGTGTTTCCTTTTGCAAATGGATCCTTAAATATTGTTTATTAGAAAAAGATAACGATGTCAGTCCTCTCATAGTTCATATAGAAAAATAATATTCAACTGTGGCTTTGCTGTGGCTAAATTTTCCACCAGTCAAGTGGTATAGCTCTGTTAACTACTAAAGCAATGTTTTCTTACTCTAGCTGAGGTGTAGAAGCTTTTGGTGCTTCCACCTTTTGATGTAATATATTTCCAGAATGAAAGGATTCTCCTGGTCTGTTACAGAAGTGTAATAATGAATACTTACTAGTATAAATCTTACTGGATCAGACTGTAGCTTAAAATGTGCATTTACCTTTACTGCATGCTGACTGAAGCATTTCATGGAACCTTTTAGTTGACAGAGAGTGAGAGAGTTAAGAGGGAAGTGTTTGCCTTTGTGTGTTTATCTTCCCCTGTACTGTACAATCCATTCATTCCACTTCTCAGCTGGGATGTTTAAAATACAAGTGCAAGTACTTAATACGTTACTTGATACCAAGCAAAGTGTTTTACCTGACGTTATTTTGAATGTAACTTGCACCCTTTCCCTTCTCCAAGAAGACTGACCTGCTAGTCCTTTCTGCTTCCTGATGTCACGATAATTATGCAGTTGCATGGGATGCTCTATTTGCTCTTCCTGTTCTTTATTTCCCCTTGCACAGCTTCCTTCTCCCACATTTTGGCTGTGTATGCATCACTTAAAATTGAAGAACTGAAATTTCACCTCTAAATGGACATTGTGGTCCAAATATTTAGAAAAAAAAACCAACCCCAAACTCTGAGATCTATGGGTTTTCCTATGTAAAACAAAAATTAATATTTCATTTTTCAGACTTCTTAGCAACTGTAGAACAGATGGTTGCACCTTTGCTTTCATTATCCTCACTATGACCAGAGTGTTCCCTTGTAGGCCACTATAGTTCTAGCCCTAGCTCTTACTTTAGCTCACTGGGGAGCTAAAGCTCAGGGATTTCTGGCTAAGGATCTGTGTACTTTGGTGGCAGAGCCAGGCTCTGTCCCATGGCTTCTCTATCATATGACATTCCCTGTGGTCAGGAGACTTACTCAGTAGGTGGTGTATCTGAAGTGCCAAATTTACTGCACATGTGTTTGCAGAGCAACTGTACTACCCACGTGCTTTTAGTGAGTGCACCTATCTCCAGCTGAGGACTGAAAGCACCTGGAAAATTATGTGGCTGGGAAGAGGTTGCCACTGCCAGAGAAATTCCCACCCACAGCTTCTCCTGAAGATGAATTATACCTGTGGACCATGCAGAGACCGTATGCTGGACACTGGTTTATGTCATGAACGCTTTTGAGACATAAAACTTCTTTTTTTTCTGTTTGTAGAGCATCTAATAAAATGGTTCATGATCCAAGACTGGCCTGTAACCTTCATTTATGACAGTAGCATGTTAAATCTATATTAAATTTACGCTCTCCCCTTATATAGGTCTGTTTGTTTTCTTTTGTTTTGTTATTCCCCTAATTTAAACCAGAAAGCAGGTTGACTGAAAAGTTTCGTATGGAGGAGCCAGTCCTTGTCTCTTAAACTGCAGGGGAATGGATAACAATATTAGAAGTGAAATGTGAACCAGATAACAATAGACTGTAATCAGGGGAAAGCAATGTCACTTAAAATTCAAATTACTTTATCTGGGCTAGTAAAGTTTCCTATAGTGTTTTAGTTCACAGTAAAACGTAGCTTTTATGCAAGGAAGAAACTAAACAGTTAATGATTATGTAGAAAGTGGTAGACATCAGAATCCTGACAGCTTAATTGCTGTGCTGACAGCCCTGGCTGTTTCAGTGCTCTCATGGTATTTTCATCTATAAAGCTTGTACTGAATTACAGCAGTGGCTGGGACTGAGGCACACCTTTGTAAGGCACCTGCTGGCAGGGAGGAGGTGTGTAGGTGGCTCTCTCAGGCAAAGGAGACAGGCAATAAGGAATAACAGGTTAAAGCACCTGTCAGACAGTCTCAACATTCCCTTTTGTGGAAGGGGATCAAGCCCACATTTAAAGGTGTTGGAGGAAAGAGAAAAGATTAAACAGTACTGTTTTAATTTTATCCAGTGCTTATGTTGCAGTTAGTCAAGAAGGGTTTGATTTTTGCTTCCATCTTGAATAAAAGAATAAGGGATCCAAGAAGTCTCTAATCAGATAGCAAGCCATGAAGTATATTTCTGTGGAGAAATTGATATCTACCATTACAGCCACTTTGTCTGTGCATTTGAAATTACAATATACTTCTTATTTCTATGCAGCGACTGCCATATTTTTTGATGCCGCTACATTTAATAGTGCTGTTGCCAAATAAAAGATTTAAATATTCTAAATATCAGCTCAGGTGACTTGTGGTGTAAAAACCTTGAATGTAGTGAATTCCATTGTAAGATGCTTGTGAAGACATGGAAGGATGCTGCTGAATTCTCCTGAGGTCATTTCATCAGAAGTTCCACTCTGATTTTGCTTCTCATGTTATAAAATTATTTGCAGATTTGAAGAGCTAGAATTTTTAATTCTGTCTTCATACTGATGTATGTACATCATATGTATATATACATACATATGATGTACCTACATACAAAGGTAGGATCTATGGCCAGAACCCAGCCCTGGCTGTTCTAGCAGTCCCACCCGAATGCTTGCTGTACTGGAAATATGGATTGCATAGAAAGCTAGAGGAGATTACCACACTGTGTTCTGCAGGAAAAATGATACTTTTTTTGAAAACTGAACAATTTCCAAGCTACTGGGGCAGCTGGTGAAGAAGTTCTTTATGCTGTCTTTGACCTGCTGGGTTTTTACAGTGCTTGATTACACAGTGGATTCACAGTGTTCAGTCTATAAAAAAGCACTGAAAAAAATTATAACATGACTTAACTACATCAGATGAGCTAATAACACAATAGCCTTTTCATGTAAGCATAATGTAAACTTTGAGTTAGTTGCATTATTAAACTGTATGCATAAAATAAAATGACTGCGTCTGATACCATCTAACATGGCCCCCTTGTGCAGTTAAAAGGGATGTTCTTTCTATGCTGTGTGAATGGGCTACAGATGTTAGGATTTATCTTTTCCTTTTCTGTGGTCTTTGATGGTTCTTTGTCAGCCTTCAGTGTGAAACTTTGGTGAATAAAAGCACTGAGTAGAAAATCAAGCAAGTGCAGTCAGTGTTGGGGGATTTCGAGTAACCTACCTGTAAGAACTGCACACACACTTTTTATGAAGAACACTGAAATGCTTTTCAGTAAGTTTAGCTGCAAAAAGGAAATGCTTTCATGGCCTTCCTCATCTCTCAGGCTCCAAATACTTCAGATTGACAGACAGAAAGAAGTAACAGCCCCTAGTGTGGTTTCATTCACCAACTTTAATTTGCAAAGCTTTAAGAGCTGGTCCTTATTCATACCACTCCTACAGGATCATTATATCAGACTGCAGACCTTCTGTGTGTTGTGGGGAGTACTTTTGCTTGCCTTTGAAATCCCAGTGGGTCTACCTTCTGTTCAAGCTTTCCTAGCTTGCTCAGGACATCGTGTTTCAAGCTGTTAGAGGCACAACACAGTGAAATTGAGGTGTCTACCACACAAGCCACTGACAACCTCAGACTCAACCAGCCATTTTTGGCTGTGTTTGCCTGCAAGACCATGGGCTGAATGTGTAATGTTAAAAGGGTACACTTCTCCCAATGTCAGAGGCTAGATATGATTAGAAAATGTTGTGTAATCGCAGCTGAAATTTCCCACAGATAATTTAAACAAATGAATGTGTCCTTCTGTTACTCTAAGCCCGAGTTAGGCCTGATTAGATTATAACTGCTGATCATGCTTTGCAATGCAGACCACATGTGTACCTAGGGGCAGTATGTCATGCTGCTCACATGTTAATCCCACAAAACACATGTTATATTTCATCATTGTCTTCAGATTTTGAATTATATTGATTGTTTCTACAAAGGACAGAAAAGACACTAAGATGGCATCCCTACAGCTATTCACTGTATATAAACCTGAACCTGGCAAAGAGGATAAGGAGGGGAATCTCATAGCAGCTTAAAACCATTTGACAGGGAATTGTGAAGATGACAGAGGCAAACTCTTCTGTAGTGGCAGACAGTATAGGAAGGAGAAATAATCAAAAATTGTAGCTTGGGAGGTTCAGATTGGACATGGGAAAAACTTTTTCACCCAGAGTGTACTCAGGCACAGGTTTCCTAGAGTTTGTGGTATCTCCACACTTGGAGGTTTTCAAGACTCAGACAAAACCTCAGCCACCTTGATCTAGCACTGACAATAGTCCTGCTTTGAGCATGAGATTGGGTGACATAACCTCCAGAGGTCCTTTGCAATTTCTATGGTTTTATTTATTTAGAAATATTAAGTAGCTTAACTGTCTGTCTGCCTCAGTTAAGAATTTATTCCACTGTTAGTTCAGTGTATCATTATCACATATGGAAGCAGATAACCAAGCATTAAAGCTCTTTGTGAAAAAATCCCTTTGTAAAAGTGAAGAAATTTAGGTTTTAGCATAGACTATATTGTCTAGGGCTTGTAGTGTGTACTAAAAATGACAGTAGTAAGCAATTCATCCTCAGGGTACAACTGAGAGCTGTGTGAAGAAGATAGCCTAAATTACTGTTTAAGCATCAACAGAAAACACAGCAATCCAGTCTGCCACAAAGCACAGCACCCATTAATCTGGTAAAGGATGCTGACTTCCCTGCTATAGTTGGCTCAAAATCTGAGTCAGTATAAAACCAAATTTAGGATTTAGAAATCTTTTTCTGCTAAAAACCAGGATTTTCCAACATAGTATATTAATACGTCACTTGCAGCTCTCACCCCCACCAAACACTAAGGGATTAATGTAATCTTTATTGCCATGTGGCATTTTTGTGCCTTACATCATTTTTCCTGAAAACAACTGAGTGATGGTTCAACACACATGATTTAATAACTGACATGGCACATGGCCCAGGCTTGGAGATGTCCAGTGTCTATTCAGCTACCGTGATTTTTTGGCTAACATTCTCTGAGGGATACATAACAGCTAGTGCAGTAGTTATTTCCATTCACCTCTTCAGATCACTCGTACTTCTCAGGCAAGCGGGAAAAGGCTATTATGTACGTATGTACAACAGTACCAAATCGGTACCAGCTACTGAAACAAACGTTGCCTGGTCTTATTATGAGTGTGTAGTAAGTGGTAACTTTAGAATCTGCAGTGAATAAGGAGTGACTCAAGATCAAGAATATTATTAAGACACAAGGCTCAATCACCCTCAGACAGTAAGGACAGAACAAGATAGTGGAATTCAAACTGGAAAATAGGTATAGATGTTTTTATATTAAAGGAAAATATGGCAGCAAAAATTACAGTCCAGATGTGATCTGTATGATGTCTCTGGCACTACATAAAGAATGACTTGTGTGGTTAGTTAAAATATAGATCATGGCCACATTAAATTTGGATTAGTAACTTCAGAAGTGGGAGGCAGTCACATGTGAATAGATTAAACGTGAAGGAGGATGTGGAGACAGTTATGAGTTTGATAGTTCCAGATGAAGGATGTGCTAGTAAACTATTCAAGTACTTACAACCCATGCAATGAGACAGTAATTTCTCTGAAATTGAATTAAATAGGATTAAAGCAGAATCAGTTAAAGGAGTCGAGATAAAACACTAATTTAATTTTGTATGATACTTAGCATAAGGTTAAGTATCTTAACCATGGAATTACTATCAGATGAGCATGAACAAAGAAAAATATCTTAATAAGGACAGACTCGAAACTGAGGATAAACTATGTAAGAAAGTTGTGGTAGATCTCTCTATACAATAGTGTAGAACTAGCTAAAGAGAATTGTTACAGAAGTTGCATAAGAAATAACCCATAGAGGCATCAGGAAGCTTAAACATGTGATCTAACACAGCAGTTGTCAAATGAGAGCTGAATCATAGTACTTAGTTCCGTGCCCCTGCACAGGCTGCTTCCCCTCGGTGCCTGGAGTGTCTGCAGCCACCCTGCTCTGTGTAAGCGCTTGTGTCTGCCATGCTTGGGTCGTAGTTCGGAAACTAGGAAAGAAAGCAGGAGAGGTGATAGAAGCACAGCACAACTTCTCACCTGCTTACCCAATGGGAGAAGTGTCTGTGTCTCTACCAGTTCCAAAGATGCCAGGTATCTTTCTTACAGGATAGTTCTTTGTGTAAGAGCAGTTACTTTTTCATCCTGTCCCCGTCAGTGCTATCAGAGGTACACTGCTACTCCCATCTTTCCTCCTCCCCATTTTCACTCCATACAGTTTTCAGGTTGGGCAGTATTAGGCCACTGCTGTCATATTTCCCACCTCACCTGGTTGCCCCTACTGGTTGCCTCTACTGGTCAGGTCCCCTTCTAGTGGGTTTGTCTAGGCACTGGCCCTGGAGGCATTCAAGTTAGCCTTGTTCTCCATGCCCAATCCACACAAATACAAATACACTCCTTCGCACAACACACACACACACACACTCTCATAGATGACTGGAGCTAAGCTGTTACAGAACTGGTGAAGGAGAAGTGTAGCCTAGGAATTTTACAGTCTTACTTACCTTCCACAAAGCTTCTTCCTATCTTTCTGTAATTAATAAATCTTCTGAGACACATTGTGCTTCTAGCTTCACTCCTGTCTTGTATTAGATGATATTAGGGAGCCAAATTAAATCTTTAAGTCTATCTGTCACTTGATTTATACCATGATCTTGACAAAGCAATAACACTGCAGTGATTAATAGTGACAGTAGTATTTTATGTGTCCCGATTTGTACCTTAACTTTAGGTTTTGCTGATTCCTGCAACATACAGTACCCATGGCATATAGCTTCCTGTGGTGATTTAAAAGGGCACGAACCAAAACATTCCATGTTCTGGAAGAACTTAACAATGAAGCTAATTAAATTCTGGACCAACAAAAGTTCTCAGTAAAAAATTAACCTGGTAAGGTGTAATTCTGCTAATTTATAGTAAGATTCCACTTTAATCAGGGCAGTGCCAAAGAAAATAAATGATCATATATGGTATATAAAGTGAAAACAGTTCAAGAGTTTTACTATGGAAGTTTATTTGTTCAGGTGTTCTAACATGTTACACACTGATTTTCATAGCTTGGCAGATGCATCAACAGGGAAGGTTCAGTTATCATAGAATCATAGAATAGTTTGGATGGGAAGGGTCATCAAGTCCAACACCCCTGCAGTGAGCCGGGAC
>JAVJGJ010000002.1:7841999-7876870 GCA_035590215.1 Microhierax caerulescens | reverse complement strand
GGTGGGGGGTGGGTGGGGGGAGGGGGGGTTGAGAAGATTCTTTGTAAATTATGTTTTCATATAGAAGTCTGTAGGAATTACTCACAGGCTCTTCTGTGACACTCTACAGTGTACACCTCATGTCATGAAGGGGATACGACAGTTCAGTCCAATACTTTCCTAACTCTCATTATTCTGTATAAAATGAAAATATTCATAATATAAATACCTTGCTTTGGTGAGAGTGGGAAACCTCATGAAGTTTGAGCTTGCTTTGTTAAGCAAGAGAAAGGGAAGCTTATGCCTGTTGTATTACAAAATGTTGTTTGGTTTGGATAAACTCACTTGACTTGTACACTGCCTGTTGCTGTGGGGAGAGCAGCTGCTTCTGCTGGGCTACCAGCAATAAAGAAATGCAAACCCACTGTAGTATTAAACTTACTAATTTGTTCTTTGATGCCAGTGGGTGCCCAGCTGATTCAGGCAGGACCTGTCCTCAGGTTCGTCATTGTTCAAAACAGAGTGGGAGACAATCGTCTGCTTTATTACCGAAATACTGGGAGAGGAAGCAGGGCTAGAGAGGCAAGAGGCTTGTTCACTTGTGTTCATAAACCTACAGCTCGCCCAGCTTCCACGCTGGTATGCGATCTGCTAGATTACATTGCTTCCTCGTGAACCAGTATTGTTTACAGAAAAAATATGAAATCTAAGAAGCTTGAAATTTTGAGAGCTGTGATACCGTAGTTAACTCTAACCTGGTGTATTTCTCCGTGGCCCAGATTTCAAAGTCCTGTTGTAAAACTGCTCAAGCCCCTTAAGTAGACTCAAACTTATGAAACCATTGAGATGTTCCATCCCTTCCTGCAACCTTCTGGACAAAGGCAATCTAAGCTGCTGTAATTCTTTTACAGAGCATAGAGCCCTGATGAGGTGTAACAAAGTGTTGCACCTTTCTTAGTTATTTGTTAGTGTGTTAGTGTGTTGGCTAGAGTAGCAGTTCTTAAGTAACTCCAATTTTTGTAACAGTCTTGCGCAGTGGGATTCTGTACTAGGGAAGGCAGGCTATTAGACTCACAAAAGTAAGCAAATAATTCAATACACAGTTTATCACTTTCCTTTCCTATTTTAGTTTTTATAATTAAGAACAACAAGAAAAAAAATGTGGAGTCCTGTAGTCTTTGATAAAGTCTGAGCACTCTTGCCAATGAGGCTATGAGCAACATAGGAGCTGCCTGCACTTCCTTTTTACTATTTATTTCTTTTACTAGCGCAGTAGGAACAGATATCACACTATATCAGTGGGAACAGCTATATGTCAGCAATTCCTGTGCCTTTTTTGATTCAGGACACTTGTACTTTGCCTTTATAAAGTACCCAGTGCATGTAAATCTATGTTTAGTTTCTTAAAAAGGAGAAACCTAGTCACACAAATACCATATGCACTAGATGTTTTGACATGCACATTCTAAACCAGTGATTTTCAGGCTTTTCTGCAGTCACCAGAAGCCAAGTTGAGTTATCCTACTGTGGTTCTCTTGGTGAAACTATTGGACATTATGGGATCACGTGGTACCATGTGGCCAAAAATTACAGGAACTGTAATTAATCAGCAAGGTGAGGACAGCTTTCAGGAAGATACCACAACAGCCTCTCACTTTGGAAATTCTAGCTACATTGTTGGGAAGCTAAAGCTTGCTTAACTTCTGGTTTTAATTTTGTCTCCCAGATGTGTGGTTCCAGATGTAGAGGGCTAGCACGCAAATCTGCTATAGTCCCATCGTTACTCAGGAAATTCTGATTTTTATGTATGTAATACCAACCTGTGGCCTTGCACCTGCAAAACACTGACCATTTTATACTTGTTGGGAGGCAACTTTCTTTCTGAATATAAAGAAGAAAAAGAAGAATTTTGTTTTAATAACACATACAATGTAATGTTTCATTTTACAATGTGACACAGAAAACACAAAGTGAGAAAAAAATGCACTATAATTTTTCAATAAACTGAAATAAAATACAACACCACCAATATGAGGGTGAATGTTTTTATGTGACAGGTTATAGTTCTAGTGTATTAGTACTAATCCAAATGGATTAAGGACAGCCAAGTTGCTAAAATAAGACTCATAATAAAAAACATAGACCAAATGAATCATGGCCTGTACTAGTAGAGTGGTGAATCACGTTCAATGACAGAACATAGTCACAAGAAGTTTTGTAACTATGTATCTTAATAAAAAATAAGTTCAAAATGGAACTATCTTCACTGAAATAAATATTACACATAAAATATGGCAACTATGATATAAAGCTGTCTGGGTACATTGTGTTTAATAAATAAATAAGTTTGAGCATAGGAAATACCCTCCTGGCCCAGTCCAATGGTCTGTTTTTAATGATAGAAAAAGGAGATGCTTTTAGTGGAATCCATGAGCTTGGCCACTTTCTGGAGTCCTTTTCCCTGATTTTCCCATGGCATCCAGAGCTGATATATAAGGGAGGGTAGAGTTATGTCTCTGAGGGTGCATCTACCCTGAAGGCAGAGATGAGTCAACTGTGTGATGAAGAGCTAGGTGTTAACTGCAGCAACAGAACTTTCTAACTGCCCTGTTTATGTTTTCAGTTCTTCTTTGCACAGATAGTGACTGTATGTGATGCCAGAAACTCTTCTGGAAAATATGCACTAGAAATGTTCAGGTATACTGTGCTTCTGGATGATGGGTATCATCAAAGTTCATCAGTGACTCTCTGGTCAGTTATCCAGAGTTAAGTTATCTGTATTGCAACACAGTTGCAGCATACAAAGAGTTAAGACAGTTAAAAACAAAGCCCTTTCCATCTTACTATTGCTCATATTATGAATGTAGAAGCACCTGCCCCTCCTTTTTCCTAGTGAGGTATAATTGGACTTTGTTTATGGATGAATAAAGAGCTTCATTGTAAAGATTGATAGGCTCTAATTGGGAAAAATCTGGCAAAGATTATTTGTCAGTTTTATGCAATAACACTGCTTGTCATGCTTTTACCTCCAGGAACTGGAAGAAATCCAGGGGAGATTGTTCTCCTCTAACCTTTCATGAAGAGCTTCTTTTCATAGCACACAAAAAAGTCTATGAAAAAAAAAAAAAAGAGAGAAAAAGAAAAAAAACCCTCCCCAAAACACCATAATTTCAACATACAGGATCAGGAAACAGGAGCAGCTGAAGAGTCAGGCTGTCACCTTAAGTTACACAGTTGTTCATGGCTTACAAAGCTATTAGACCTCCAGAAAAATGAAAATGATTCTGTGTTAATAATGCTGTTATTTAAACACAATGTCGTGTTCTGATGTCCGCTTACTCAAAGCAGGATGCAAAAATCCCAAAGGGGGATTGAAAAGACAAAACCAATCCAGTAGCTGGTAAACAAATTTTGGAAGCTAAATTCATCTCAAAGGAAGGATTTTAGAAATTACTTGACCACCCTGTGTAGATATTTTCAATGGAAGACATGCAGTAGTTAGGGCATTTCAGTTGTGCAGACAAAGATGTGACAAGATTCCATGCTAGCAGCAAAAGTAAAAAAATAAGCACATTTAAAATAAATAATGCACAACTTGCTAGCAGTGAAGGTAATTAAACAATGTGGTTGTTTATCAGGGACAGCAACAGCTTAACCAGGTTTTGAACATTTACAAACAGATTAGATATCTTTCAAGAGTGCATGTGTTAGTTTAGGCTTAAGAAGAATTACAGCGTCTGTATTCAGGCCAAATTAGAGGATCATAATACTCCCTTTTGGCTCTTTCAGCCTTTGGACCTATACACTTCAGAGAAATTTTATTTGGGCTGATGTGCTGGGATGGCTGGGAGTTTCAGGATGTCCTGTGAAGATCACCTTCTGTGGCTGAAGGAGAATTTGATTTTGTTACATGGACCCTTGAGGGACAGGAGTTTGCTTTCTGATGGCTTAAATGGGTTTTATGGTGAACAAGCAAATTCATTGTCTGTTTCACCGTAAGAATTAAGCAGAGAGAGAATCAGCTTGGCTGATTCTATATTTAAAATGTTGGGGTTTTCCCAAAAATATAGGGGTTTACTGCATTATGCAAACATCTACATTGCCATACACAGAGGCAAACATCTAAATTGCCATACATCTGAGATGTGACAGAGATGTTACAAATGTCAGATAAAAGGGAGACAAGTCACAAAGATTTCTGTATAAAATCACTGTTCCGTTCCCTTCACTTTGCATATATCACCTACTGATATAAAACCAATGTTCTATGAGCAGGTGACTTTTTAGGATTGTATCATATGTCTCTGTCTTCATCTGAGCCTATTTACACAGTGCCCCATTTCAAATCATGTTTTTTCTGTAAAATGTCACTATGTTGTCTTTGACATTAACTTTCATGTTGTTATGATATGACCAAACCTGGATGACAAGGTTTCCCTCAGGAAAAAAGAAAAATTTGCATTCCTTGTTCTCCGACTTAAAAACCTATTTTGAGTCCATAACAAAAGAAGATAGATTGGTGTCCAGCTGCATCATGTAGTATCATCTTATTATTGTTATATATAAAAGTATTTAAATATCTTTTTAGCTTCAGGGACTTAGATCTCCAGTTTCCCAGTGCTTTTGTCCTTGTCCTCCCTCACTGCTGGAGGGGAGTCTGGAGTCGTTATTTACTACTGATGCATGGCCTCCTCGAACCTGGAATTGGATATGTAATATTACCAGTGCCTGCTACTTCAAATGAAGAGAGACTTGGGATCCAGGTACCTGACAAAGCAAAGGTAGGATCCTTCAAGTGCACTGTGGGCTGACCTTTTTTCTGCTACTCTCAGTTATTTCTAGCCAGTAAGTAACTGATAGGAACTAACTAAACCAGTATGGTAGTGATGAATACTGTGCCCGGATGTCTGGACTTCATGTCCAGATGTTGTCTGTAGTGCTCTGAATCCTTTCCATTCCCAGAAGCATAGTTAGGTATTTAGCCACCTTCTCCTGTCTGCCTGTATATTGAGCTTTGGTGTTAATGTGGTCAGAAATGGAGTCTCAACATTTTTTCCTCTTTAGTAACTCCTGCTTATGAAATTGGGAATAAACATTAATAGCTTATTGTTTAATTACATTTGTACGTTTAGGTGAAATGACTTCTTAGAGGGTGTGAGGTTTAGAGTATGTCTAGACCTCCAGTTGTCCTAGCATGAAGTAACATTTACATGATTTTGTCCAGCCTTTCACAGGAATAAGGAACATATCTTCACATCCTTTCTTCACATCCATATATTTTGTTTTGTTGGTCAGTCTTAGTAGTGGAATGTGGAATCTGCTATTTCTCAACTGTTTTGGAGAAGGCTAGACTAAAATGCTAAGTCTCTCCTTTTTATGTAGGACAAAATGAGATTCTGGTCATATTATGTCTGATTAATATTTTCCTAATTATTCCAAACTGTCTGTCCCTATGTAACAACTTTGTCTTTAATGAAGCTTTGAGTCGGAGACTTCTACACTTTTAGGGTCATCCTTCACCAGAGTAGCCACTGGGCAGGCATAGCACATGCTATGTGGTCCGTGTGTACAGCTCTGTCCCTAGTTTTATATGTCACTCCCAGATTTTGTATAGCTTAGGCCCTTCATTCATGCAAGGAATCAGAATTAGCTGTTTGTGTGCTCAGTTGTGTTTATGATCACTGCCTATATTCTTGCATGCTCAATGACCTCTGATTTCATAGCATATTTAGCCTATGATTTTTCAGATTTTTGTGCTATCAGAATCTATTACAGATTTCCTAACTTGTTAAATCTCTCAGCAAAACTAATCAGTACTCAGCACAGACCCAAATCTTCAATGATCAGTGGGAGAGGGGATGCCACCCAAAATGTCTTCATTCTTAGAATGCTCTTCCTTCTCCATAAACTACACAGGCTTGCCTAAAGTTCTTCCACGATCTAGTAAGCAGGCCTTCAGAAGTGGATATTGCTATGAAATGCCAGAAAAACAACCTAATGCTTCCAATTTTATACCATTGCGTTTATTTTAACAGTAGTGAGAAGTGAGAGCTGGAAAGCTACGCAGATTGCGTTATAGCCACAGGAGTGGATGTTGCATTATGTTGGTAGTCAGTGCCCCTGGCAAGACTCCTTGTGCTGTGTACTGTACAAACAAATGCAGAGAAGAGACAATCCGTGTCTTGAGGGCTTCTAAATATGACAAACAAGAGAGTACAAAACAATTGTGAGGTCTTCTGCGTTACATCCATAAGAAGACTGTAGGTCCAGACAATGAAAAATTGGGAAAAGGATTGAAAACAGGAGACAAGGAAAGGACAGGAGAGGGCAGTGGTGGCATTTTCCCGAAGAGGAGCTGATCCTGAAATCAAGCTGGAGTCATACACTGTAACCAAATTGGCAAACTAAAAAAAAATAATCAGTGATTGCAGCGTTGATGGGAAGCCATTCTGAAGAATTAACCATGATAAGAACTATGAGTAGAGATGTTTGCTAAGTATTTGCCTCCTACTATCCCAACCAATTCCATGTTTTGTACTTGCTAAGGAAACCATCTCTACTTCTAAAATTGCAGATGATTAGTAATAGTAATTGCTAACAATATAGGTTATCCTGGCATCCTGATAGAATACAGAAAAAAAAATTTTCTTCTTCCTTGAACAGGAAGAAGGTCAGAAGGGAAGGGAAGGGAATTGTAAAGAAAAAGGAAGGCTAGAAAGTGTTCCTGCTGTGGAGTTGAAGCCAGATAGAATCTGGAATAGTGAAGCTGATACTGGCATCACTGTTACTGGAGTAATGGCGGTGGAGTGGGGTAGGGTCTGTTTTGCTGTTTGTGGTCAGCTTGGCTATATGCCAGAAATTGATGTTTATATATTTGAATCCACATTTTAAGAAAGGCCTCAATTAATCATTGCTAGGTAGATCGTGTGCACTATTTGTAAATAACAGAAAGGGGGGGGGGAGCGGGGAAGTGACTATGTGTTATATAGGGAAATGTCTTGTTGCATCTTTGTGCACAAGTGAGAATGTAGAGAAAAGGACATGGTGAGGACAACTCTCTCCCACATCTCAGAAAAACACCTCCTGAGACACCCTGGATTGACCTTGATGGTGGTCTTTTCTGGTAAGGTTCTAGCTGCCAGGAGCTGAGTCTGTTTCCAGTGGTGAAAAATCACAGAAGCAAATACTGTGTAGCTTGGAGTTACTGTTCCTGTGCCAGGAAACAGAGGGAGAGGGAGGCTCTGAGCTCTGATGATGGTTGTGCTGGTGCTGGACAAATACTGGGTGAGAAAAAGTCCCTGTCCCAAGAGCTTACAGTTCAAAGGAGGAAGAACAAATACAGTGTTAGGACAAACATATGATAGCCTTCCAAACAAGAGAGCACAAGTTAAGATTCTAAAAACAGGCAAAAAATTTTTGTTCTGATCTGTGAAAAACCGTAAAGCAAAACAGCTATCTAATCCCAGCAGAGGGAGACTAGAGAGGTGGAACTGAGGGAATGAAGAACATTCCAGCCAATTTGTTGATGACTAGCATACTTTGAAGCAACAGCTGCTTTTTAAACTTAGAAGGCGACTTGCTGAGTGGTTATTCACTGTTCACTCCCTGGTCTTGATAAGAGCTCCCACAGGACATTCAGTTCTTTCCAGCTTCTCCTGCATAGGTTTATCTGTGAACATCAGTACAAAGCAGAGGGGAAAGAGGCCAAGCAGGTTTGTTTAATCTCTGCTGTGACTAATCATGGTGTGCTGGGCTGGCTTCTCTTTAACGCAGCTTGATATTACTAATCTGACTGGCCTTTTGGAGCATCTTCATATAGGGTTCCATGTTGATAATTATAGGATAATTATCATAAAAATCATACCAATGATTTTAAGAGCAAGACTCAAAATAAAATTAATCTCTGCCAAGCTGGGGAACCCAGAGGTCTGTGTGAACATCACAGTATCACAGATACTTTGGCTCACAAGTTGCTGGGGCCATGCAGGACTGTACTTCCTTTGACAATCGCAGAACTGAAAAGGCCTATTCTGGCATGACTGCTTTGTCAGAGGTCTTTTCTATTCAGTTTGATTTGAGCTGGCCTGCTGTGAGAGAGGGAGTTGGACTAGATGACCTCCCGAGGTCTCTTCTAACCCAAATTATTCTATAATTCTACAATTATGCTGTTTGCATTATCATAGTTTCATATTTAATATTTGTTCTTTACTATTAGTGCCATGTGTGTGCATCTTTAGGCCCTGTAGAGGCAATTTAGCCTGTATTAATGGTGTCACTTTTCCGGGATTCGAAGATCCCGAAGATCTTTTCAAAGCTAATAAGGGAGCTTCATCACATTGATCAGGATCAACGTTTATTCCCAGTATTTGCTTATTATATATACCTAGTAATAAATACTTTGGAGGAGGGGTGTTGTATTCCATGTAAAATGTAGTGTTTAGCTCTGTAGCACTACTACAGTAGAAATAATAAAGATATGTGTCTATTTTTAGCTCTAACCTGGTATAAACTGAGTCCAAATGGGTGGAATAAGAATGATCAAGTTTCATGCAAGACATTAGTGACGAGAGGGACTGAGGAGGTGGGAACAGAAGCCCAGCTGCCTGGGTGTTTCATGTCTTAGCCCCTGGACTGCAATACAACCTCTCCTCTTCCTCTTTGGCCTCAGAAATGAAAACATTACTGCAAGTAAAATGAAAGTGAAATGCTTTCTGCTATGCTGAAGCAACTAAACAGAAAAGGGAAACTTTCAGAAATATAGGCTTTGGAGGACTGCTTAGGATGCTGACTCAGGTGCCTTCTCAGATGTATCATGTTAGACCATTGGGTTTGTTGCCTTAACAGTTTTATTCTTAAACTAGGGATTTGGTCTCTGCAGCTCCCATGTTTGACAGCCCTAGAATCAGATTGTTGAACTGGTTGGGAGCCTTCTAATTTTCAACCTTAGTTTATTAGTAGTTAGCCTATACCTATTTGTTCTTACACCAGCAACAATATTTAGCTTAATCTGTTCTTTTCCTTCCTTTCCTATTTTTGTCTTGATCTATTTATAGCCAGAAATCATTCTTTTTCACTCTTCATCTTACTATGTCTACTGACCTTCTTTCTTGTATCACTCTCTTGCTGAAGGAAAATTAATCTGTATTATTATCTTCATGGTATTTATATCATATTATAAATAACCTTTATTATTTCTAAAGGAGACTCGAGGGACTGGAATTACACTTCCCCACTCCTTGAACTTGTGGTAAATAAGACATCTGTGCAGTAGTGCAAGATGAAATAAAATACTCTACAGAATAAGGTCTACTGACTCTCATCAGATAGGGTAATACTTAGTGTTTTACAGGTTGGAACAGAAAAACATGAGTCTGTCTAACTATATTCCAGCCTTACCATGAGCTGGACTGTGGTAGGCTTATGAAAGATGGGGAGCAGTGGCAGAACCACTCTCTCCAGCGTTGCCAGAATGTTTGTCTTTGTGCTCAGCTTCCACAAAAGTTGTCCTGTGATACACTGCTGGTGGCCAAGGGCTGTTTGGTGAATGGGGATCTAACCACTAGTACTGTGGCCTAACCACATGCCAAGGAAGATGAGGTTGCAGGATCAGCATTTCTAGAGATTACTTTTCTTAAAGTTGAACTCTTCCAGCCATATGAGAATTATCAACTTTCATGTTAGTAGAGAAAAAATTTGAATGTATGAACCATAAAAGCTCTGAGCTTAGAAAGGAAATAAGTACCCAGCTTTTGCCATGTTTAAACTCTCAGCTGGTTAAGCCAATTTGAAACATGCCGGTGAGGTTGGCTATCCTGGCAGTGCCGTGCAGCGGTGACGGGAGAGCCTGTCCTTCATTGCATCAGCGCAAGGTGTAATGAAAAGAGCCTGTCTCAAGCAGGACTGTACTGCTTATTCGTTGGGAATCACTGACCCACATGTCTTGTCAGATAAGTAAATCAGTGTGTGTATGGGCTTGGTGTGCCAGCAGCAGCTGTTTGTGCTGATGAGGCTAGAAATGAAATTTAGCTCTTGATGGAGTTACTTTTAAATTTGTGGGGTTTGGACAAGTATATACTCTCCTTGTTGAAAAATGTAATCATTACATTCTAACTTGCCCTGACGTTGTATGTATTTGCCTTTTCAGTACTTTTCACAGTAACTCGTACTTTCTGCTCTCAAGATTACTACTCAGTTGATGAGATTTGTTCTGATGTCTCGGTCGCTATTATGTTTTTCGTTGCCTGCCTATTCTTTCAGTCAGTACCCAGAGAGAAATGCAGTGGGACCTGCCCATGCAGCTTAAATGCCATTTGATTAATAGTGATTAATAAATCAGATATTTGGTTATTTTGGTCTGGCCTGAGTTCAGACTCTTGTTCACTCCCAACAGTGGGAGTGCTAGTTCAGCCAAAAAAAATCCATGCCTAGATTTTTACTTTCGGGAAGTTCAGGGGTTTGAGATCCAAAATTAGGTTTTCAGTTTGCGCCAGGAGAGAATCAGCCACTAGATTAAGAATTTGGATGCTTTCCCTCTCAAAAATTTCTGGGAGTTGTATGTCAGGTCCAGGATTTCAGATCTATTCCCAGTGTAAATTCAGAGCTAAAGCCATGCCTCATCTTATTCCAGAGATAGGAAGAAAAACAAAACAAAACAAAACAAAACAAAACAAAAAAAAAAAAAGAGCTTGAAGGAGGAGAGGAAAAAAAGAAGGAAAAAAAAAAGTAGGAAAGGAAAAAGGAGGTCCTGGAAAAGTGAAAAAGGTAGTTAAATCACATGGGTAAATGGCAAGTGAAACTCAAGGGTGCAGGGACGCTGTTGAGGGATCAGATAGGAAATGTTGCTTTGTATGAAAGCTGCTCTTTTTCGTTGTTCTGATGGCTCTCCCAGACAGCTAGGGTCAAGGGGTTATTTTTAAACTAGCCATTGATTCATTCAAGATGCCTGGTTATGAAATATGGGAATCTTTCACCAGCAAGGGAAAAACTTCCCCCTGTGAGTGACTGCCTGGAAACCGACAACAGGGAAGGGGTTAACGTTGTTCAGTTTACAGCTGGGAATTGCTGGTATCCAGGAAACAACGCAGAATGCTCTAACCATGAGACCAGCTGGAGCCTGCTGGAATCCCATTCATTTTGGCAGAGGTGTCTGTGGTCTGAATTCTGACATCACTGCCTTTTGCGTCACAGAGGAATGCCTTAACCACTTCTCCCTTTCTATTTTTTCCTGTCTCTTATTTCTGTGACTGACTGACTCAGATTTGCAAAGCAACAAGAAGAGGCAGTTCACAAACCCCCCAAATCTCCTGCCATCAGTGTAGCTTGTAAGTGACTCCACTAAAAATGTTAGATGAAAGATTTTTGGTGCGCAGGAGAAGCCATGCTCAGGAACTATAGATTAGATGTGAATTATTTCTGTTTCCAGTCCTATGTAGCACATTGCTGTAACAGAGAGCAGTGAGACTGAATCCCAAAGAGAAAATACTCTTATGGTTCAGGTACTCTAGAGTATGTCAGAAAAGCTGGAAACTCACTCTAGGAACAGGCTTCCTGAGTTACCTGCTTGGTGTCCTGTGTCTTTCATGCCCATACAACAAAAATGGTTTGAAGACATGACAAGTCCATGCTCCAATTCTGCTCTGTAAGATGTTCTTCTGAGACCCAAATCACTATGAGTACAAATAAGATATGAAGCCATGTAAAGACAGGCTGTCCTGCTCCTACCTACTTAACTCTTTGTGCTTCATTTTGTCTAGCTAGAATCTGGATATCTGGATAAAATCCCTCAGGTATTCTACTTTCCTTTTCTGCTAGCATGTCCTTTTACACCCTAAGCAAAGTTGTCTGAAATTCTTCAGTACTACCTGTGTGCATGAAATGCTATTTTACCATCTCCAGTCTTCCATTGGTCTCCAGATCCTGCTGGTATAGAAATAATAAAAAAAAATGGGTTTCCATCTTTAGTATCTGCATGAACACAAAATTCCACTGTTACTTTGTGAGTTTAATTTAATTGATTGAACATGATCAGAATAATCAACTAATATGATGTGGCTGAAAATGCATAGAGCTGCTTATTGGAATGATTTGCACAGAAGTTGTGTTTTTAGTCCCTTGGTGAAGTTGACTAATTGCGGTGAGAACCCTGCTGCCCAGTGGAAGCCTGTGTCCCATCCCCATCTTCCTCTGGAAAGGCCTGACATAGATGCTGAATGTGTTCTGTATGGGAGACGTTTTGTTTTAGAAAAGACTGTGACTTCAAAGAGCTATGTTAAGGGAAATATATTGTGTTTAGGTATTTCATGACTCTTCTTCTAAAGCCTGTTCACGTCTGGTATTTGTCCTCTGCAGCTGATCTGCAACTTCACTGCTCTGTAAGCAACCACTGATTATTCTGTTAATCTTCTCTTCATGATTAACATTCTGAGCCTCAATGTTCAGCCTTAATATAAAGTGCAGAATAGAACCATCATCGCAAAGGAATCACTGTGGTAATCCTGAGAAAACGCATATGTATGACTGGGTCACCAGGGTAACGAAAAAAAAAATTAAAATTGCTCTTGCAAAATTTGGAAGTAGATAGACTGCTAAAAGACTGATTTAGATCTCTGTTCTAGAAAATATGATCTAGGAAATTAATCTAGAATATCTATATGAAAGTTTTTCACTATTTAATCTCACTATTCAGAGTGTCTTCTAATTAATTTAAAGATTTACCTTCTTTTCCTCTGCATGTTTACACAAATATTTATCTTGCTATAAACAGATCTGCACTCACACCCTTAGCCAGACCCTGAAGGAATTTCTATACTGAAAGATTCCTAGTTGTATATATACGTAATGATGTACCTGTCAGTGTGAAATGAGTTCAAACTTGGTGCTTACTGTGTCTCTGGTCAGAAGTGCCCATATCTTTTCTTCACCGGGCTCGAGGCTCGAGCCCACACGCAATGCCTGATCAGCTGACAGCCTGTCTTGTCGTGATCGGGGTGGGCTAAGCCATCACTTCTGTGTGCACAAGGGAGAAAAGAGAAAAGAAGGCATCTTTCCTCCTCAATGCGTGCAGCCCTTGTTTGGAGATGTTGGAACGATCCAGCCTAGTCTGTGTTTTGCTTCCATAGGGTAATTACTGATCCTAATGAGAGATTGTAAGGGTGGAAAAGAGAACAGGATGGAACATGCAAACACCAGCCCTGCCACGGTTATAGTAACACAGCTAGCATGAATACCACGGCATACAGGTTTCACAGACATCCTACAGAGCTGTTACGAAACTGTCTCTGGAAGTCTTCAGCACATTGATTTTGCTAGATTCATTGGCATTATTAAATTTAGGCGTGGCATGAATCAATTATTTATAAACTGAAATTCCTAAAATTAGGGGCCTAACACAGAAAGATTCTGATTTTCAGGAATTCTGAGCTTGAACATTTGCCATTGGCTTTCCTGGGATCTGCTGAATGTTCAACACAGCAGCGTGACCTCTTATTTAGGTACACAGCATCTGAAAATACCATATTTCACCTTCAAAGCAAGCAACACATTTGTATGCACTTCTTTCTTAAGATGCTATGGTTCTGTTTTTGCTGGTACTTGGAGGTTTTCAGTGACCTTGGGAATTGGGCTCAGAAGCTCAGAGTTTAGCTTGTTAGAAGGTTTCAGCTTTGAAGAATGCTTTGATAATCTGAACTGGGTGACTGCTTCAGATCTTATACTGCTGTATTTAAGGCAGTGGACCTATGCCCATTTCCATTTCTGGTGCCTTTTTTTCCCTGGCTGAAGTAAGGCTTTTCATGGCAGACAGAAAAGCAAGAGAGGTAAATAACCCTCCCATGGAAAGTGCAACGTTTTTGGTTTATGTCTGTCACACACGTGCCTGATCTGTACACGGGGCTCCTAGGCAACACAAATAAACACAACAATTCACAATACTATGCTGGGCTTGTATCCACACTCACAGATGTTGCTGTCTTCCACTGCATAGGAGGCATTATCATAGGGATGAATATAATCAGTTTAGTAGCTGGACTTGGATTAAAAACAGATAGCTGGTGCAATCTCAACAGCTGAGTTACACATTGCTGGGAAGTGCAGACTGAGCTTTGACTATGCTAGACTAGTTAAGGCAACCAGAGAAAACACCTGGCATCATTTAACAACTTGACTAAAAATATGTTTTTTCACATTAATACTCAGGAGGAATGTGCCTCTGACCCCTCCTGGGTGTGGTATGAGGAAAGCCACAGCCATTGGAAGAATGTCATTAACGTCAATCAGGCAATGATCAAAAACCAGCCCCACCCACCCTGCTATGGTGTGAATGTGTCACACAGACATTAAATATTAACAGCAACTAGTGCATGGGATTTCTGTAGCAGTCTTATTTGAGCCCTATATGTCTATTTTTTTCCTTGCATGATCTTTTCCTGTTTAATACCACCCTTTTATAATGAAGTCACCCATCTTGAATTGTTCAGGCTGGGGTCATTTCAGCACTGGGGTTCACTGGGACACCCTTTGTGCTTTTCAGTCTCATCCTCCTTGTCTTCCCATTTCTGTTTTTACAGATCCTCTCTTCATGATAAGTGACATTTCAGTCTCAAAGCTGTATTCTGAAAGCTAGCTTGAATTTTAATCAACAGTATGATCAGGAAATCTTAGAGATACTATACAGCATGTCTGGCTGTTGTTGTGCGTAGCCCACTGAATAGAATTGGCATTCAAGGAGCTGTCTCTGCATGTCCTCAAGTCTGATGATGATAAGCTATAATTAAGTCTTTAGTACAGCATATGAAATTTTGTACCAATTAAGAGGTAGTAATGCCATCTTTATAAGAACTCAGTACCCACCAAAGTCAATGGTAGGAGTGTTGAGTTAATCTCCGTTTATTTTTAATGATAATCTAACTTAAAACTGAGGTTTGGTTTTGTACTGACTAATTGGAATGTCAGCATATGAACTCACATAGCAAACCAATCCAGAAGAGCTAGACATTCAAAATGAGGTGCAAAAGAAACCATACATATAAAATTAGTCTGATTTTGTATCAAGTCTGGGTGCAGATGCTGTTTGAAAATTGATTGTGTTGTACTGTCTGCTTCAGTCCCCATGTACAGTACTCATATTTAATCTTTTTCTTTTCTTGTCATCACTGTTTATACATTTATTTATGATTAGAAGAGAAACTAAAGGTCTGAAAGGCTATGAGAAGACAAAAAACAGCATGCAGAAGTAACCTGCCTAAAGTCATGTGGCAGATCAATGGTTGGTTTTAAATCAAGTAAATAAATGTCCATTGTATTACACTGGCATCAAAACAATGTAAAAGATCATCCTAACCTAAACACAGCAACAGCACAGTCTACATCACAGGCTTTGCGTGCAAGGGCTGCTGATGGTTATTGTGTGGCTGTATTTTACAAAGTTAATCCTAAGGGAATATTTTGCAGTCAAATGATGGCTGAGGGCTCTGGCCCACCACAGCTTCCTCTCTGCCTCCCCAAGGGCAAGAATCAATGTCTGTCACATCTGTAAAGTCACACCGGATTTGGATTATTCTCTACATTTTTCTTTAATTATGTCCCCTTTTTTACTTCTTAAAAGATTCTTAAAATTTTAAAATATAAGAAATAATAATAACCAATTAAAAAGCTGTGGGTATTAAGTGGGAAATAACAGACTCAAACAAAAGTCAAGGATTATCCTGGGAAATGACATTTATGGATCCTGGAGCACTCAGTTCCGTGAGGCAATCTGAGGTTTTGGCTGTGCTTAAAAATGAGATGGCTTTACAAGGAAAAAGCTCTGACAAAAATCACCAAAGTAGATTATCTGCAAGGTTGAATGTGGAGGTAAAGGAGTTGCTGCATCTCCGTTCCCCTCATTAGCACTTCTTGCTATATTGCTTGTGCTTTTTGTCACATTGGACCCCATTTGTACCAAGGACATATAGCATTCTCTGTGCCAACCAAAACAGTCCTGTGGCAGAAGCCAGGGTGTAGACATGGTTATACAAGCAAAAAATAAAAATAAATAATTTTCCCCATATACTGTATTTCCCTTGTAATGTTTATACAAGCCATATGAGTAAAAGCATTTTTTGTGTTGTAACTCCACCAGGACAATCAAATATTATTTATATACTATATAGCGTGCACTGAAGACAGTATTTGTATGAAAAGCTTTGTCAGACACAAAACAAACATGCTGAGTGGAGTCTGCGATTAGTAGCATCCAAGAGATTTTGATACACACTGTGCTCTCCAGCTGTGTGTTTGTGAGCAAGGTGTCACAATGGGTAACTGCCTAGACAATGAGTTACAGCTGGACAGTATATTTGCATACAGGGTAATGTATAGGAATTTATAAAAGCATTTCAGGTTGCATGTGCTTTGAAAATACAGCCTAAGTGAAGGAAGTTGCAAAGCCCAAATGTTGCGTTGCTTCATCTTTCTCTTCTTCTGTGGTTGAATACTGGGGCTTAAAGACGTGTTATTCACACATAATATGTGTGAATAACATATGTGTTATTCACACATAGTAAGGTATATCTTCCAAAGCAGCTGAAAAAGGTTACACCTTTTCTACTAAAAAAACCCTGCCCCCAGAAAACAGCACGTGAAAGCACTGGCTGCTAAAAAGTTCTACTTATTTTACCTACATTACGGTTTGAACACCTTAGCTTTCTGTAATGAAGAGAACACTTTTAAGTATAACTGACCTTAGGCTTTAACGTGAACAGTGTAGCGTACACCAGAGCCTACACTAAATGGTTCATGACTTACATTCTGATAACACTCCTAGCTAAAATAAAGAGGGAAGAAAAACAGCTTATCAGCTCTGCAAACATGAACACTTCGATGGAAGTATAGGACCAAGGATTTATCTTTATAAACCCCTGTGATCATCAAATGTTATGTGGAGTTCAGGATAGTGGGCAGACCATCAGACTAAATTGGCTTCGTTGATGTAATTTGGAATACTTGCCTAGGAAAGGATTGTGTACAATCTCAACAAGAATTTCTGGATTTGATCTTTTTTGTGTAGGCTTTCTCATGTGAATCAGGCTTTCAGGATCAGGATCAAGGCCCTCGTCCAAAGGTGGGCTTTGGGTCAGGCCCCAAAAGTTGAGTCATACTTTGAATGGAACATTTGAAGCAAAACAGGCTCACATAGAGGTTTGAACTGCTCAGTGAAATTTCCTGAACACTTCCTGTGCCCTGCTGCCTACTTCCTGCTGCCTCTTCTGCCGAGGACAGACGTGGTCAGGGAGAAGACCATGAGCTCAGTACTTAACTGCAGTGGTCTTCAGCCTGTTCTCTGCTACCTCTTCTCTGTCAAAAGATGGAAGATGTCTCTGCCATATGACCAAAATGCAGATGGCCCTCATATCTGATAATGTAACAGTAATGCTCTGGTTAGGTTATTTAATCAGAATATGTCCCGTATTGTGACAGAACATCAACACACTAATGTAACGAGGAAGTGGTTCCATTTCACTCACTTGAAAATATCTGGCCACCTGGTCATGAAGGACCGAAGCTTACTGTCCTCAAAAGCTTTCAGTAGGAACTGCCATCACCACTGGGCATTGCTGATCTAATCCACCACCATTCAGATTCCAAATTGAATACATACCTCACAACTTTTACCCCAAGAATGTGGGGAAAAGTGTTTTTTTCTTATTTTAATTTGTCTTAATATTGTTATTTACAAGTTCGTATATGTTTAAATTTTCTTTTCAATTCCCACATATATGTGTGTGACTCCAAGTAAACTTTGGGAGACTGTTCCTTCTGGATAGAGGCCCTGAAGCATTTGGACAGAACTCTTTGGTAAGCAGAGGTGGCAGACAGAGTCTCGTATTCAGCAGTTTCAGAACAGAGAAATAGTGGTTATACCTCATACTTGCTGTTTTATTGATTGTTACACATCATCAGGGCAAAAGCACTGGACAGAAGAATGTGTTTGTACTCATTTTTACATGTGACATTAAAGAGGCAAAACAAAATGTGAAGATTTTCTCCAGATGTGTTTTCTGTTATAATTGATCTCTAGAAATACGAGGGATGTTTTGGTGCCCTTATATATAGGTACTTCTTATTTACTAATTTCTATTCAATAGGAAGTGCCAAAAGTGACTTTTTATCTGACAAGCTGTCACAGCTCACCACTTAAGCTCATGGCAATTGGTTCTGGTTTTAATTCTTATTTCCAAGTTCTGTGTGGCAAAGTCATGAGAGCTCACGAAAAATAAGGGGTCAATGGAAGAAGCCTAGTGCAGCTAATCAACCCAAATCATGATTAGCTAAATATGACTTTAGTTTGTGTCAAGATGCTATCATGAATAGGATATATCCACTAAACTATCTATGTACAAAGGAACATGTGCGTTACATACAACACAATCCTCAAATACCTGGTAACGTATTCCACATACTGGATCCGCAGACAAATACATGCAGCATACAGACACCAAACCCAGCAAACACAAACCCACACAAAACAAGTTGCTACCTATGAGGGATGGGTGCATGACATGGAGTTTGAACCTCTGTACATAGAGTTGGGGAAGCAGTTTTTTGGTCCAGTTAAAATATTCAAGCTCTCAAAACATTTTCTTCTCTACACCAGGTTAAAATGTTCACCTTCCCAAATTGTCCTTGAAGAACATGCAAGCATTACCCTAAAATAAATAATAGCTCAATAACGAGGACAATTAGCTGGGATGTGAAAGATTTCGTAAGTCAAACCCAGAAGTAGAGCTTATGCCCCAAGTCTCACATGAGGGTATTAATCACCAGACCAGTGTTGCTTTAGGGTTCTCCTGTAGTGCTATTCTACTTTGATTAAAAATACAGCAGATCATTGGACCTAAATAAAGAGTTAATTTTGAGCCACAATGGTCAGAGTACTTCTGGGGGATGTGGGAGACAAGCTAAATGCAAATTTAATATTTAGACAAAACAGGACAGTTCCAATGCCATGTTCCCATGAAAAATTTCAGGTTTAACACGGTGTAATTTTCCTTTAAAAAAACAGAGAAATGCTTCATCGGTAAATTCCCAAGTAGCTTTTCCTCTTGAACTACATACAGGGTTTGCCAAAGTAGTTGACGTACAATGAGATTTTTGCCCTCTGTAATTTAAATCCATGTTTTTTTTCTAAGGGTGATTCATTTTACAAAAACAAACAACAAATAAACAAACACATAACTGGAGTTAAGAAGAAGCATGTGTTATGGATTAGGAAAAAGAGCACCCCTCGAAAGCTCAGCTGGTCCTGTTCATTATAAAGATAGTGTTAGTTTTTTCCATGTCATTGTCTTCCTTTTTGTCTGTGTTTCTTTCCTCACAGTGTCTCCCTTTATTTTTTCTCTGGTTCAGTCCTCACTGTGTGTGTCATTGATTTGCTTTCCTTGCTTTTAGGCTTTGTCTAGACCAGGACATGGAATGTGTTAGCTAATACCAGTTAACAGGAGAGCAGATAAGACAGTGAGCCTCTGACTTGTTTTGAACTGACTTAGATATACTGAAATATTAAATATCTTATTATCTGGATGAGCCCTTTATTCCTCTAAAATGAACACTGGGTCCTTTCTAGAGTACTGTCAGTAACGGTCCCATCATCACACTTTCTGAACACCCTCCAGCCTTATATAAACCAACACAAATCAGACCTGCCATAATGCAGTTTAGTTTCTCATTCTCTCTCCAGAAGTAGAAGTGGGTTTGCAGGCAAATGCGGGGGTGGGTGGGTGGGGTGGGGTGGGGGGTCTGTAGGCTTGTTTTCATAAAAATTACTTACCTGCATTGTGTTTGTGTTTGAGAATGTGGGTCAGAGCATGGTTGATGCTTGGAAAATAATAAGGGACCTCAGGTGCTAGAGAGTTTATTCCAGGGACTCAGGGCCACCTCTGCTTCCTTAACAAATTAACTTTAACTGACCTGATCATGCAGAGCTATGGTGTTTGCAAATATGCATTGTAAATACAGTGGAGAGAGATGGGGAGAAGTAAGCAGAAGAAGCTTAGGACGCAAAATGGAAGAAAAATATTTCATTTAATGTATTACTTGCCACCTAATTTGAGATTTCAGTTTTCTCTCCTTCCTCTCCCTCACGACCCAAATTCATACAGCAAGTTTTGAGCCACTCTAGTGAAATCACAGTGATTGACAGTGCAAGAAACTCAATCAAAATTAAACTTATTTTCCCCATAGGTCCATACAGTTTTTTTCTTTGGTTTATAGGAAACACATATGTGTAACTAAATCCAAATTTGGCAGAGATATAACTTTTGAATCAATTCACAATGAGTCTCATTCATTCCACTGTAGCTGAAGCGCAGCATCTCCCACTAGAATGTGGTTAGCTTCTCCATACAGCAATATCCCTGCCCTTTTTTTCTTTTAAGCATATAATTGGTGAGGCAGAATGTACCTGGAATGTGTCTTGCTGAAGCAGACACAACAGCTCTGCCCTTTGGAAACTGACACTCAGAATTTCTTAGCTGCAGTCCAGTTGTCATAAGAAGAGATGATTAATTAGCCATGGGGCTGGGGTGGGACAGGGGGGCTGAGAGGTTGGGAACTGGCAGGGAAATGGCTAAACAGATTCAAGGAACAGTAAAGCAGTCCAAAAGCTGGAGGAGAACTGCTGGAGAGATCTCTGGTTTGAAAGCCAAAGATTTCCAGGCAAAAGCCATAAGGGCTATATAAACGTAAATGAGTGGGTGGACAGAATAGATCAGCCATGTATTCAGAGGTCTTTCGCTTCACTGACCCTCTTTAGCACCAGATGCTGCTTTTAATGCACAGCTGGCTGGTGGAGTAGTATTTCAGTGTAAACAGAGTGGGAGATGGATCTAATATCCAGGATGGAGCCTAGAGCCGTTTGCCCAGTACTGTACTTGTCCTGACTGAAGGTTGGGATCTTTTTGATCATGTCCCGCACGTTGTACTGTACTCAGATGAATCACTTCCTGCCTTTGCCCTTTTTGCTTGCTGCTACATCACGGCAGCTCTGCTCTGGGACTGGATCCTGGAGCCTGGGCTGAGCTGTTTGTGTTCTCTGTGCTCTGTCCTGGCGCCTGCTTGAACGGAGAAAAGGCTGCTGTGCGTCTAAACTGCTGTGTCATACTTAGTTATTAATGACCGAGAACCACATGACACAAAGTTCTGGGAAGCTCAAGCAGATTCCAGGAAGGGGTCAAGGAGTTCAATAAACAGTTTTATTAGAACTTGAATTGCAACCAAAAGGCTACACATTTACTTTTTTTATAAAAACTTTGTGAGTGTTACTTGAATTTAGAAATCCTGTGAATGGCAGAAAAAGCACAGAGGATTATCTTGTCTTCCAGCTGATTTTTATGTCACTGCTAGTTCAAAGTTGTCCATGATAAGGAAACCTGAATGCACCCTTCATTTTCATTTTCCAGTTACCTTTCCAGTTTGTTGATAAACTGTGGGGTTATCTGAACTTCAGTCCTAGAAGAGGTGCATCATGGTCAAAGGGTCAGATTCTTGCCTCAGTTATACTGGTGGAAATTCAGAAATGAGTGGAGAAATCCTAGATTTACACCAGTTTGTCTCATGCTACCATAAAGCCTAGTGTGGGCACATCACAGATCACAGCTATAAAAAAAGGGATATAAATTCTGGATTAGTTTATTACATTAGTAATGTGCAGGGTTATCCTTCGGGATGACAGCTGCCATATCGATGCATATTGCTGAGAACAGGTTGGAAAGGATATGCATATTGACACAGAGGAATCGTGTGGCATGGTGAAAAGATATGGGGCGAGTCTCAGCAGGCAGATGGCCACGTCTCGGTGTCCCCATAGTAAGTGGCACTAATTGGCTCTGTTTCCTGGCAGTGAGCCTGTGAACTGAGTAAGTTGGTGCTCAGTAAAAAACAATTTTTCAGTAAATTGCCTTTGCTAAAGTAATTGCTTTTACATTATCTCTACCGCACACTCGTTCAGACCAAGCTACAGTTCTGTCTCACTGAACGTGCTTTTAATTAGTGTTTCTGGCTTTACTTCTGTGTTTCCTTTTACTTCCATCAAGCACTATGAGTTGTCTAGCACTGCGTATGGTATAAATTGATCAGTTTGTTTATTCATCAATTTATGTCAGAAGAAATGGGAAAGAGGAATACATCTCCCTTTGAATGTGACCATAAAGCATCCATAATAGTAAATATTAGCGATACATTAATGAGTATTGCTATTCCACTGTTACTAATGACTACCAAGGCACAGAGATTAAGGGTCCAAGACAACTTATTCTGAATCAAATTAAGGTGCTTTTTGGCCTTACTAGAAAGTGAAGGAACATGACCAAGTTGCTACTAAAGCTAAAACCAGAGGTCAGGTCATCCTCAGACTCAACTGATCTGTCCATGAAACAAAATCTTCTTAGTGCTAGCTTTTGTTGGCTGTTTGCTACAAACCATAGCTCAGCATGATAAAGTTTAGTAGTTCTGATTATGAACAGACAGAACAAAATTTTCCCCACAAATAGTATTGAACTCATCAAAGCTCTGCACTGGGTCATTCAAGGTATTGTAGCTACCTTTGGGGTAAAACTCAGCAAGCGCTCAACAAAACATACAAAACTACTTAGCAGTCTTTAATGGAGGAAGTGAAAAAATATTGCATCTGTTTGAAATAAACGGGGAATTTTAGAGAGGCACAATGGAATTACCCAAGCTGGAATCTGACTTCAGTTAACTGGTGTTAACTCTTGCAAAAGCGGTCACAAATTTTTCAGTGATCACACTGGTCAGAAGTTCAGTTTGACCTCTTGTCCTATGGGTGGCATTCCAAACTACCTCCTACTGGTAGTGGGCTGGCTCACTGCTGACTCAAGGAAAATCACTGTTATTATCTTTAAGGCCGCTTCCATACCACTTGGAGTTTGTCAAAGCCTTTGCCTAAAATTTGCCACCACTTGTAGTGGCTCTTCCAGGGTCTCATATTAGGAAATAAGATGCATTAGGAAAGCTTTTTGGAGCATGGCACATCCATTCTGTTGAATGCTGCAGGACAGTGGCGAATATCTGCAGCAGGTCTGTGACACCTATATCAATAATTTCTGGTTTGATGCAGATTGTTTGCAGAGGCTGTTGAAGTTCTGTGTACTGTAGAACACTTCGTAAACTTTAGTTCATGTAAAAGCTGCAAACAGACATGCAAAAGATATGTTTTCATGCCAGACAATTTGCATTTTAGGGTATGTCTAAAGCTGTGACTGGAAGGTGTAATTGTGGCATATACATGGACCTCTGAACTTCTTTTATCTTAGGTGGCACAGGTAACAGGATGAGTGAAGGCACACTGACATACATTTAAGATGTCTAAGTCTTTGTAAATCTAGCAGTTCTCTGGGTACCAACAAGGGGGGTGCAGCTTAAGAGCTGCACATCACCTTAAACAAAAGCACTAAATGATTTCTTTGCCCCAAAATATGAACCAATTCTAATCAAGCATGTTGCACATTTATAAACAGTTAGTCTCATAGTTTCCTAGGATTTCTAGCATCATAGGAATCAAAGTACAAAAAGTAGCAGAACTAATGAATCTTGCTTTTCTGTGCCTTTATGTCCTGTGGTATGTGTTCCGATGGGTACGAACTCCATTGGGAGATTTTCCCATAACTGGGCATTTACTGTTCTTTCTCGTCTGCTTTCTTTGGTATTGAATACAAACCAGGTCACTTCTAGTGAAGCTCTTCTTGTCATAGATGTGTTAATAAAATCTCTTCTCTGTCTGACTACTACAGTGAAACATAAAAGCTTAACATAATTTAGACCTCTGTCTTTGTATCAGATTTAGTGGAAAGCTGCTAGTTGCTTTGAAATTATAAAGAATTGATAGTTAGAGAGACATGTATGTAAGATATGCAAACATAGCATAGCCACATAAATCTTTTTTCCTTAGAAAATCAGGTTAAAGATAAGAAGTCTAGCAAGAAGGAGTCATTGCAGAAAATTTCACCAAGTTAGTATGAAAGAGGAGGAGATGGAAAAGGAAAATTTAGCATTCCACTGGATAACTATTCCTCCCAGATTTTCAGGTTTTGGTAAAATTTATTTGCTGCAAAAGAAATTATATAAAATTAGACTTGATTTTCTATCACTAAAATTTTCATGGAAAGTTTTAGAACAGGCATGATTAGAAAGCCCAAGAAAACTTCCAAAGCAGACAGGCAGATCTCTTTTAGCAGGAAAATGTAAGGATCAACAGAGACATGACATGTGGGAAAATATACATGAACTGAGGTGAAAGTTCTTAGGAAGCGAGGACCATTCAGTAACTTGCTTTGGATTTCGGCAACAGTGAAAAAAAATTACTCTCAGAAGTTGTCCAAGCAACAGTGTCCTGTTTATATCTTGTGGTCTTATGAGTAACTGACTGGAAAAAAACAAGAATGAAAAGATAACAATTACAATAAAATTAAATTAAATAAGCCAGTGACTCATTACAGAGCAGTAAAAACAAAAACAAGATCATTTAGGACTCAGTAACAACAGAAGAATTAAAAGGAAACACAAAAATGACCAGATTGCTTTCCTTATGTATACAATCAACCACACTGAGATAGGAAAGGAGTAGAACTGATCACACAATTTTTCAGTGGAAGGCCATAAATTCAGAAAATATTAACTATAACACTGCAGTACTTTGGCAACTGTGTTAATTTTAGTGGGACCAAGTTTTTTCTTAAGTGACATAGAGGAACATAACTCAACACACAACCTACCAAGGTACACCACTGCAGCTGACAACAGTATTTATCCTACATACTCAGTCTTGCTCCATTAATGTGTTTTATTAAGCAATATTGTTAGGCTTTAGAAAAGTTATTATCGAAGACCCATCCGTGATCTCCCTTATAATTTTGATATAGATTCAGGGCTAATCCCAGAGTAAGGCAATCCACGAAACTCTTGAAATATTTATGCACACCAGAGCTCAATTTCATATGACTCTATTGGGGCAACTTGTGAAGTTACTGTGCTTTGGAAGCACAGTAGTGCTAGGAACTGTACACTCTGCACTCAGTACTTTTTTAAAGAAATCTGACATGAAATGCTGAGCCCTGCACAGCTGTAGTGCTTTGACTTAGAAAAAACACTAAAAAGTTTATTCTGAAGAAGAAAACGTATTCTATAAAGGGAAACCTTGACTTTTCAATGCCATTCAATTGTCAACGCCAATATGAAACTGAAAACATTGAGGTAGAGTATCAAAATCCCTAGAGTTTGTGGTTATTTGTATTGGCTTACCTCTGAACATATTTGATCTTTCTGTCTCTTTTCTCACATATTTCTAACATTCTCACCACCATGATCTGTGAAAGATCACTTTTTTTGGTATACTAAGTTTGATGGAGACATGAGCACAGCTACGCTTGGACTGCTTTTCAGTTATTTGTGATACAGTTTACTGACCTTTGCTGCAGTAGAAAGGTTGACCTGCTATTCCTGAAGCTTTAGAAAGTCTATTTAGTTCTGCAGTAGCTTTGTAGCAAAAAAAAAAACTAAAAAGCACTTCATAAACACAAACAATGGGTGTTCATACCACTAATAAGGTAAAGTAGTATCTTGGAGGAAAACAAGACCCAAAGCAGTGAAGTGGTTTCCCCTTATTTGCTCTGGGAGCCACTAGGAGAGCAATAAATAGAATCTAAATCTCCTGACTGCTTGTCCTGTGCTTCAGCCACGAGACTAGGCTTCATCTGACAGACACTGATTTCTGGTGTGTGCATTGTTTTTCTGCACAGATGGTAAATCCTTCTGTAGAGTAAACAGCCTGAAAAGGGAACAGCTGCAGATGCCTTTTTGACAAGCACCTCGCCTGATGCTGGCCATGTGGAAGATTTGTACCCGTCAGATATATTATACTGTCCTCATCTTCAGTTGTGCTGTGCTGTTTACAGCCTGGTTCCCTGAAAGTCAATAGTGCTTTTCACAGCTAGTTCTTCAGTTCTTGAAAAGACATACCTCAGGTATTTTTAACTGTTTCACACTAAGGTTTCTGTGACTGTACTGTTTGTTGCTGTCCTGTGCTTGATTTACTTCTGTCCTTTAGTGTGCTCTAACGAGGCAGGAATGTTCTTGAGTGTTCCTGGCACTAGAAGCTGCAGCCATGAGGTTAACATAGAGCTGAACAGATTTCATGCTCACTTCCATTTACCAGTCTATACATTTCAAAGCTTGTAGGGCTGAACAAACACATTCCTTATGAGCACTTCAGCTCTTTCACCACCATGAAAGATGCTGCCTAATAAGACCACATATGGCAAGGTCACTATCAGTTTCTGGTTTGCACACAAGGACATTTTTCTGGGGAAGATGTTGTCCTTTCAGTCAAGAAAGCTAGTATGAAACGTTTTGTTGCCCCTAGCCTCTCCAGTCCTGGAGAATCCAAAAGAATGACACAGAACTCTCTCATGTTGTGTCTTTGTATTGATTGTACAAATGTGTCCTGCTGCCATCAAGTTTCAATTTGCTAGATACATGCTCTGGTTTTGATGAAAGTGTGCTGAATTTATATATCTGCTTTAAAATAGTAACTTACAAAGTGGGCTTAGTATTTTAAAGTGTCACTGCCGTTGCTGTAACAGATGCTAGCAATAAGCTGACAACCCAGATTTTCCACTGAGGAGTCATTCACGGATGCTGCTTTTGTAGCGGTATCTGTCAGTTCTCGAACTCGTAACTCAAAGGTAACTGCCACTTTGCTTTTCTTGAAATACTGAGGTATAAATACTTAGTTTTATTTAATCCAGGAAATGTACTCAGGATGTTACTAGACCCATGTAGCAGAATCAGTCCCCTGTTTGAAGCGATTACAAAATAGAAGGTGATAATAGAGACAAAACATTGAGGAGCTTAGAGCTATGAATAATGCAGAAGAGTTTTCTGAGAGGTTATTGGAAATTCACGGGAAACCACCTAACTATAAAACTAGAGGCTGAGTTCACATCATCTGCACTGACATGTAGTCAGTTCAATGTAAACTAGGAGGGATGAACTGAGTCAGCCTCTTTTCCACCTTTTCCAAAACCCTAGCAAAACATCCAGAAAAAGTATCATGCCAAATTGGCACATTGCCAGGCTGAATAGGCAAGCAAAGAGAAGGTGTTCGGCAAGAATCTTCACCTCTATCTTCTGTGACTCTGGGAAAACCTAGCTATAGGTTTTGAAACTTAATCTACAAGGTATAAGAAACAGGGACCACTTTGTTTTAAGTATCAGTACAGACCAGGATGAATTTTATGGCAAAATGGTCCATCACGATGTTCTTGTATCTCTGTCCATATAATATTAGCTCTGCTAAAAAAAATGCTGAGAAAAATTAGTTTAACTACCAGAGAATAAGAAGATACGGTATACCTTGCAGATCTCAAACCTGCTGCTTTCAGTATCTCCCTGAAATTTGTAATGGGCCTATACCAGAAAAAAATTATTCACATAGTAAAATGTGTAGTCAGTTGAGTTTTGCTAAGCAAATGAATTTATACTCAGTGTTTTTATGACAGTGTATCTGTGTTTGCTAGCCCTTTTACCAACACACAAATGTAACAAAGAAAAATATTTATAACTGGCATTTGTATTCCAGCAAATATTTTAGCATAGAGCTGAGCTTAGGGCAAGTGCAAATACTGCCACGCATTTCAGAGTGCTGAGATGTCACACAGATGCCCAGTAAGCTGTGATTTGTTTCCCAGCCCATGGGGAATTGGAGTCATTTGCAACAGAACTAATTTTTATTTTCTGCAAAGCAAACAAGTGAGGGGAGAGGGGAGGAAACAGCAGGCATACATCAAGTGGTCTTTAAGCAGCTAGCCTCTGCCAAGGGAAGATAAGGAGAAATGAATTAGCTATTCTGGAACCAACTCCACTTCTTTTTCTTAAATAACTTCAGCTTTGTGCCAGTTAAAGCACAACCTTGCTTTAAATGCCTTGTTTCCGTTCCATGTCAATTTTCTAGTGCTAAACTAATTTGCTGAGGCTCTGCTAATGTCCCTGTCAGAGGAGCTTCCACCGCTCTTATCTTTATTTACTCAGAAGCATCATGACAGTATATTTTAGCCCTCTTTTTCCTTTCAAATTATTTTCAGCATCATTCCCCATCTATCCCAAAAGCTGCTTCCTGCACAGTGATACATCTTAGCAGGATGATGAGATTCCAGCAGTAACATCCTAGACACATGTTGCACAATGAAGATTGTTAACAGAGGACTGACTAGCTGTAACCCTAACCGAGTTTCCAAAGGTCTGTCAGTGAGCAGGTTGGGATGCCACCAACATGATAAAGCAGCTCAGAAGTGTGTAGGCGCCCTGCAACGTGCCATATAAAGTTTACTCCAGTGAGGAACCCACTCTGCTTGAACCCGTGTGGATGGTCCGTATCAGTTCTGAACCACAGTGACAATTGCTGCTTTCCACAAGGAGCCACACAGCTTACTGAACTTGGGAAGCCACAGCAAGGGTTGATCTGGTGCTGCTCTGCTTAATGTCAGTCTCTGCTTCTTCCAAAATTCTTTTCAGGAATTTGGGCTGGTTGATGGGGGGTTTTTAGCAAGTAACTGCAACAAGAAACAGGGATATGCCTTAAGTGCTAGTCTAGCATCACAAGACAGGCCCATACACAGTCTATCGCCCCTTATCTTGCAGGACCTGAACCTAGTGGCTCCACATAGTTTATTTCAAGCTTTTAAGCCAGTGGAGTATTTAATGATTTTGTAACTAAAATATGTCCTTAGGTTTATCCATTCTGCTTGTGTCTGCTTCTTTCTCCTTGAAGGCTGGCCCATTCTTCCATCTGGAGGACTGGGATGTAGCTGTACACAGAGCATTCGCACTGGGCTGGAGGAGGTTACCAGAGGGCAGAAGGCTTATCCCTCCCTCTCTCTGAGGACCTAATGAGGAGCCTCCCTTGAATGACGCAGGATGATCTAGTTCCCCAGAGCTAACCCTGATGTTTCCCTGACAGGCAAAACGATCCCTCCCAGGAGCTGAGCATAGTGCCTTTCATGTGATAGCACTGAAGATGCTCCCTCCCCACAGGCAGAACGCCTCCAGCGGGATAAAGACACAGGGCCCTCCCTCTTTCCTGGAAGATGAAGATACAGGGAAACTCATTCCCTACTTTAAGGGACTCAGCCATTTGCTGCTGCTTAGCTCCTTCTCCTCACCTGTTTGCTTGTGACACTTAATGGCACGCTGTTTAGAATATTGTAAGGATTAAGCCTTTCTGTTTTATTTTATCTGTGGAATAAAGCCCAGAGTTACACTGATTAGAGGGTCACTTCGGCTTCCTGTTAAATCTTTTAAAATTATACATCTTTTTTAATTGTGATCTCTTGGCTGATATTCAAAGGGAATGCAGTAGGTTTTGACTTTGGAATCACAGCTAATGACTTTCCAGTAGTTTCAGAACAAGAAGGTACCAGTATCACCTGTTCATAAAATATAATAGCTATAAGCCAATGACTAATACTCCAGCACTAGCCTTTCTCTGTTCCACTGCTGTCACCTAAAGTCACTTCCGTGCTTAGGTTATAGGACCGTTGTGGATGTTGAACAGAAAATGTTTACACCTGGAGTATGCTTGCAACATTGACAAATTTTGAAAGTTTGTGCAGTGCTGCTTATGCTGGCATATAGAAGCACAGGGGTGAGCTGGCTTTCCCATGAACAACAGTACAAGTTATCAGTAGGAGTCCTGAATTCCAACCTTTCTGCTCTGAGCACTAGTACAGAACCCAAAGACCTAATCACCTGCTTGTCTCCTGAGTCACATGAGACTGTAGAAAAACAAAAGCTCTTTTTTCTTGCTGCTTTTAATTGGCAGGGAGCACATGTACTCCAAGAAAAAACAATATTAGATTTGAATTACTGTTTATTTCTACTGCAGTCGTGCCCAAAATCTCAGACTGAGCCTGGAACTCTGTTGCTATGTACTGTTCAAAACATATAAAGAGAAAATACAGCATGAATGAATGAAATAGAAACATTGAAAAAGAAATAAAAGTAGAAGTAGGGGAAATAATTTGAATAGGATGACAGAGCTGGTGATAGAGCTTGGTCAGGAAAAAACAAGTACTGAACCCACATCTTCTGAGTAGTTAATCATACATTTACTTTACCACACTGCCCACTTCCTTTTTTTTATTAAGATAGATGCATGTATCCAGAAGTTATGGGAAAGTTATTACAAGTTTCAGTTAAGATTTTTCTTTTGTACAATGCCAGGGCTTGTTCCGTGAAATTACGAGATGGCAACTACTGTATGCTACTCCATCATGGCACTGCTAAACTCCTTACTTGTGCACTGCTGGGATGAAGTAGCCTGTGCCACCTGCCCTTTGGGAGAAACTCAGGATATCTATTCATACCTTCCCCTGCATACACATGCTCCACCCAGGAAAATGAAGGTGCACTTGCAGCATGTGCAAAAATATCTCTGCGAGCTTAATCTAATTAGCATGAATAATAACAACCACAGAGAGGCATCTGAGAGGTCTTAAACGTGCTAGTAACCAGATTACAAACTCTGAAAGACTCTGCATACACACTGTGGCTGTTAAATCCACATTGGCACATTTTTGCTGCTATTGTTACCAAGCTGCATTAGCCTAGCACAGGTAAATCGGCACATGCTGTAATTACTCCTTCCCCCGTTTTTGATTCACATATACATTCAAAGGCATAATACTTTAAAGAAGCCAGCTACTCTTGCACTTTTGTCGTTACAGGATGGTCTATTTTTTACTCTATGTTATAGAACTGAAAATAATGAACTTTGATATTATTGATTTGTTATTCAGTGCCTTGCTACCAACCAGCCTGGCACTTGGGTTTTGGCCTTTGCAGTGCTCACATAGACCTCATAGCCTTGAAGAGAGGTGAGTTGAGGGAGCAGAAGGGAGGGCTGGTGTTTTACCCGATAAGCAGTAGATTGGTTAACATACTATCTTTTACAAAAGACAGAGCAGATTGCCACACTGTCGAGGCTGAGAGGGAACGAATTCGAAGAACGTGGTTTCTTGGAGGCAGTGGCAATAAAACTCCACTGTTTCATCCTGTAACGAGTACTGAGGCAGCACCCTGCCAGAGATGGCTGTGTGTGAGCACTGCCTCTAGCACAGTCACAAGAGGAGCACGCTGCTTGTGCAATCCTCCCGTAGTGCAACCGTAAGAGTAGAGAGTTTCTTCCCCAGTGCAGCTCAGTCATACTCGCTTCCTGAAGTGGCTTCCTCTACCGGGAATTTCCAGCCTTGTTAGTGTTGATTCTCCCCTATCCAAAGTGCTTTTGAGTTCTCCTCCCTAAGTCTGGTGAGAATCTCGTTTTCAGTAAGCTTTCTCCAAGAAACCTGGATTATGTGCAGTATTTTTATGTCCTCATCTTGTGTTGTAAAATCAGCTGTTGAGGTGTTGTAATGACAACCGTGATGTAGGTGGTCTGGTCTCTGTTTCCAGTGTCCATCTGGTGTGTGCCCACATGTGGCTAGCCAGAGTTAACTTCATGGCTCCTTTCCCTTCTTTCCCATTATCTGTTTCCACTGTAAAATGAGGAGCTCGATATTTGCCCAGTGCTTAGTCAGTGAGCCCCTTTGACAGGGGCTTCTGTGCGTTACCAGAAAGAGAATGGAACAGAATCCCTATTTCAACATACTTCTGATATGAATGCAGATGTTAATCCAAGCCTTTAAGCTACAAACTAGGAACAGTTTCTCTAGTTTTATAAATGGATGAAATTCATACAACTAGTCCCACCTGCAGAGCTAAGCATACTCTCTCTGCTCCTTTAAGATCAATACAATTAATTACAGCCTTGGTTTTAGCGATAATTGCCTAAGACCCCAATCCTGTAAAATTTCACCCAATTTTGACAGCAGTCTCCTTGGCATAAATATGCTAAAGATTTAGCTTAAGTGTCAAGTGTTGGCCAGATCAGGGCCCTACACGATGCATGCTGGGGAGTAAGTTCCTACCTCTGTTTAGCTGTTTCATTCATAACAGCAGCAGCCCCGATCCTTGCCTAGGACTGGAGATGTTGCTGTAATACAAGAAAGCATTAAAAAGGAAGCTGCTCTGTAGCTCAGTGAAGCATTCTTTTGCCTTTGGCCTGAAAGCCTGCATCTCAATTCTCTTGCCAAGCCTTGGAGCTCACACCCCATGGACAGACGCACATGGGTTTTTCCCATCAGTTTCATCAGAATAAAACTGTTTTGTGGTTTCTTGTTATAAAGTCTTTACAGAAGCTAATTACTGTTGGCACAGAATTAACCACCAGTTATATAAGCGAAATTTTGCTCAGCTTTGTATCCTGTGCTGCATTCACAATATGGTAAAAAGAGTGTGCTGCCCAGCTGTGTGTGCTATTCGGCGGATGCTCTGCTAATGCAAGATCAATCCACCTGCCCACCAGGTAGAAGTTAAAATTCCTTTTTTACTTTTTAAATAAACAGGGAGTAAATCCCAGTGTCCTGGTCAACATTTCCCCTCTAAACAAACTCAACTCTAATGTTCAAGGCTGCAAGCAAACTACAGAAGCCTGCAAATGCACTGATATGTTTACCTGAGTATTTAATACACTTTGTTTCAGTGACACACATGTGGTATGGAATACTCTATGTAAGACCCACTCTCACGCTATTTTGCTTGCAAAGTGCTGAGCAGGTGTTTTTATACTATTTGAGATAGTTGATTTAACTGAAAATTAAGAAAAAAAATAATCTGTCCTGTGGAGACAAATAAAATCTGTAAGGTTTGCATTTTATTTATGGCAAATTAATTCAGCAGGGTCAATGGGGCATCAGTTTACAGGATGCCCTAGCTCCACTGATGAGTAATCTGCTAATTAATAGCTTTGGAAATGCTGCCAAGGTCCTGCCAGAATGATTGCAGCACACCAACAGACCTTGTTCAACTCCTGAACAGACATTTATAAAAGCTACCATAGCTTTTGGGATGAACAAAGTTACCTCTTACTATTTCTTCCAGTCTCTTTCCTAGGCCAAAAGATATTAGACCTCACATCTGTCCTCAAACAGAGCTCGCTCTTCTCATGTTCTTGGCAGCATGGGTCTCAGCAGCTGAAAGTCAGGCTTGACTTCTGTTTAAGCAAGATCTCAGTGTTTTCAAAAGCAATAATAAAAATGGAAACAATCTGACAGCTTCTTCCTCGACCAACTGGAATTTAAAAAATGTATCCGCACGCTGTATCTTTAAACCTAGGAAGTCTTTATACTGAAGTTGAGACAAAAAAGCTACCTGTTTATACAGGAAATAACAAGTTTATACATTATGGTCTCATTTTGTTGTTCTCTTATTGTAAAGTAAAGGCGATACTGATTCAACCCAAATCTGTCGGTGAGACATACATTACTGAAGGTTTAGTTTTATCGGATTCCAAGTTATATTGCCAACTGCTGTATTCCTAGAGTCTTGAATATTGGAAAACTCTGTTCTAAATCTAAAAATTAATTTAAAATCCCACAGGCCCTTGTTTAGTATCCTCATTATCAACTGATCCTGCCTCCTTGTAGACTGTAAACTCTTTCTGTTTAGACTTGTGTTATTTTGTGAAGCATAGGGAAATCTGTTAAGGGAAGCCATATCTTAGATGTGTGAGAGGCTGTTGTAAGAGGTCTGAGTCCAAATCTCTATCAATCAGCCACAACAGCTCCATTGGTTTCAATGGAGAGAATCTGATTTGTGTCAGCAGAGGATCTGGCCCACAATAGGCACAGTGTGTTCTGTTCTTCTGTCTGTTTGGGGTTAGGAAGATGAAGGTGTCTCATATCCAAAAAATTACATGCCAAAGAAAAATAACAAGCAGCTGCTCTCAGATGTGTCTGGCTTGCAGGGGTACTTCATATTTACTCCTGTTGGTATGACTTATTTTATTCTACTGTGGCTTTGGCTTCTAAACAACGCACTATTCCCAAGTTTGCTAATAAAAAACACTATAAGACTCTATAAATTCTAAAGCTTGGGAAGACAGTCTGGATGAATAAGTGTAAGGAACCAAAAGCTATGTGCTTTTAAATGCTTCCCTCTTCTGCCTAGAGCTGCTGGCAGCCAAAGGGCTATTCTACACAGCAGAGTTTACTACTCTTAGTCTTGAGAAGAGATGCCTTCAATGTTTCCCTTTCCATAGTCCTCCTGAGAGTAAAGATGTACTTTCCCCACTTCCTCAAAGACCACTGAAGATGTTGGCCTGAAGAAAGAACCCCATTCCAATGTTTTCTGTCACATCTGTTCAAAATTCACCCCTTCTTTTTTATTTCAAATGTGCTGTGTTCTTGCCAGACCAGGCTGTTGTATGAAAAAGAATTTTAAATAGAGAAGAGAGTTCATGTACAGGGGTGCACATAAATTGGCACAGATTATTTGTTGTCAGGGGCTTTGCAGGAGAGGATTAGCCATTTGACACTGGACCTGATGGCAGTCATTTTCCTTTGTGTGTGTACATACGGAAATGTGCCATTCAATTTCTAATGTGCTGTTGCTGCCATGGAGGAGCTAACATGTCCTTCAAACCATTATACTAGTTAGTACAGCATTTTCTTCATGTGTTTCCAGATTGAGAATGAAATTTTGCTTGTGTTCTTAGTGGGTGTGCAACTCATGTACCTAATTTGCCTTAGCATTCTAGTACATTTCTGTAAAGTGTTGTGCTGGAAAACCTTGTGAAAAACAGTTTTCTTCTAAATCTATAAAGTGGGAACTCATATTGTCAGAACAGGCTTTTCTTCTTTTACTAAAAGACACAAAATTAACAGTAAAGTCACCATAGGAGAGCATAATATCCATCTTCTCTGTGGAAATCAGTTATACTAGGCAAAACAGCATTCCCTACGTGTGGACAG
>JAVJGJ010000002.1:7795327-7828558 GCA_035590215.1 Microhierax caerulescens | reverse complement strand
CCCCAGAGACCCAACACGTCTTGAACAGCCCCCGCCTCCTTGCAATGGCTGCCCATAGGTTCTGTGGTTTCTTTGTTTTAGCCTGGCGAAGTTCCACTGCGGTGAAATCAGCTCAGCCCCGTGAGCTGGCAGATGCATGGATGGTCTAAGGCTGGCCTTAGCTTTTGCCTTATTTATTTTGTTTGCTGATGGATAAGCACTTTGTCCCCTTGGAAAAGCTGACCACTTCAAAATCCAACCACTCTCCAATATCTGATTGCACCACAAGTCCTGGGAAGTCTACTGACATTAATACGCATCTTGAAAGAAGGTTTCAGGAGGTAATTTGAGCTGGGGTTTTTTTGCAAATCATGTGTGTACCAATGAATATGACTCCAAAGACATCCTGACTGTATCCATATTTGTACATTAGCTAGTTTGCACAGTGAGTTTTCAGATCTGTTTGTCACCACTACTACACTATAAATGTTAAACAGTAATGGTAATCATAAAAGCACCATAAAATAGTCTACAGATTACTTTGGCTTGGCCAGATTCGCTTTGGGGTTTGGATGTTTTAGGGTTTTTCTGACTTAAAATGGTTATCTTTCGGTATTTAGAATCCGTCCTGTTTAGCTGGCTTCCAGCCAAGCCCTCCTTCCACTACAGGTAAAACAGACCAGACGTTGGGTTGACAGCCTGTACTCGCTATGAAGACTGTGTCCACCTCCCCCTGTGAAAGTGGGACTTTTATCTCCCTAGACACAAAGGTATGGCATAAGATCCCATTTTAAATGCCACATGAGATTCTGGGAATACTCTCCCTGGTCCCAGAATACTTTTAGAACTGTTTATCTAAGTTTTCTCATGGTATGCCAAACCACCAGGTGTTCTGTATGCCTGGGGCTGCGCTTGTTCTGGAAGGCTTCCTTGTTTTTTGTTTGTACAGACAGTTATCATGGTCTGGGTAGTGGGTTCAGTGTGCCTCTCCCAATGTTACATGCATATACCTATTGATTGAGAGAATCTTCTTATGCTTCCCCATGACGACCCGTGTTAGGATTACTATGACCACATTTCAGCGTCCACTTCCAAGGACTGCAGTGGGTGCTGGACAGGACTCGTGGCTCTTTAAGCTGTGTCTGCCTTGATCATTTTAAATACTATCTATGGGCATTTCTTGCTTCTATACAGTCCATTCCTTCTCAGTCACCTGGGACCTGAGCTGTGCATTTTTAAACGTTTCTGTTTAATGTTATGCAGAAGCCACCATGTTGTTGTCAAGATGAGTTTATTACAGTGAAAACTGGGTGAGATTCCATGGCCTTGTGTTATGCAGAAGGTCAAACAAGATGTCCATCACATCCAGGAAAATATAAATAGAAACTGTACAAAAATCAGCAGAAGATGACTAAAAGAGAGGTGGTCATGTGAAAATGCCCAAATTCATGTGCCCAGTTTGGGAACAGAAGGTTAGGTTGGTTCCTCACATGCAAAGAAATAAATTTCTTTTGAATTACCTCTGTAAGATAATTTCTCCTCTCTTTTCCTAAGTGCTTAAAGCAAAAAGACCCACTCTGAAGTATACAATAGCAGAGTCCCGTTCAGTCCACACATCAGGAAAGTCATTTTTTTCCAGCTCCCAAATGAAACAACCAGCTCTGTGGTGCTGTCTCAGATGGTTCACATACCAAATTGTTACTGGATAGAAACCAGAAGAATTATGAGACCAGGAAGAACAAATAACACTTCTTTGGGTAACACATCATCACTCTCATTTTTGTCCTTTAGAAAAACAATTAACTGCTTAATTGTTTTATGCAGGTGACCATCACAAGTAATCGGCACAAGCGGTTTTTTGATACCTGGCCTAGGTGGTGGGTTTGATGACAGTGCTCTGTCTGCTCCTCCATATTCATACACAACTAGTTTGTGCCTTTGCAGAGATTACTCTCCCTTTTCAAACAGAAAGCAATGACTGGATCAAACCCAACATTGTTTAAGAGTGGTCTGTGAGTCTGTGGTTTGTTTTCTTGTTTTGTTTGTAAAGGTCAAAGACATAATGATTTTTTTTTTTTTTTGAGGTAAAAGTTAACTTGTACTCAGGACTTTCACAGTGCTGAGCTGGAGAGGAAGTGAAAAAGTAGGTCTTGGTCAAAAGCACAATATTTCTTTAGTAGTTTCTCTCATCAAATACATGCTCAAAGTGGAAGCTGATCATGTCTCCCTGTGAAGCCACTTACCTTCCTTTAATACCACAGTCTGCCTGTCTAAATTTAACCACCTGGATTTAAATCTAACAAAGCCTCCTGTTTCTGCCCTGATTTTTCAGGAGTGCCAAACTGCTGTAAACTTCAGTGAGGTGTGTTTCATAGTAAGCACTTTGCAGTGCTAAACCCGTGCCTTATCTGGGACGTGAGTGAGGCAGGCAGGAGGATCTGGTGTGCTGGAGACTGGAACGTTAATCTGCATTGCAGCGTGGGGTTGGAACTGAGCAGCCTCTCTTTGGGTACCTGGCACAGTGACAGAAGGAAGAAACTACTCATGATGAACAAATGCTTCCTGGGTGAAAGAGACCTTCAGTGGATTATTCTTAGCTGGTTTTCGAGGTAATAGCCAGTGTGAAATTCTTAGTAAGGGATTGCTTGTTACAGGCAAGTCAGTCTTCCGTGCCAGTGAAATGTTCTGCTGGGTCCGATACTTCTGTGAGGTCTTTCAAGGTTATTTACTTGGCTATATCATAGACGTTGTACATAAACACGGATACAAATAGGCTTAAGAACTAAACTCCTGTTTTTTACAACTTTCTCAGTGCTCAGTAATAGCTAAATGACGCAGAGAGACATTCAAAATAAGAGTACAATTGTTATTGAACAGGACATCTTATTCATCCGAGTATGTCACATTTTTAAAATGGAAGAATTCAGAGATGCAGAAGCAGTTTCAGTGAACGTTTTGTATTGGGGGAAAAAAAATTGAGAAAATGTTTTTGAAACAACATTTTTAATTGACCCATCCCCTTCCCAACCCCCACCCACCCCTTTCAATTTTCAGTTTGTGAAAATCATCAGCATTTTTTCCAAGGAGATACCAGGAAAGATTTTGAAATCTCAAAAATAATCAGAGGAAAGGAAAAGCATTTCCTGCTGATCTCAGCTTGGATGCTTGGGGGAGTATGACATTTTCTGTAAAATTGACAGAAACCAGGTTGGATTTTCACTGCCTGCCGGGCAGGTTTGAAAACCTGCTTGATTTCCTTGCAGCTCACCTGCCCAGCTCCTAGGGAGCCTGCTGATAGACAGACAGAGAGCTGAAAGCCAGAAGCCCATCTCTAGCTCTTCAAATCTCAGGGCTGTTACCTATCCTCTTCTGGACATCTGAGAGGAGTGACTGCTCTAGCTCTATGCAGCCCATCACTGGACTCTTTCAACCTAGGTCTTCCAGGCTAATGGATCTCCCATAACCTGCTGGGATCTTCAGGATCTCTGGCTCCTGGGAAGCCTGAGAGGCTTGTGCTCTTTAGCAGACTTTAACACTGACCCCTCCGCAGCTCTCCAGGCAGGATGCATGGGACCAGCACTCCCTGAGGGCTCTGAGCCCTGGAGCCTGGCTTGCTGGTTCCCACCTGTTGTCTCCTCCAAGGGTCAGGCAGCCATTTCCCCCGGAGGGCAGGTATGCAGACTCTCCAGCTGCCCTGTAGCATGTTCAGCTTCAATTCAAAGTTATCAATTTTTTTTTCAGGAATGTGAATTTGTCGACTAATTCATGGTGATTTCACTGAAGAAACTTTGGAAATTGAAATGAAACCAGTTGAGGAGTATTCTTCAGGGTGTAAAGTGAGAAAACTCATGGGTTGAGATAAAGACAGTAGTAGGTAAAGCAAAAACCATGCACCAAGCAAAGCAAAACAAGGAATTTATTCACCACTTTCCATCGGCAGGCAGGTGTTCAGCCATCCCCAGGAAAGCCAGGCTCCATCACGTCTGGTGGCCGCTTGGGAAGACAAATGCCATCAATGCAAACATCCCCCTGTTTCTGGAGAAAAGCTTCTTTTTCCTCCAGCTTTACATGCTAAGCATGACATCATATGGTATGGAATAGTCCTTGGGTCAGTTGGGGTCAGCTGTTCCAGCTGTGTCCCCTCCCAGCTTCTTGTGCCCCCCAGCCTCCTCACTGGTGGGGTGGGGTGAGGAGCAGAAAAGGCCTTGGCTCTGTGTAAGCACTGCTCAGCAGTAACTAAAACAGCACTGTATTATCAACACTGTTTTCAACACAAATCCAAAACATCGCCTATACCAGCTAATATTGAAGAAAGATTATCCCTGCCAAAACCAGCACAGAAGGCCAGCTTCTGACACCTCCACTGAGTGTGAAAGCTCTGGCAAAAGGTTTGCCATGTGCTCAGAATCGTGTTTGGGACCACACTAGCTCATTTTGTCCAAGCAGTTTCATTAGCGCCTGGAACAAGCTGGGGTGGAGAGTGAAGCCTAGAGAGAGTGTTTCCATATAGTTCTACCCGTGAATCACCGAGACCATGTGGAATATCACTTGCATTCAAAAGGTTGACAGTGTTTAACCTCACGGAGCTCTCAGACACCGGGACCCGAGTGCTTTAGCTTTTACTAAACAAATACTTTTAATGATTTGAGCCTTAACAGGAAAGTCCAGTGGGGGCTGTTGAACTTTGGAATTCGCTGCAGGGGGGCACAGGAGAGATTAGAGGCCATAGCTAATCAAAGGAAATCTGCTTTACATTGTACTGCTGCTTGCACAGCCCCCAATCCATATCTGTGACTCCCTTCTGCCTTAGAGGGAGCTGCCTCTGTAGGCTGACCCTGTTCTTTGCTGAGCTTTCCGATCAAGATCTTCCAGGACAGCCTCTGTTTCTCAGGCTGTGAATTCCTGTCAGTTTTTTCAGGGACCACTTGTCTCCCCACAGCTAGTTGTCCCAGTTTTTGCAGCGCTCCTGTTTTGAATCAGCACACCTTTTTTTCCACGGTTATGGGGTAAACTGAATTGTCAGCTGAAAGGAATTTTTCAGCTGTTCTGGTTGACTGCACAGCTGTACCAAGGGCTGTGCCAGCAGCACGGTGAGCGTGGAGGGTGGGGGCTGCCTGTGACACCGAATGTGAAACCGCAGCCTCCATCGTTACAACTGAAAAAGGCTGTGATGCCAACAAACCACTAACGGCAAAGACATTGGCTAGTTCTTCATTTTTCATGCAGGTAGTGGAAGATAAAGATGGGCCTTCAGATTCTGCAGAGCCAATAGCTCTTCAGCCCAGTAGGTCCAGATACTGAAAATAAAAAGCCTCCAAACCAAGTGCAGGTGGTGGGTTGGTTTGTTCCGAGGTTTATTCCAACCCAGCTCTCACTAGGGTCTCATGTTGGCGTTATGGGCCTTGGAGGCTTTGGATCTGTGCGTGATCATAGCAGATAGAACTGTGGAAATGTGAAACTTCATTTGCCCGTAAGATATATGTTCCCACATCACTGCCAAAGCTTGTGCATCTGGAACTCAGCTGGCAGAACTTTGTGGCATTGCTGCACATTCACTGTGGACAAAGTAACCTGCTGTACTTTAAGTTGTTTGTGACAGTTGGAGGTAACCTGGATGACTTTGTACTGAAGTAGATGAGACAAATGCACACTGTTCTGCTAACTCATCTTCCCTTAAAGCACTGTGGAGCAATAACTTTCAGAAACACAGTGGTTAAGATGTAGCCAGAGTGAAGTAATATCTCAAATAGCTTCCTCTGTTTCTGCAGCGTTTCTCTCACCATGTTCATAAACAGGTTTGAAAATGCTTAACCTTGTGCTGTGCACCCACACTGATCCCTTGCAACTCCTGGTTGCTCCTGTAATATTCGGATTGATGGGCCCAAGCACCAGAGCACAGCTACACACCAAACTATCTTTTGGCTGCATCTGCATCTACATCCCAGTTGGAACATGTCTTTTAAAAGGCAGCCTTTTGCAGTTTCATACTTCAACTACTAACTAAACTGCTTATCAGTGTGATTCTATCAACAGGAAACTGGTAAGAAAAAAAAGAAGTACCCAACCCATATACCACGATGTTATCTAATCTCTATCCAATCTGCTTTCTGACTGGGGATGCATGCAACAGACTGCAGTAACTGTATGTCAGAAGGTCAAAGAATACAGGCAGGGGACAACAGTACAAATAGCTGGTTGGGACTCAAAGAATCCAAAGCTGAAGCAGATTTTAAAGGTGCTTAGTAATCAAAATATCTCACTGTGCAAATCTGCCTTTTCCTTGTGGTCATAGCTCTTCTGTTTTGTAGTCATTGGGATGTTCATCACTGTATCAGAGGAGTGACAAGAGTATTCTGAGCACAGAAAGGAAGATGGAGATAGGGTTCTGTCTTAAACCGTGTACCTGTACTTTGCAGATGCAGAAGAAAGTGGTTTCACTTACTGTAAAAGAGACCTTTTTGGAGTGAAGTCAGTTCCCAAAGTGTTCAGCTGTTACAGTTGTGTGGGGATATAAGATGTAGCTAAAAGCTCTTACAAATAAAAGAGATAAAATTATATATAGGTTTACAGTTGCTACAAATTGGAAATTGTTAATATTTGTAATTACAGTAGACTGCTTTTGGCACCTGGAAGACGCTATAGAACTACTTTGATTAGAAAAGGTTCAGGTGCTACCTCTAGTGCTTCTTTTCAGTTGAGGTTGTGCTTGCCACAGACTGAGTGCCAGCTACCATAGTTGAAAGAAGGCCCTTATGTCAGAGCAGCCCTGGCAAAAAAGAAAAACAGCAGATCATCTCCCTGACCTGCCCTGCAAAAAGAGGCGCGGTAAGAATAACAGAATACATGCCAAGGCGACTGACCAGCTGAAACTGATGGCACAACGATCTTGTCATCCCTTCCCACTGACCCCAGGCTTGCCTAAAACCTCTGCAATCCAATTATTAGTTTTAATCCGATTGTATTACTGCACTAAGCATATTATTTAAAGACTATACAGGTATGGTTAGCTGGAATATGTGTGAGGCTTGCAAATTAAATGCATTAATGAAAGTGGACATGGGTGCATGTCAACTATCCATATATAAGGAGCAAGGAGCAATCTAAGTGGGAAGACTGAGAATGAGAATTTAGAGTCAAAGAGTTTCTTAGGAATTTATTTCATAGATTATGGAGTTAACTAATTCCTGGTTCAGAGACCCTTTTCTTGGATCTGGTAGGGGACATCCTAATAGCAAAAGAGGCTAAAGCCAAATGTGACTCAGCTGCATCATGTGCATAATCCTGCTGCACTTTAAGGTGTCAATAAATGAAGTGGGAATAGGTCTTAAGTTTATAAAGACCTGGGCAGTTTTTATTCAGAAAAAGTAATAATTGGAAAAAAATCCTTAACTGGTCTGGGAGTTTAGCAGATTTCACTAGGAAAATCTGTTATTGCAAGCAGGTTTTTGCACACCCTGAAGGACTTTAACCCACCTGTCTTTTCTCTACCTGGAAAGACTGATTTAATTTTTTTCTAGCTAAGGCACTTCTTGGTATGCTATTTGTGAGCAAGTAATTATTTCAGTAAAATACACCATTGATATCTGTTTTAGAAGGAGAGATCTTAAACGTTAAGATTGGTCTGGTGCAGAGATAAGAAGATACTGCATTCCACATCATTGTGGCGCTGCTGCTTTTAGCTCTGCCAGTATCACAGTTACAGTACGAATACACAGTGGAAATCACTTCTTAGTTTGGCTGCTGTTCCTCAGTGAAGAATTGTGTACACAGAGAATTAGTGCTTTTTATTTTTACAGTAAGTCTATGAGCTGAACTCGTCTGATGATGGTTTAAAGTGGTCCTCTTACTATTTGGGTAGCAGACCATCTGGGAATCTTGAGTACAGCAGATACAAGCCAAGGAATTGAAAATTTGGCTGTATGAGATGGTGAATGCAATTCCAACTTGTTGCTTGAGTTGGGGAATGAAAATTAAATATGTGTGATAAAAGATGCGGCAAATAAATGAAGATGATTTAGCCTGCAAATGCACTGCTGCTCCATATGTAGTGAATGGAACTGACGTGGGATTTAGGTACTCCTGCTCCCTTGATCACTGGTGTCTGAATGAACTAGAAAAATTGTGCTGACTTTTTTTGGGCTCCTCATTTCTGACTGCAAATCCAGATGATGCACCTTTGGGAAGTTCTATAAGCTCTCCAGGAGCAAGGGTATAGGCATTCTAGGGGTGTGTGATGTATATAATCCAGAACGGATGTTGGATCAATGTTTATTGATTAAAAAGGCTAACTTTTCTCTTTAAGTATACGTGTCTTTCTAGGATTTTGGCCTTCTATTTTTTCTTACTGTTTATTTAACTGCATCATTGTTTTTCCATTTCTCTCTCTTTTTTTCTTTTCTTTCCTTTTTTATTATTTTTTTTTTTTTTTTTTAAGCAAAACCTCCACGTTTCTTTTGCAGAAATGCCCTGAGTCTATGCTGGATAGACTTAGGTTTTGCGATCACTGAAACCTATGAAAATTGCCTTGTTGCCTATTGCTGTTTGACAGGCAACGTTCAACCTGTGTTACTGGTGTCATCTCCTTGGCCTGGCTAGCTGTGTACTCACTTCCCTTCAAGTGGTTAAGTTAGTGGTTGGTTTGTGTCTATAATTTAGCTATGGGAAGCAGATCTTCCCTAGCTATGTGGTACTAGAAAAATCCCTAGAACTATTTCATGTTTTTTCTTCCCACTCAGTATTATGAAACATTCATGATAAGTTACTGAATGCTAGAAAATGCTGTGTTATGATCATGCGTGCACAACAATATCAATATATGCTTTTTATAGCATATAGGTCTATAACAGGAGGGTATAAGAGAACCACCTGCTGTGGGTGACACGGTGGGGTGGCACCTTGCTCTTCCCATTGACTGCTGCTGTTTCTGCTCTTTCAGCCCGCTGCTTTAGCTAGAGGAACACCTCGAGACATGAAGAGGGAGGAAAGGAATTTAAAAAGGGATTATTTGTATCACTTTAACTTAAAAGTTATACCACTAAAGGATAACTCTCACTACACTTGTGTAAAGGTTGCCTTTATCAGTGTAACTTACCATGGTGACTTACCAAGTTAATTTAGGCCTGGTCTTTGCAGAGCACCTGCTCCAATTCACCGATGTTTATGGGTTTGGGTATGAATCTTTATGTAGAGATAGTTGTATGGATGTGAAAATGCAAAGTGAAATGGTTATACTAAAATAACTCGTACATTTTTCCTTATTCTTACTTCTTGCTCCTTACAGCTTGGATAGACTCCCACCAGTCAGAACAGCGCAGTTTCACAGAAACTCTCTGCTGGTTGTGGGAATCAACAGTCAGAGCTGGTTCTGGGAAGCCTCCACTTCCTAAAGCATCCACCGAGACTCAGGGCCAGCTGAGGTGAAGAGAAAGCTGGAGAAAATTAGGTGCTAAACTGACATATTCCAGCTAAAAGTAGGTCTTTCTGAAGTTAGGTCCTTTTCCAGGTGCTCTCCAAGCTGTGCTGTTCCCCAGAGTCCATGTCATGGGGAACTTAGAAACGTGGACCTTCTCAGAAGAGCCTCCTGGAGACAGATGTGTTGGGATGGTTTGAGCTTCAGCAAAAAGCAGTGGTTATATAAACAAAGCATCCTGTCCCCTGCATTTGAAAGAGTATTTTTGAAAGGAATGCACCAAAACCCACAAGAGGTGAAGGGACATGTAGAGCCGCCTACACCCTCCATATTCCTTACACACTCAGTCACTGCAAAAACAAACAAACAAGACAGGACTGGCTTTGCCAAGATGGTTATAGAGACTGACTCAAAGAAGCCCAGTGTCCCGGCTGTAAACAGAAGTGGATATACATTATTTGGAAAATGAAACAGATTGATATGAAAGCTGTGTGCAAATAAAGGATTAGAGGGGAGGAGTGGCGGCAGGGCATGTGCACGTTACCACTGAGAGGTGCCTAATGGGATAAGTGAGGCTCTGTGTGTTTGTCTGGGCTCAAGCCTGTGCTCATATATGTGTCTAACTGAGCGTGACTGCCTACGCAGATATCCACCCTCTCTGAAGGGAAGAACTGCAGGGCAGGCCTTGTCATTTCAGCTGTGGGGACAACTCCTGGTCTTGTAATACTTTTATTTTTTTTCTGCTCTGCCATAGGTTGTTGGTGCTGCCTTGAGCAAGTCATGGGTGTGTACTCGTATCCATGTGAGCACATACGTGTGCATGAGTACCCATGTGCATTTCTGAGAGCGCTGCATGTCTAAGCTTGCATGCAAGTATGATTATACAGGTGCGTGCATAAACATGCATGATGCATATGTTTGTGTGCAAAATATGGGTGTTTCTGTAAATTTGTGACTTTGTAAGTCAGTGTTTCATGGAAATTGTGTGTTATAAATGTGAGTATGCAGGAAGCTGGTTTTGGGTATAGGTGCTTCCTGCCTGTATATAGGTGCTTGCCCATCTGTGGATGGGGCTTTTCCATAGCAGGGAATGCTGTTTCATGCTCTACAGACCAGTGACAAAAGAATGATGCCAAGCAAAAAGGCTTATGCAAATCTGAGTTATTGATTGCAGCAGGATAACTACAGTTCCCTAATGCAACAAATGAGGTTTTGCCTCATTTGTTTGTTTGAAACCTTCCCTGCGTTTACATCAAACTCTTTGCAGAAGTGGAAGGTGTCAGTTTGGTTCCACCTGCAGTGGGATTCTTTAATCTGCTCTAAGTGCAACATGTCCTTTGGATACAAGTACAACTCAGATGTTAAGATAAGGCTGTATCTTTTCTGCATCACTTACAATCAGATTATTACATTATATTGGCTTAAACATAGAGGTCCAATAGCAGCCCAAGAGCTGAACGCAACTGGGAGCTCCCTAGCACTGGAGAAGGAGACGTTTGGCCACAGTGGCTCTTAATCTCATCTGTGACAAATAGGGTCTGCATATGGAAAGATCTCAGACTCCTTGGGCATAGTAGTTACAGTGATTGAGCTCTGAAGGGGGTTGGTAGGCATATTTGAAGTTTATGATTTTAAAGAGGCCTGTAATTCACCTAGCCCATCTTAGTGATGGAACTGATTGCCTAACTGGGGATGCTTAAAGTTATTTCCCCCTCTTGTTGTTGACATTTCCCCTTTTAGGTATCTGATTGTTTTAACATCTCTGAGAATCTTACAACACTTAATTTTCAAAGAAAAACACTTCTCTGTGCCTAGCAAAACTGTCCTTCCCTTCAGACAATACATTGTGTATATGCAGATGTATGTGTATATAGATGTATGTGTATTTATGAAATAAGAGTCTGATAATTATCTGCACTATGCTGTGTACTGCAGTATTCGGTTACAATGTCCTGGCCACATCTAATAGGTGCTGTGCTCAGCAGTGTTGCATTTCATGGCATTGGTTGCTCTTGTATGATGGGATGCCTTGTGGGCACTCGGTGGTATCTTCTGTTCACAGATCCAGTCCCATGGTATATTGTTTCCTGACGATGTTTGCTTGTAGTAGTCCTATCATCTAGGGCAAGTGCAGGTAACAGAGTTTACACAATTTGCACCATTTAGCCTGGCCTGCTTTGTTTTATGTATTTATTATGTATGTTGAGAGTCCAGGTTTGCCACGTAATGATAACCCCGTCCAGTCTTGCAATTTCTTATAGGAGCTGGGAATTCTTCTGTTTGAGAAATGAATCACTGAACTTCATTTTGATCTGCTGCATCTGTATACAGTGCCACGTTGTATCTGAGTGTAGAGCTACATGGTTTTCAACTTTTTGCGAAATAGCTGCGATTTCTTTGTCAGAAGGGTTTAGTCCTTGGTTTTCCCAACTATAAAATTAAACAGATCCCCAAAAATAGCAAGTTAATTGCCAAGGACTGCATAGTAACTATGATCAGTGCTTAATTGGCTTTAGATTCCAGACAACAAGTAACAAATTACCTTCAGTTTAAGGAATCCATCTTTCTGCAGGCAAATTAAAAAACCGTACAGACAGATCCTAATGACATAGCAGTGATGTGTCATGTCTCTCTTGTGTCATTTAAGTGCACAGCATTGTGGTTCACTTGTGACTTTGTAATTAAAGCAATTCAAAGCAATGTTTAATAATTTTAACTATTTTACCTGAGTATTCGTTCAGTGGCCCATTCTTGGAAAAAAAAAAAAAAAAAAGGAGAGTTAAAAGCATAACCAGGTGTACAAAATACTTATTGCACAATTTTGCATGCACAATTACCCTGATGGCAAATGCAATTACACACTACCTACCTACAGCTGTGTGCACAGATTGGCAAGTGCTCAAGTCAGGATTTTTACGTAGTCTGGTGAATTTATTTGGCTTGAGAAGACTTCAGGAATGAAGTCCCGATCTGTGGACACAACAAGCTAATCTTTCTGTAAGGTATGATTCTCTCCTAACTTCCCTTAGAAGTGAGAATTCAGTTCCATCCCCATTGCTTGTTCAGACATTGCTCTTTTCCCTGGAAAGCAGTGATGAGTTTTGAACTTCATAATATGTTCATCTGTCCCTATGCAGCAAATGACATCTCACTTTAAATGACTTTATTATCTCTGATGTGATTTGAGTTTTGTGATTCGAAGACTGTCCCCTCCATTGGCAGAAATTACCTAGGTCTATTCTGATCTTTGCTATATGCCCTGAGAATGTTATTTAAGCTGTTCACATGGTTTCACTAGCTCATGGTGTTTTTCAGGGTCTTCATGCTTTTGTTGCACTTTTACTCTGGCTTAGTCGGGACATTTTTTTTACTTTGACCAGAAGAGCCTTGTTGTTGCTAATGGGCTCTTGCCCAGGTGGCAGGTGTAGTTAAGTACTGATAGTCCAAATTTCAAATCTGGCCAGATCCGGATTTCCAGTGTTCAACACTTGCCATTAAAGGTCACATTTTCAAGGCAGCCCCCCTCTCATTCTGAGACTTTTGTAATTGAATGTCAAAATGTCTGGTGCCTTGCAGCTCTTTCTGGGATGCTAATGGCTGGATTTTTCCAAAGGCTTGGTAGCTTCTTGGAAAGCTGAATGAGGTCCTCAAAATACTTGAATTCATGCTACTTTTCTTCCAACAGATCAAAAATGCTGTGTGACAGCGTGAGTCTCCACAAATTATTTGTTAAGTCTATCTGGCACAAACTGGCAGAAAACAGGCAGGGTTATGGATGAAGCTGCAGCTTTTCTTCACCCGGTAGGTCAAACTGAAGGTCTGTAGCGAATCAGTAACCTAGGGGTTGGGGGGGTTATCCCTGTACAAATTGCTTCTATCCCTTCAGTGTATTGAAGGAGATGGAGTGGGGAAGCAGCAGTAGTAGTAGAAATTACTCACCTGTTGCTACGTTAGGACTCAGTGAATTTTGGTGACTGATTTCAAAGGGAAACCTGTGTAAGTAACAAGTGAGTAAGGAAGCTTTTAGAGAGTTGAAAGCTTGCTGTGGGTTAAACTGTGTGTGTCCATTTGCTGCCTGTGGCTGAAAGGAGCTAGACAGGAGCCAGAAAGTCATTTTGCTCCATGGGAGAGCACTAAAATTATTATTCTGGCTTACACAATGGATCTGATTCTCCTGTCACTTTTGAAGGCTTTGTATCTATCTATTCTTATCTGAGCTGCCTAATTTACTGTGATCCAAGGGAAAAGAGAATTCAGGGTATTGCCCCTATAAGAAGTGAGCAAGCAGGAGCAGTACGTATTTGTCCCCATGTTAGCCTTGCTCATTTTACTCAGACCTTTTGTTAAGTTCTGACTTCTTGAACGTCTTCTCTCAGTAAATAATTGTTTTCAGTATCTGAAAAGAACATGACTAAGATGATTCTTTGCATGACTATATGGTGGAAAGAAAGTCTTCCCATTTGTGAAATGACCTTAAGCAGTCTGGCCTAGTGATGGACTTCTTAAGGGAAAGAGGAAGGAAATTGCAAGGCTATAGCCACCCTCCCATGTTAAATTGGTCAGTTCCCATGTGATGGAAGAGCATCTGGTTGATTATGCAAGCTTCCCTTCTATAGAGCAATTCTATATGCTTTGCTGAGATCTTTGCTGTATGATTATTGCTGTGGCCTTACTGTATATACCTTACTTTGTCATTCTTCCCTGCTTGTCACTTGCATCAGAAAAGCAGATATATCATGTTAAAAACTTGCATCAAGTCACTGTAGGGGTAAGTGTGAACTGGAGACTCAGGGTGTGAGTCCACCAGAGGTGCGTGTGGAGGTGACTCTGCCTCTTTCTGAAGGGAAAGGTTTGTAGTTTGTCTTTCTGCGCGGTGAGTCATGGAGCAGCACTCCAGCTGACAGTAGCAAAAGAAGCCAACAGGGCAAGAGCATGAGAGAACAGAAAAAGTTGTTTAAAAAAAGTCAAACAGTAGACAATCCCTAACTTAGCTGCAATTCCCTGTGGCTGGCAATACAGAGGGGAAAAAAAGACACTATTTTTAATGCTCTCCCAGCTCCGCATTATAAATCAGCAACTGATCTGATTTAGTTATAGCACAAGTAGAAAGATGTTTTTCTGTTGTTGCTGTCCCTAGGAATTCACTCTTGAGTTCTAAATGTCAGAGTCTCTCTTTTGTTTCTTGCTTGAAATCTGCACTTATCTCCAGATCTGAATGGGAAGTGTTTTGCCATCCTGACAAACTTCTCAGAAATTCGAGAATGTTCCTGTATTCACACTGAGTTGAAACTCACATCTTTTCATGCTTTCTGCACAAAACCCAAAGAAGGCACCCGTGCCAGTATAAGTAGTAGCCTGGTTGGTGATTCTGGCAGCCATTTGGGATAAGGAAAACTATTCAGGGGCTACGCTTTCTAATCTGGTTGGGATCTGGAAAGCCTTTCCAAACAAACCAACAAAACTTCCTCAAAAATATGTACAAAAACATAGCTTGAGAGAGATCTCTTCCTTCTGTTCAAAAATCCTTTTCATTGAAAATTCCCAAGCAGCTGTAGATGGCAAAGCTGCAGACAAAGCATGCACAGGTGAAAGCTTTCCTGGCCCATTCACAACTCGGTTTTGGCTTTGCAAGAACAACCAGCAGCAGAAGGGCAGGAGCTGCTATGAGGTCAGCAGCTCTGACCGTGTGTACCACAGGGGCTAGGTTGCTGGGTGAAATAGGTCCATTTTTCTTGTATCTGTTTTCCTTTCTGGGTAATCCTACTGCTGTAGCTCTTGGTCAGGAGTGTGATGAGTTGTAACCCTGACCAAGGCAGCTAGGTTGACCAGAGTCCCTAGCATAAATACAGTCCGGCTGGGACAGAAACTGAGTTCATGCTGGGCATGTGTTACTGGCATGGTAGGTTGGCTTAGCTGTATTGGTGAGGTAACAGGCCCAGTTACTTAGTGTCTGAATCATACACAGAGGATTTGTTTACAATATGAACAGAAAGTTGTTGCTTGTCCTTTTTGTCAAAGAAAAGGCACTATGTAAATTCAGTAATTTACCACTATTTAACTACATATCACTTTTTCACCTTCAAAGGCTGTCCAAGTGGTTTATTTACCATAAATTTAGCCTTGGACTGAAGCTAAGATGCTTAGATACCACACTGATAGATGTCTTAGAAATGCTAAGCCAGAGATAAAGAGAGTACTAACAGACTGAGTGAAATGAGAAGAACTGTCTGGCCCCTTCACAAATACTGAGGATAAACAATAGCGATCTTTGTACTTGGGCTGTAGGCGTGTTGTCAAGGTAAATGAGACCTGGCAGAGGGCCCTATTGTCTCCTTTCCCACAACTCATTAAGATTTACTTGTTTTATCATCAATGAGTATAATAACCCGAGCTCTGATTATGCCACAAGGACATCCCAATGCCAATGATTCATGAAACAGAGATTGCAATAGTCATCAGAAGGGTCTTCTCAAAGGTCTGCTCCTTGTCTTGTAGGACGTAGGAACATTTTCAGAGTGGGCTGCTCAGCAGGGAACAGTAGGCTGAGATTGCACACTTGTGTGAAGTCTTTTGTGTCCTTTATCCAGCCCTCACCCCCTTAAGTTTATCCACCAGTGATACCCTTCCCTAACGTGCAGCACCAACACCCACACACAAAGGCTGAGTTGCAATAGAGCTGGAGGCTACTTTACTTCAGAGTCTTTGCCAGCGAGGATTGCAGCACATAATGAATCAGCTGGATTACTCTTACCTTGAATAGGTCTGCCAAAAACTCTGACCTGATTTCCTCTCCCCCCACTCTCATTTCATTGTGAGGAGCCAAACGGGCTCTGGATGCAATGCAGTGCCACTAGCTAAGTTGCCAACCCACAGAATTTTGCAATAATACACCTTTGTCTTTCAGTAGCATCTCTTATCAAACAGTTCATAGTTATTGTTACAGACCTCAGTGCCTCAGTGGAGCAGGTAAGTGGTATTCCCCAAGCTACAGGAGAACCAAATGAGATACTGAAAGGTGAACAAGATCTCAGAGCAACCCAATAGTAAAAGTAAGACCATGCTGGGCAGCTCTGCCACATTAGCCATTTATGAACATACACCTCGTCATTCCCAGGTGCAAATACAGTACATGAGATCTCAACGCTCTCGTTCCTTGTGCTACTCCACAATTCAATTCTTAAGGAGCCAGTGAAAGATCTGTGATGCTTAATACAGTGGGGCTTCTTCCTCAACAGATGGAAGTTCAAGTACAGTTCTGCCAGCATTTCCATCTTGAGCTCAGTTCAGGGGGACAACTACCACTGGCCATATCAAGCCTTGATAAAAGCCGTTATAGCTAATTTAGAATACATTCTTGGACATATACACTGGAATACTGTGTTTAAACATTGTCTGTGGAAGGGTGGCAAACCTATGAAGGCTTTAGTATGTTAGCCTGTATTTGTGTCCCTGGTGGTTATTTTGCTGGAGATAATGCTTGCAAAACAGGAAATATAACATGCTTACCTCTCCTAGTTTCTAGTTGAACTAATGGATCTACCCTAGCTATTGGACAGTTAATTGCATAAGTAATGTGTTATAGGGTTTTGTTCCCATTCCTTTCTAACATGGAAAACTGTTGCAGCAGTGTCCTGTGTCGTGTTTGTTTGTTTTTAATATACATGCAATACATAACAACATTCATGTAAGAGACAGCAACATCAAAGTGGAAAAGAATGGAACACAGTGAGAATTGTGAGGCTTCTTAGTTCCCGGGGAGTTTTTTCCACACTCTTGGGCTGGACCACAAAACCCAGCACTTCAGGGTCTCTCCAGTTCTGTGGTCCCACGTACCAGATACAAGGAGCTGGAGAAAGCCTGTGGCGCTGTGCAGGGCAAGCAGCATGTGATTCTCCCTGTCTGCAGCCCTGTGCCTGAGGCCTGTGCCTGTCACACAGTACAATTTGGAGCTCGCCCCCGTCATCTTGTGGTATGGGATAGGACTCAACCCATTCCACTGAGACCTGGGCTGCAACCACCCCTAACTAAATTCTTCATCTTTAAACTCTGGGCAGTCCTCTGCATGCCTGACCTCGGGTCATGGGCTCACGCAGAAGAGGGAACAGAGCTCATATTCTCTTGAGAAGCATTGCAGACAAAGAGGGACAGGTTCAATGTGTTCAGTCAAGCAAGTGTTAACCCTTGTTTGAGCACAGAAAATTATTTTGTGATACTGCTTCAGCATGGAGAAACTATGAAAGTAACTCTTACAGACTGATTTTTACGAGAGACATGGAGGATATTTTTTACATTAAATGAGTACAGAAATTCCTTTGGTGTTTCTTTTTTCAGGGGAGATATTTAATATGATGTATTACATGCATATCTCTCTTACATTGAAATAATATATTTTGAGGATTAACTGTCTCCCAAACATCTTTAGGAACCCAGAAGTGTTCGTAACTGAATTCTTTTCTTGAATAAGATAAATTACTTACGTATATCTGGAATTTTACAGGCAAGTTTATTTTTAAGGCCAGTGCTACATAGCTTTGTCAAAGACAAGCTTACTAATCCTAACAGCGTTTTCCTAAGTGAATTTTTATGTCAATTATATCAGCAGAAGTAACTCTCTGAAATAGCCACGCTGCCACTTGCAGAATTTTCCTTATTATAAGACAAGCATTTGACAGTTTCATTGCAAGCATATACTGCATTTGGACCTTGTCAAAATTAATTCAGAAATTGAATGTGAGTTTTTTATCCAAACAAATCTTAGCAAGACAGAACTTTTTTAGAATAAACATCATCAAGACTATTTGCAGTAAAATCATAAAAAGACATTTTTCTCCATATACATTCTAAAGCTATTTTATCAATAAGACTCTATCGAAGTTCTTTTTTCAGTTGAAAAATGTGTTTGTAATAATGTGCAAACTGTAAGTAGGCAACACCTTATACAATGCACCTTAGCTCCCAGGATATCCAGAAAGCCTCTATAAATCTGTGCAAACTTGAGGCATGTTTGCAGGATAAATCAAATTAAATTTTAGGCAAGGATTCTGTTCAACATAGGGCAGAAAAAAATTATTCCTGGTTTTCTCTGGGAAGAGATGTTCTTTTAACCAAGCGTTCTAGCAAAAGTTATAGTTCTGGTGATATATAATAATCAATCTTAAATATCGTAATTTTAGCATCTGAGTAGTTTTTGCCATTTCATCCCCTTAGATATATCCGTGTATAATACTCCTCATTGGATGGTTGATATAAATGTGTTTCTGTCTATGGATCACTTTCAAAATATTTGCCCCAGCTTAATTGGTGGTGTAATTTACACTGGCCATCAAATACATGGCTTTGTAAATAGATAACTCCTAAAGACCCTTCAGGATGGCTGCCAGAATATTGCTAAAAGAATATGGCTTTGCTGGAGTTTTAATAATATAGGTATTCCTGTGCATAACCTAATGACTCTCAGATGTTTTGCAAACTTAAGACTGCTCAAATCAGAAAAGGAATAGGGCATTGTGGTGGGGAATGGGGACCTGTTTTGTGGAGGACCTTCCAATCTGTTGACTCCTCAAGGTTTTGCAATCTCCATGATGCATCACATATGCTTTTCACTGTCTTCTTGTCCACTGACTGTGTTTAAATGTGAAAACATAGGAAAGGTTCCATGCTGAGTCACACTGCAATCTGTTAAGTACATCAGACTGGTATGCCAGGTTGGTTAAGTTCTCCTCTTGATAAGGGTAACAACAGAAAAATAGAGGGATGGGGAGGAGGACAGTGACTCTCAGGCTTGCAAGTGGTGCAAGACAGATGGCCAGCCGGCTCCTCAACCTCAAGGTGCAGATAACCTGCATCCTAGTTGAAGTGGTGACAGTCTGTCCCAGGCCATCTCATCTCATAACCTGAATCACTATGAACCCCAGCAAAGTTAACAAAGTTTCATTTGAGCCACACAAGTCAGCTCCGTAAGTGGAATGAGATAAAACAAGATTGAAAATGCCACGCGGGAAGTGCAGTGAGGCAACAGGAACCAGGCAGAGGAAGGCAGGGTGAGCTGATGCTGACCCAGATGGCAGCTGGTCACATCTGTGACTGTCTGGCATGTGTCTGGCCACGGGAGTGTTGTTAACACTGCCGCCTATCAAACACCTTTTCAGGTTAGGCCATATGCCTCACATTTCTGCTTTTTATTCTCACACAGTTGTAATTTCAATTGTTATCTTGAAAACTAATAAAAAAATCCCGGCCACCTCTGTAAGTTGAGGCAAGGTCCTGGTTGGCGTAGCGAGACAGAAATCAATTGACTTTTTTGAGTCGCACTTGCTAATGCCAACAGTGTAATTTGTTTTATTAGTCTGTATGGGCTTGATCTAACTCTTGCTAAAGTCAAGGAGTGAATGCAGAGCCTGTCCTGACAGTCAGCCTTATCACCATCAGGAGAGATGGGGCTCATAGCATTTTATGCCTGCTGCCAAGAATTAATTGTGTTCAAGTTAATGCCTGAGTTAAGATTAAGCTCTTCTTGATTGACAACTATTGCTATGGCAGGAAGCATAAACCACAAGGAGCTAACTTAGAAATTAGCTATTTTGTCTGGATCACCTTCAGCAGATGAGAACAGAAGAAATCCGTGGCTGTTCTGTTGAAGTGCACCACAGTGTGTGTCAGGGCTGTAAACACATCCACTGCACAGAAAGTGTTGTCACAATTAACAGTAAGTGGCTGTTGGGGCTGTGCTACAAAGAGGCAGTTAAGAAAAAGGGCTTCTTTGGTGGCAGCCAAGAAATAAGCAGAACATGTTGGCGAGATAGAGAAAGGAGGGCACGGGGAAAAAGGCAGGGAGTCAGCCGGTGTAGCCAGTGAGCCATCGGGGGGAACATGGCAGGCTCAGAGTGACTGGCCGTAAAGAGGCAGATCAATTTGGGAAAAATTAAGGCTTGAGTCATCAGCATATCTGTGCGTATGAACAAAATCCCCAAGGGGCAGAGTAGAGCCTGGCTGGGGGCTAGACTGGGAACCCGGAGAGAAGGAATGGGAAGTAGCAGCAGTTGGTTTAGGGGTGGGCAGTGGGTAATGTGAACCTTGGCACTGGGTGTCCAGTGAGGTTTCCCCCGCTGTCTTGTAGGTTCTGTGATGAGAATGCTTTGGAGTTCGATAATATTCAGAACATTAACATTATATCCCTGAATAATATATTAGGTGTGCCCCTGTTCTTACTATTTTCTTGGGTTTGTGCCAAGTCTAAGATAGGTCAGATTAAGTATTCAAAAACTTCAGCAGGGTCTGTCTGCTCAGTGTCTTTGTGACCAAGTGGTCAGAGAACATTAGAACATTGGAACATAGAGCACTGGAGGGAAGGAAAACAGCAGCGTTTCTGAGAAATGTTTCTTTCATTGTAAATGCATTTTGTTGTTTTTTTGCTTTGGTTTGTTTTATGAGTTAGGAATATAGGTGCAGGGACAGTTTCTGGCTCAGAGCCTTCACTTGGTAAAAACTGGCCAGGGATCCCACTCTTGGGCTTAGACACACGAAGCACCTAAAGTGCCCCTTGTCTTTGTTTTGTTTTGGTGCAGTTGTTCAAAATGATGGTAGGTGTACGCAGGGCGTGTTGATGCTGGGCCTTGTGGGTGAGTCTGTCCAGAGGCTGAATAAGCCTGCCTGACGCCCTAGTACTACCTAAAGTGTCTATATTGGAATAAGCAGCAATATTATTTCTTTTCATGAGATTATTATTAATTACAAGTATTAAAATAGTAATATTGCATTGCAGAATGCAGCCTAGGAATTGCAACATTTTCCATTTCTCCCTTGGCTCAGGATCTCATGGCATTTCAGATTAGACTGGGAAACACTGTCAGGAGGGAACAGAAAGGACCTTACAGGCGAATGAAGGCATCAGTCTCAGTCAGAAGAGCATTTACGAACCACAGGCTCCCCAGTGCTTCTGAGCAGTCAGCTGTGCAAAGCCATCAGCGCACTGTGCACTGCCATGCTCCTGTTTTCTTTTGAGCATGACAGTTCCCCCACCTCGATGTGGTAGAACGGTGCATTTGAAACGATGCCTGTGGGTTGGTTCTCTTGTACTGGAGCAGGATGGAGCAGCTCCTGCTGCATTTCTGCAGGTGGTACCACACGGTCTGGCTCAGGCAGAGGCAGCATTGCTGAGCAGCTGAGTGACGGTAATTCCCTGATAGCGCCTGTGAGAACTCGGCAGGAGCTGGGAGCTGCTGCCCACCAGGAACAACGGGCTGGACGTTGCTTGCTGAGCAGTAGGTGCCAGCTTCCAGCCACAGCTGATTTGAGCAGCACACCCTCAGTGACATCCCTTTCCCCCCAGTCCCCTGCCTTGTGCGGGTGACTGCCAGCCCCAGAGCTCTGTCCCAGAGCTGCTGTGCATACCGAACTGGAGCTGGGGCGCAGCTGGAGGAGCGTGCTGTATCTCGGGTGCTGCCTGCTCAGCTGCGCATTGACGTGTCCCATATCCCCGTCACAGTGTCCAGCCGCACTTGAAAGGAATTGAGAGGGGAAATTGCTGTAAAAGGGCTGCGCCTTCCCTGTCTCTCCTGAGGGTTCCAGTTCAGAATGTCCAGCTTGTTTAAAGCCTGAGCTCTTCAGGCAAGGAACGTGTATTATCTAGTTTGTATTTTATGGCAGTATATGAATGTTTTGTTATAATAACAACAACAACAATAATAATTAGGGCTGTGAGAGCCCTGGAGGGCTGGAAAGGGACCAAGCCCTGCAGGTTCTCTCGGATGTTCAAGTTTGACAAGGCTGAACCATCCAGGTTTAACCTCCATCACTGGTGCCCTCTCTCACCCTACTGGCTACCATTAGGACCAGGAAGTCTGCTTCTGTCCTCCACATGTCGGCTGGGAACTGGGATACCCTGGGGCTTCTCGAGGGAGGAACCCACAGTTACTGAGGAGGATGTGAGTGAAACTCACTGAACTTTCATGAATGTGGGCTGAGGGTCGTGAATCATCAGATCTTCAGCCGAGGCCAAGCCTGAGTGGGTCTGACAGTCTGCACAGAGCCATACTGAGATTCGGGATTGCAACACTGTCCTTTGTCCATAGAGCTCTGGGATCTCTGGGTGAAAGTCCCCCTTCTATGTCATTTTAAAAACACTGTGAAGGCACTAAAACTGAAGGTGTTAGGTAGTGCTATAGGTAATAGAAGCTGCCCTCTTCCAGAACCTGGGTCCCAACATCTTTCTTTGGATCTCCTGTCTGGGTGACAGCAGGATCTGGAACTGATACTCAAAGACAAAAATGAAAATTTTTCCAGATCTCCACACAGAAAACCTATGCGGACCTGGAAGGAAAAGATGTTGCTGATGCACCAACAGGTCAACACTGGTCATGCTCAAGATACTGTGCTGAACCGAGGCACCATGTGCATCTCCCAACGAGGTAGCCTGGCAATCATTGCATGGGACGGGGGTCCAGGCACTGCTGAGTTCTCCTGAGCTCTAATCCCAATTCCCACAGTGTTGCCTCAGCTAATCACTGCCTCAGTTTTCCTCACTTGTAAAATGTGGGGGTAATAACTGTGCATACCTCACAGAGGGCTGTGAGGATTCATTAATTAAATGATGTTCGGGAAGTGCTTTGAAGATGAAAAGCCCTATATAAATGCTGGGTGTTACTAGTGCTTAGTGAGTACCTTCACAGCCACAAGCAGGGTGTGCCTGCAGGAAGCAGAGCCATAGGCTGAGACTTATGGCTAAGTGCCTTTAAAAATAAATATGATCAGTAAATGCACTGGAGGTCAGCTTCCCTCTCCTGCCCCTTGGGGTGAGCTCCCACCTCAAAGGAACTAGGGTTTTTCTTTGCCTCCTCCACTTCTGGAAAACACAAAAGAGGTTTGGGAGTGCTGAGGAGAGGATTGTAGTTGTACTCGTGGCGGTGATGCTAGGAGTTAAGACATCACAGGCAACCAGTTTAAACCAAGCAGGTACAAAAATCTACATGTTCAATGAGAAGGACTGTCCTAACAGGTACCAGAAGTCTCGGGGAGCGTGGGGTTAGGGGAACAGCAGCTCTCTCAAGCCCACTTTGCCAGAAAAATGTGTGGTTCCATATGCTTAAATGCTAGGGTTGCATGCACAAGCATTGTCACTAGTAAGACAACCGCCCAAATGACATGCAGGTGGCCAGTCGTGTACACAAGTCTCATGACTCCCTGTGCAGTCATACTAATTACATGCATACTTTAGGTATACGAAGGCAAATCTGTACTTGCTCCTTCATACACATGTTTGAGTGGAAACATAGGTGCTGATTTCCTCTTCTTTTCTGTGCCCCTGGAAAATCTAGTATTTAATATTCACCTGACTAAGCAGAAATAAGAGAAAAGGGATTTTTGATTAGGTTAATTGTTTTTAATGACAGCCTGCCACATTTGACAGATCCCTCTTATGAAGCCTCCAGACAAGCAAACTTTTCTTTCAGATGTGTTGTGCATGTTTCTCTATTTAGGAGGCTGTGCTGAAGTTTCATTTTCTGAATTGGGCAGAGAGGTCACTTCTTTCACAATTCTCTGCAGATTTGTCTGGGAGTTACATACCTAAGCAATAATGTATGCCCTAGTGGAGATGTCCAGGTGGAATGAATAGCAGAAACTGATACAGTAAAAGCTGCATTTACTAGCCTAAACAAGACTTGATTGTAGAAAATTAACAACTCGAGACCAAACTTTGAACCAGACTCAAATGTTCCTGAATAAGAGATTGAGGCAAATGCTGGAAATTCTCCTGAGATAAATGTGTAAAGTGTTTCAAAAGCAAATGCTACTTATTAAATGGTTTGCAACTCTAAAATGCATCAGATTGGTTCTTTATATTCTAAAATTACCCAGAAAAGAAGATGTAAATATCCAAGTCATAGCTAAGACTGAGGCCAGGGTGTATCTATCACGCCAGGAATACTGTTGGACTGCTGAAGGGGACATGCAGAAATATCAACAGAAACGTGTAGACATTACACGGGGAGGACAGACATCCTGGACTGGAGAACACAGAGGCCTGTAGGGAGCAGCCAGTGATTAACAGGTTCTGCTCTGTGTGCAGTCTGGAAGGAGTTTTATTTCATTCATCCTGGAATGCCCTGTTGGTTTGTTCCTTCTTATCATAAAGCATATCAGGTAGCTTGGTCATGCACTGTAAAACACTGAGCACCAGGCTGGGACACAAGAGTACTGCCACTGGCAGGTTGCGATACTTTAAATCTTTGTGCCTCAGTTTACCCATTGATTAAGATGATAACCTTCCCAGAGTGTTGTGGTGATTAATTATTAATGTTAGTAAAGAGTTTGGAAGATGAAGAGTGCTACATGCAGGCTAAAGATATTAATTACCTCAGAGTCATGATGAAATTTGATATTTACATAATGAACCAGTCATGGAAGAGGTGCAGAGATGGTCTCTCCTGGTGAGCAGATTCTTCTAATTCAGCTATCTCTTCCATCGTCATTATCTAAATCAAATCAAATCCTTTTTTCCATGGGGAATCTGCTTTTGGAGCTAGCAAAGCCCACATGCTCCATGTGAGACTCCCAGCATGGCAAGCAGCCATGGTACCTTTGCTAATTTCAGTCCCTGCCCATGAAACTCACCTCACCCAGAACTTGTTTCAACTTCTCCAGCTGTTCTTGGCATGTGTTGAGATTTCATAAAGTTGATGCCATCAACTCCCACACATATGGCAAGAGAGAGTGAGAGAGAAAACCCACACACAGTAACTAATATATAGGGAGAAGAGGTATTTGCATGGGAGAGCACAAACATGAGGCTTTTCTAGCTGGCTCCAATGGCTCTTGACTGTTAATGCCAAGATGCAAAGGGATATGCAAATTAGGAGGATGACTCAGAGAGTCCTTCCCAATGCTTAACTCCAGGAAGACGCATGATGCTTCGAGCAGGGCCACTCGATTAATTTTTACGGAGGTCAGCTGGCTAATTTTTACTGCAGTCCACAGTGTAGTGTGAAGCAGTGTCATCGCTTGGACTCTGCCGGAGCTGGCAGGTAGCACGTGGCGGCTTCACGGCTGGGAGCTGTGGTTGCACATTACAGCTGCTTCCTGAGAGACTGGTGAGGAATGTAGAAGGTGACCATGTCTAGGCCATGGCAGAAGCTGGGAAGATCTTATTCATGGTCCAGATTCAGAAAGCAGTCTACCCTTTGAGTTAGTTTTCCTAAGACATTTGACCTGTGATACAGTAGTTTTATTCTTCTTATATGGCCTTTTTCCATTTCCTTTGGAGGCAAGTGCATAATTTTTCAAACTTTCTCAGCCTATGAGACTTGTTTTCCTTCCGTAATTCATTATCAAGATGATACTAATTATTTGATAGATCCTTTAAATTTGTAATCTCACCCTACTTTCAATAGGAAAAATCTGGAAACTGCAGACAAGGGAGAGTTTGAACAAAACCACAGAGTGCAGGCAATAACACCCATTTCCATACTCACATTTAGATGTGGGAAGATTTCCAGGGGAATCCACATTTATCTCCTAGAGCCAGGACTTCAAGAGGAGCATAGTTTTTTTCAGCACTGAGCAGTCACTTGAAACATTTGCTGAGGGTTTGGTCTGCCTGTTCTAGGACAGCAAGCTGTGATACTGGGGATAAGGCAGGAATGGAACAATGCCAGGACTCGGTGCGACACAGTTTCTGACACTGAATGGGGATGAATCTCAAGTTCCCCTGCTCACTTAGCCTCAAAGTCACCGGGTGCGAATGGACACTGGACAAGTATCCAGACTTACTGCCACTGTGTTAACGAGGCACTTGGCACTGTTCTTCCCTTGCCAGTCTCTTTCACTAGCTGAGAACAGAATCAGTTCCTTGGAGCTCCTCAGCCTCTTGCGCTTGCCATGCCGTTTAGCACTGGTTATCCTCTGTGCTCTGCCTTGTTTAGCGCAGGATCCAGCCTATCAGCTGCACTTGCTTCATTAGTTGCTAATGGCCTGCACACTTAGAAAGCATTTAAATGTATTTTATAGCGATTGAAAGACTACAATGATATTTTGCTAATTATCTCATTGCATACCCAGAGAGCCCTGCAAAAGCTTGGCCACATTGTGGGGTTTATTGGACACCGAGCAGCAGGCCTTCCATTTCCTTTTCTATTTATACTCTCTGTTCTAATGAAAACCACAAATCTTTCCAGGTGACTTGTTTATTAAGTGAATTTAGAGCAGTTCACATTTGCATTTATTAATTTTCTAGAAAAACTGGTATTACTAGTTGCTTAGGTCTCTGACTGCTATCTCAGCTGCCATTGGATACCAGCTGCAAATCTTGGTAATAGGGCTTTGTTGATGATTAAGCCCCTGACGTGATTTTCAGTGGCATGGAGCACCTGCAGCTTCCCTCAGCTTCACGATGACCTGAGGAGGACTCAGCACCTCGGACAACACCTCTGCCTTGCGTGTGCAAAGCGAAAATAAATGCAAAAAAATCTTTAGGACCAGATTTTCACAACCGTGTGCACAGAAGGGTAACTGTTTGTCTAACCTGAGCATGCATCTGCTCTGATTTCTGATACCTTCAAGGTAATGGTGCATCTGAATTATTCTTATGAATGGCATGTTTGAGCAGAATGTGAGAGCCAAGTCCTAAAGCTACTCATGTCCCAATACATGAACATGAACTGATTTTATTTTTAATATGAATGTTTGGGTTTCTGAGCTTAGGCACTGAATTTTGATATGCCCTTATCTGAAGAACTATCAGTAGTACCTTCTCCCCAAGGTAGTACTTGCAGATCCTTCTGTGCCCTGGAGTTTTGTTCTACGTTTCCTTGACTGCATGATCAGAAATGCTCTTTCAGTAGTTCCACCTCATTTCTTTTCACTAATGACAGATCTTTGCTCTCTGCAAAGCCACCTTCAAATTCTTGATTTCTTTTACTGGGTCACTGTTAACTCTTCTAGGCTCTACATAATAATGCTGCAGATTTCTTGTAGATAGGCATCATGCCAGTCTCCTTCATAGAACTGAATTACATCTTAAGCAGGTATGAACTTGGAACAATTCCTACTTCCCAGGTAAAATAACTCATCTGATGCATAGGTGTACCATGAGTCCTGCACAAATTGAAGAGGCTGGGAAGGTGCAAGGAAATTTTCTAATTCATAGCTAAATTTCTTCTGATGAAGGATATGCGCAACCAACTGCAAGAAAACAAATGATTGCTCAGATTTATTTTCCACTGTAGGAATAATTGGTAACATTGTTCTTCTTGGCAAAGATGAATAGTTGGAACCAGACTATTTCACAGAGACAAAATATCCACAGGGAGAGATTTTTGAGGCAGTCAGAGGATGCACCCTACAGAGTGTGATTCTCATGACGTTAAAGCAGTGCTAATGGCATTGCGATTAACTTCTAATGAAAAAAGAAATGAACCTGATAAACACAGCATAAATGTTCTAAGGAAAGGGCAATAAAAATATTACATTTTAGGCAAGGTCTGGCTCTCACTGAAGCCAAAGGCGTTGAGCTTGCTGAACTTATCCAAAACAGGAAAAAGAATTTATGACTGTGGAAGACGAAGAAATACTGCTATGAATCTGAGCTGCTGAATGTACCACAGAAGAGATCCCCCAGAGTTTTGCAATAGTAACTGTTATGTTACTTTGTGGAATTTTCTGATCCTTTGATAATGTTTCCTCTTTTTAACAGCAAAATCCACACTGCTTCTTGAAATGTTTTGGAATATTTTTCCTTATGCTTTTATCCTAGAGGAGGAGGCAGGACTGCATTTGGTATTTAGGACAGGGAGCTGGCAATCTGGATTCTTTTCAGCTTTGTCACTAACCCGTGGTATGACTTTGGTCTACTCATTGTAGAGCACCATGGCTTAGAGAAGCTATGGGGGGTCTCGCTGTGCCTCAGGAAGGGCTCTGATGATGCCTACTAAAGGGACCACCTTTGCAAACTTGGCATTCCTAGCTCCTGCACCGGTTCTTTGCAGCCTGGCAAAAAATACTGCCACTTGCAGAACCCCAGGAAGCTGTGCTGAGGTACAAGTTCTCTGGGTTACCCACACATGCTTCCTTGACTCAATCTGTGATTTCCATGGAATTGTAACACCGTAACTTTGTTTACTTTACCTTACCTCCAATGTCAGACAAGCCTCATAGTAAAGCAGGTGTCTATTTAGAAACAATGAAAATTCAACATTTAGATACTAGACTGGGAGTAAGTCAATGAGTAAAATGTGAACAAGTAAAAACAATTTCAATTGTGGCTTAAAACTTGCAACCAGAGGCCAGAGGTTTTAAGCTATCCTCCCTGGAATCTCCAAGAATGTACACACAAACCGGCACGGGGATCCGTTAGTCCCAGTCCTGAACATACACCATGCTCCATCCTTCTTTGGGCAACTCTTTGAAGTTCTTCACACTTATATTCCCTAGAAATTAGGTTTTATAATATAAATGTGTCTCTAATTGGCCTTTACCAAAGCCAGCAGCAATGGATATTTTGCCAGTGGTTCCTCTGGGTTTAGACCTAATTGACCTCTATAAGTACACCTGCAGCCCGTCCTGGGAACTAGGTGCCCTATTACTCCTCCCTTCCTCCTAGCCAGCATGCTGGCTACTGCTTCCCACCCACTCTGAGCTGCTCCCTTTGTTTCTTTAGAAAGAATTATTAGTGTTATTCAAGACACTGGTTATACACAGATTCTATTAAGTTATGATTTGTGATGTTACCAGTTTCCCACAGAGACTTCTATATGCCAGTCCATATGAATATAGGTTACTGATTGGATAACAAGTTGCTCGGAGAGGACTTGTCTATGGGAACAGGAATTCCTCAGTTTCATCGTCTGTCCCAATCACATAGGCTAAAATTTTCAAAAGCCTTCAAAGATACTTAGCTTTTGATGTCTGCCTTGAAATGAGTCACCGAGGACCTCAAGGTTTAATTGACCTGATCTGAATTTGGGCACTTTTCTTGAAGTGAGGTCACTGTCACTGGGTACCTTGAGATTCCCCTGACTTTATTTGGATTTTGGGTGCTTGCTCTGGGGGATGTACACACAGGAAGCCACAAGCTAAATAAAAATAAGGGGGTTTTGTAAGTGCCTTCAACTTTCAAATGGAACTTTCAGTTTCTAAAGGCTGGCAGGGAGTTAGTTTTGAGTCAGTCTTTGTGTGGTCATTTTTATTCTGGAATGAGAGTGTTCCTGCACAGAATTACACTAAAATGTTTTGTCAAGAGACATTGTCTTTTGTTTCCATGAGTTTGCAAATATTCCCAAACAAGTTTGATGTAAGCCAGCAAGACCCAGCTTTTATCCTACCGAATAAAAGCACCTCCCTGAACAGCATAAACCCTCGGCTAACTCAGAGTGCAGGATGCTGCCAGCGCGGGGTGTGCTCCTGCCCTCCTGGCCCTAAGTCCCAGGCTTTTTGCCACGGTTCAGACAAGGCAGTTTGCGACTGCTTCGAGGGTCTCCATGTAACACTGTCACAACATCATGTCTTGATGAGACTTGAATAAACTTTCGAAGTTACCTGCATTCCTCTGATGAAGGGCATTATATGTGCACAGTTTGTTTGCATTGTTGCCTAATTATGAACAGCAATTAAGACTTCATACCTACAATTGCCTTGAGTTCTTTACTACTACTACCAGCAAGGCATACAGCAAATTCTGTTCTGTATCCCGGTGCTGTAGAACAAGCCACTTCCATCAGCCTCACATCTTCAACTGACAGCAGAATGGCCCAGACCTGAAGCAGCTGACTCGATGTCACTGTGATTGTGGCTTACATGTACCTTAGCAGAGATTGTACACACCTTAGCAAACTGAATTAAAATGATAGTGCACAGGCATCCAGCACATACCATCCAGCCTGATTCTGCAGATCTTCAGACCATGAGTGAGCTTACCCGCAGGAGCAGTCCAGTCTGGGGACTCCCACTGATTACAACACTGCAGTGAGATGATTTGCATACAGAAAATTATTCATGTGGGTACGATCTTGTATTTATTCAGGCCTGTAGTCCCTAGGTACCATCAACTGTCAGTGACCTTCCTGGAGCTGGCAGTGTTCGGGACTTCATCGTATCCCACGCATCAGTCCTAACTCAGCGATTCATTTAACTGTGTCAGTAAGATTCATACATACCTTTAAGTGACTTGTGGAATGGGGAACACACAGAATACATTATGCACCTCTAATCTACAATTTAATTGTGCTTTGAAAACAGCACTCTTGGTAAAGAATAAAGCCGATGCTACTATTTTTTTTCCTGATTCTATTAGGTTGGATCAGATCGGGAAATCTGTGTGCAGGGGAGTAAGGAGGCAGGTACAAGCAGTCAGTGCAGGTGGCTTTAGTGACGCTATTTGTGAGAGCTCCCCAGAGCTGTGCACTGGGGCCCGTGACGGCTGACACACAGCAGCCAGAACACAAACGTCTTACTCAAGCGTGGCAGTTACTCATGGAAGTAGTTACCTTGAAGCCAGAGGGACTGAGCAGGGGGTTTATGTTATATTATTATGTTTGTTGCTGATGTATGTACATTGCAATCAGACTCAGAGGCAAACCAGAACATGGCCACGTTGTTTGGACAAACAGAGCAGTGACAGCCCCTCCTTCACAGATGGCATCTCTTGAAAAATGCTCATTTTCTGACTCTGCTGGGGACTTTTGCAACAATATATAGTGACTATATTTGAATGGGAAAGTCTCCAAATGGTGACTATAACTTCAGTACAAAGTATTATTAATAAATGAATTGACTTTGGTTTTATTAGCTAGAAAAATAAACCTAGGCTCATGTTGTTTGAGTGAAACTCAAATGAGGACAGACAACATTAAGAACACAACTAGTATAGAAACTACCACACAGTAAATCAAAGAACAAGAAAAGTACATGGCTATTAATGTTCTACTATAATATTCCTCACAACCTCTCTGCAGTGTGGAGAACTGCAAGCCAACATTTTTCAACTGCCCTAAAGAATGTGAAATGTAAATGTTTAGAAGAGTGTTTTTCTTGCCAAGCTGAGAGTAATCATAAACATTGGCTTCTAATACAAACATTTTAAAAAGATGCACTCCTTGCTGCCAGCTTTTGAGAGCAACACCATTTAAATTAGATTGGGGTCTCCTTGAATTCTTGACACTCCATTGCTGCCTTTTATTTGCCAAAAATTGCTGGATTGATGTTATGCTTGAATTTAAAGTATGAACTGCAGCTTTATTAAATATGCTGCTTAAATGTCGTGTGGAGAAACAATAAATTACCTGCCTAGGATTCATTTTGAGGACAGGCCTAAAGAAAATTTTGAAGGAAAAGAATGATTGTTTTAATTATGATACTTTATTTCTGTGGCATCATGAATGTGCTTGGTATTTTCCTGTCAAGTGGAGTTTATGGATTTGCTGAGATGTAACTTTGCCATAGCTAGTAATATACTATATATATATATATATATTAATAAAAGCAAACCATGACCTACTCCTACTGTACCCTCTCCACTTTTCAGCTGAGAGGTCTGTAAATATCATTGATAAACTAGTGCAGTAAACTGCCATTACAGACTTGGTTTTGGTAATATTGAAAAGCTGATGCTGACAGCATGTTATTTCTTCACGGTAACATCCTCCCATTATTTACTGGATAATCTTAGCCAGAATGTTCACATCTATGAAAACTGAAATGCTTTGTGAGCTAGAACTAGTTTCACCTGCCTGCTTTAGCTATATCACCATGAAATTCCAAACAAATCAAATTATTCAGTTTTAGGATTTTCAAAGTGAAATGTTTTAGCTTTTGGATCCAGAGTTTCCATTTTAGTTTAGTGCCTAAATATATTTTTAGAAACCCTTAAAGCAAAATTAAATATTTGAATCAAAGTATTCCCTTATGAACCAAAACCTCTTTTTTGTCACTGCCACTAGTGAACCAAATTTAGTATATTTTTAGAAAAAAGAGCTGTTCCTGATCACAACCCAAAGCATCTCCTTATACAATCAGTGTTCATATTCTTCAAACTCCCTCATTTTGCACCTTGATAGCAGATGGACTAGAGATGACATGGTAATTAGTGGGTCATGGCTATTCATCTTTGTGGTTCTTGTTTTGGTAAAGACTTTGAAATAACTTTGGAAAAATATGTTCTTAGATAAACTTTCCAGGTTTTACATGTAGCCTGCTGCTTGTTTGGAACTGCTTTGTTAATTTAAAAGAGGATTTTGAAAGGCAAAGAAGGCAGTTGTAGGTACCAAGCCCAGGGAAGTAGGTACTTAAAACAGGACCAAAAGTTAGTACTGTTTTGAAAACCTCATTACTGAAATAGCAGTGCTACGTAGTGAAATCATGAGATTTCATTTTCAAAAACAGTAACACATTTTTGGTTCATTCATTTCTTCCTTTTTTTATTTGTGCTTTGGGATGATCACACGCTACATCTACAGACTACTTCTGCAAGTATGGTAGCTAGGACTGTCCAGCCGCCATGTTCTCTCCTGGGTAAGCCCCATGCGAGAACAGCTGAACTGGACTGTAAGGCTTATGGTGAAAAGCCAGGAGAAAACACATTGTCACTATAAGCAGGAGATGTCTGCAGAAGACAGTGTTGGAATCAATTTCCTCCTTTTCTGTTTTGGTTGCTACAGAAACAAATAGGATTTTTAGATGGAGTTAACAACTGTTAACCTGTGTCAGAGAAACAGAGACCAAGAATAAGTGTGAGTGGGGAGAGGACCAGTCAAGCCTCACAGCATGGAAACATGGGAAAAAGACCCAACAGCAGAGAATAAGAGGATGTGAGCTGTACTGCTTGCAATGAAATAATGGGGAATTTTACCATTAAAGCA
>JAVJGJ010000002.1:7778827-7795227 GCA_035590215.1 Microhierax caerulescens | reverse complement strand
TAATGGTGAATTTTACCATTAAAGCAGAACCAAGTTATTCTTTCAGGTAAGAAAAGTACTGTAAATTACAAATACAGAACTCAGATTAAGAGGTTAAGACAAGAAACTGTTTTCTTCCCAGGATGAGCCAAGAAGCTGCAAAAGCTGTCCCTAAACCTGTGTATTCTAGCCAAGCTGTGGCAGAAGCCTTGCTTCCAGCATCCCTTGAGGGTGTGTTTACTTCACATGAACATTTATCATAGTTCTCCCCCCACTTCCTTGAGTTCTAGTGGCCTTCCCTCTCTTTTCCATGTGATTGAGTGCCTGCACTGTAATCTAAAATATACTGGAGTCAACAGATGTCTGCATTGTCTTTAATAGGCTTCGAATCAGAGCAGAGAGGTTATAGTTCTTAGGTTTATAATTTGTTTTGCAGATAAATTGGGACATTTTGATGTTGTTTTGATTTGAACCTGAGATAGCCCTAGAAATAACAGATGCAGCAAATATATAAAACAAAGTTCATGCCAACATGACAACCAAATGAGTTTATATATGTCATCCCAACACAAACAGGATCTTGGTGGCAGGACTAAGGAATGAAGGCTGAGTGTCCTGACTTCCCTCCTTGTGATTTTACCATTTGGTCATGCAAACTCCTGAAAATTATCATAAAATTGTGCAAAGAGTACCATCCGGCAGAGACCAGCTCTGCCTGGCTCCTATGGGCTTGCCAAGGCGGTCGGGGTAGTGAGGGAAGAGACACACAATTCATTTTAAGAAGGTTTTTTTCCCCCTTTTTGTCATCTTCTTTGTGGTGGTTTGTGAAATGCTGGGAAGGAACAGTACAATGAACAGAAAATGTTCCAAGGAAACCAGCCTTCTCCATGCCGTTGCCCAACAAGCACCCAGCATACCAACCACGGAGCTTTGCATAGGAGTGTATGACACACATGGGGGCTATGATTTCTGCTGGCACGAGGCCTCCCTTCCCTTTTGAATTCACAGAGCAGCGAAAGGGCAGAGAATCAGAGCCTCTCCCTGCCTGGTCAAGGCTCTCCCTCACCTCCAATACAAATACAGGTGCAAAATTATCGAGTCGATAGTTTTTTTGCATAATTTGGAGCCATAAAATGGAAGCTGCCTTTGAGCGTTTGGCTCTTCCTCTCTTGCAAGTTAGGGCCAGATGCAAAAGAGGACTTAAGCACCTACAACTCAGTAGGTTCCTCCCTGCTCAGGATAACATTTCTTCCAGTACCAGCAACTTTATGTCTAGACATGCCCAGAAATGCTGTGATCTGAGCAGCTTAGTACAAAGTTCCCACCTAAAACCCACTGGGATCCTGAAAGAAGTAAAGGAGCGTCTCTTTTCTCAGGACAGCCAATTCAGATGGAATATTGTGCACCAACCTGCACCTGCAGGACCCATCCCCTCACATGATACACTTGTAACTTTCTTTTAAACTTGACCAGGTAGGAGAGGTGCTACCTGGCTGGACAGCTTGGTTTTGACTGCCAGACCTGAGCAGGACGAGAGTCGTCCTTGGCCATTTTGCACAAGGGCCCAGGCCTGCCCCAGTCTTGAGGGATTTGTCTAGGAGGATAAGCATTCCCTCCGGGAGTGAGATTGTAAATCTGAAAGTTTCCAACACCAAGAAGAAACAAAAACGCAAGCCCCTTTCAAGGAAAACATAAATGTAGAGAAATAAAAGAAAAACCAAAAAACTGAAGAAACCACAGTTAATTTTGCTGGCTAATATCATGAAGACATGATAGTACTTGCAGCTTCCTGCTTGGACCTGGCTTGCTCCAAAGTTATTTTGTGTGTTAATCATGTGGTTTAGATGATGAAGATTAGGTCTGAGTGAGCTGATTCAGATAAAAGGGAAAAAGGCAGCAACCAAACCTTCACACAAAGCTCTAACCTAAACTTTTCTAAGATTTGAATAAAATACAAAAAAGTATTCACTTTTCGTTATTATTCTTTTGTTTTGCAATTAAGATTTTATATAATGGTACTATTTTTCATTAGCTATAGTTACTCATTCAAAGCTTTGACAGTGCACAGTGCTGTAAGGACAGCTGTTATCACTGCAAACACAAAGGTACACATTTCAAGTTCACAAAAGTACATTTCTGTCCCTTTTCCTGAACTGGGATTTTTAATATTTTTTTTTAATCCTTTTTACTGCTTCCAGTGTAACTACCACCATGCTACAGAAGTTTCTGCCTAGTTTTGTTTTCTATGCATCCTAGTCTGGAATGTTCAGTTCCAGATTTCCTGATAAAGACTGCAGCCGACAGCTAGCAATTTGGCCAATCTTCCTTAAAAAAATAGGTGTACAAAATCATGTTCCAAAACCTAAATGGAAATGTGTGAGTGGTCTGATTCTCAAAACAAACTAAGAGCTGCTTGCTGCTTGGTAATTTTAAAAATTAAGACTATGTTCTTTAGCACTTTACTACGTAATGCTTTTAGATACCTATTTTTAAATGGTTGTCTCAGCTGATCGTGTACTTTTGTGCTTGATTTGCACATATTTAGTATGTGGGGAACAAGGGAAATAATGCAGTGACTCCACTTATGCACAAGCTGGACAACTCTTTGCAGATGTCAAATACATGCTCAGATATTTGCTCATGCGGACATTAGGCATAGAAGTACAATTGTAACTACTGGCCTCATCCTCCGTTGCTTTTAAGTTATGCAGTCAGAGAGCCTGGCACCTGCAGATGTGCTAGACAGCATTTTACACACCCTGTGGGCTTGCTATGAGTCCACGGGTTTGACTGCCCAGTCAGTCATAAGACAGTGGGGAATCAGGCTCCAGGTCTCTCCTATACGAACACTCCTGTTTAGAGAATCGAATCTCCTGTGTTACAGTCTGCTCTAATACACCAGTGTTTGGGAAAGCTGACTGGAAATGCCCGTAACGGACTGGCTGCGGGGGACAGGTTACCGGTCAGGGAGATACCATAACATCAGGCATTTCACAAGATGGCTGGACCTTGATCCTTCCAAAGTGCAGGCAAATAAATGAGATGCGCAAATTAGGAGCCTTGCTCCTTCACTGCAGTCACTGGCAAGAGGCAGGTACCTTCAAAAAGAGGTCGAGCTTCCCAAATATTAAGGAAACAGGGACTATAATAGTTCAGTGACATTAATCCAAGCCTTCAAGCCTTAGAGACGAGTATATGCAAAATAAAGTCTCACAGCAGGACACAAGAGTGTGGCAAGCACTGCCATTCAGTTGCTGATTCTTCTGCACACCTGCGGTTACTGGTTTTGAGTGGGTACGAGGAAGGGAGCTACTTTTCCTGACCGCTGCTGTTTGTGCAGTGCTTCAAACCCAACTCCAGCCAGGATATCTTGAAAGCGGAATGAGTAAGTCAGCTCTAGAGAGTGACTTCCATCCTTCTAAAGAGTCTTGAATTAACATTTGAACTTTTTGAATGCTTCTTCTAATTCAACCAGACTCTTCTGAGAACTTCAGCCGTCACTAATTAAGATGTGCAACCATTTATCTGTGGTTCATCCGTGCACTTAGCAGTTTTTACTTTAGTGGGACTTGGTGGCGCAAAGGGTCTGTGCTGAGGTGAATGCCAGCTGGAGAAACACATGGATAATGAACTCTACGCTTTTATATTAACTCTCTTGCCCCTTTCATAGTTGGGAATGGTACTGTGCCCTCAGATTTAGTGTGAAAACAAATAACCTGCTTCAAAAATAAACTGCCCTAGGAAGTGTCTTTGAAATTTTTTTTAATGCCGAATTGAAAAAAGTGTAATGTGGATGTAAATAATTTTCCCTGCAATGAATGCAGTACAAACAACCCAGTGTGTGGCTAATACCTGAGAGCTGGAACATAAAACTGTATAAACACAACAGCGAATCTGACAGGTCTGTTTTATTTCTCTTCTTCCTCCATATCCCCCCAGTGTAAATGAATAAATATTAACGAAAAAGAGAAGCAATAACACTTACTTATTAAGTTTTCTCCTTTTATTTTCTGATCATGCTTAATTTAAAAGCATTTTGGTGTTACATTTACTCATATATATGGTTGTTTGAGCCTTTTATTAGCCATGATTCATTCTGCATATCAGCATGAAGTGGTGCTCATGCTTTCAGTCTATATCTGTTCCGTGATGCTCGGTTATCTTCTGCCCTTGAGCTACTGGTAGGTATGGATTTGCATGTACACTGTTCTCCTATGACAATAGTATGCCAGGAATGACCGGTCTGGTATTACCTGGTCAGGTGAGGTTCCATTCAAATAATGCACATGCCACCAAAACAATTCAGATCAAAGGTCTGTCTTTCAACAGAATTAAAATGTAAGGACTTCTAAAGCAATTTTAGCAGTTGGCTTTACAAATGAACTTATGTCAGCTGCTCTGTATGATGACTGACTAAATTACTTATATATCTAATCTTATCTAGCTATCTGTCTGTCTGTTTTTCAGCATTTCAGTACCCATCACCATATTATCTAGGCGCCACCATAAGATTAAGAAGCTCTGCAGTGACATTCTCAACATGGTCTGTTCAAAGGTCATTAGCAGAACCTTTCATACTGGGGAAGATCGGAGGAGAGTACGGAAGTGAGCCGCAGGAGGAGAGAAAAAGGAAAAGGAGGCGGAAAGGTGCTGGTGCCATTTTGGTTGTGCTCAGCCTGTGGCTCGCTTAGCTAGTCCTGAATTACAGGAGCCTCATGTCAGCTGCCTTTATTCTGCTGCAGGGACTACGGTATGTGTTGTGCACTGCTGTTGCCTCAGAAAGTTATCTCACATGGCCTCAAGATTCTGTCCCTGTGCTTTCTTCAGATGCTGTTTACATGCTTGGTCTTTATGATTTCTCTATATTACTGCCTCAGAGCAGGCCATTTCTCTCAAAAACTCCTAGTAGAGAGCAAGCACTGCAACTCGGGGAACCACCTTCTCCAAACTAATACATCAGGTTCAAATCCTATTTTTAGCTTAGCATGCAAATGCTACAAACTTTGTGTTTGAAGAAGCCAAAAAGGGTGGTTTTCAACATATAAAAAGTTACATAGGACCCATGGAATCAGGACAGATGATTTTATCCCATGAGGCCCAATCCTGCTTCCACTGAAGTCGGTTGCTGTAGCGTCTCTTATTGCCATGAGCACATGCTGAGGACGACCTGGGGAACTTGCGTTATGGAAAAGAGGCACTGGACGGATTGCGCTCACTGATGCAGTCTGTTGCTACTTTTTCAAGGAGTATACTGGTAAGTGAAAAATTTGCCAAAGCATTTTTTTTTTTCATCACTGCAATTAAGAAGCCTGGTTCGGTCTTGAGGAGACCCATGACAGTATGTTGACGTGTTGCTCAAACAAACCCCTGGAGGTCTTTTGTACCCCTTTTGGTACAAAAACACTAGGGGATTTACACTAGGGGATAAATAGGTGGTTCCAAAGCGGGAAGAGCCAAAGTTGGAAGCTAACCACAATACGTGGGTGTAAACGATTACCAAAGGCTTCCAGTAACTCTGCTATCATCAGAGACTGGCTTTATGGGTATGGCCTCAAGAAGTTTCCCTCCACTTAATTAAAGAGGCAGATAAGTATCTAGGTGGAGTGTGCAGATAGGTTCTGAATGAGTTATCCACTAAGGCTGGTTCGCTGCACCTATTGTTAAAGCCAAAATATAATATCAGATTAATGCATTATATTTGCCTATTATAGCACTATGTCATCATTATATGACATGTTATAATTAAAGCCCTGCATTAGAAACAAAACTATTTGGCTTGGGATAAGTTGCCTTTATGACTTCTGTGGTTATGATTTCCTCCTTTTCTTAACCCCTTAAAACTGCATAATATAGCTATTTGTAACTGTATAAAGAAAGTTTCTAGTTTCAGATTCTAATCTCAGGTAATTCCATGTAAATAAAGTCAAAATCTGGCACATAGTCTTTTCCTGTGTCTGAATATTTGCTAATAGAGGGAAATCCATGTTGTTTGGGTCGAAGATGGGCATTAGATTAAAGAAGAGCATGCATAACTCACCATCTAGCCCTCTCAGCTGGCATTCAGGTGTCCACATGAGTTCCTGATTTTGTACAATTCCTCATTACTTTTCAGGAGAGGAAGCCACTCAGCATACTTTCACTACTTTCACTCTTACTTTTTCCTTCCTGGAACTACATGAGGAAAAATTCATTATTAGACTAGTTTCTGGACTTAGCTCTCAGGAAACCATGCTCACAAATGCAAATCTGCAAAATGGGTGTGTGACTGCATGCCTAACTTGGAGATACGATTAAGATTACAGTTTGGGTAACTGACTATGCTAATATGTTTAATTACTGATTTGCATATGCAAGCTTTTAAATTTCAGTAGTTGGTGATTCATGCAGTGAAGTGCCAACCTTAGCCCTGCTGTCAGATTCAGACAGGGTATGCCAGCAGTACCCCCTCTCCCCCACACCAAATGCACAGAGCAAGCGCTGTCACCAGTCAAGGTGTAATCTCCCGAAAATAGCCAGGCTTTGTCTGTCTGAGACGTGAACACTGTAGGGCGATGAATCCTCCTGCTGTTATTTGGTAGCAGCCTTTATTATTTAATATTTTGCAATACTCTTATATAAATCTAATTGCTGTCTTTTATTTCACTAACTGAACTGTGTGTTTCTTTGGTTGGAGGTGACCACCTTAATGAAGGTTAATGATGAGAGGACAGGTAGCTGCCAATAGCTAGGGGTGATATCCCACTGCCTTAGTCAATCAGTTGGTGAGAGTTTATTCTGTTGCTGCAATGCTTGTAACTCAATAATTTGCTTCCTGATTTGTGGATGACCTTTCACCTAGACTTGGAGGGTGCTGGATTTGGCCTTGGGAACTTGTTTGTACAGTTTCAGGGCTTAAGCACACCAGGAACTATTTTATTATTTCTGTTTCATTTAGACCTTGGAAATGTGCATTTTCTTCGTGGGGGCAATTGCTCCCCTGCAGGAAGGTCCTAAGTGTAAGTGCCAGATGTCTCAGATCATCAGTCTGGGAGACATACAGACTTTTGATTTATATAGCTTACTGGAGACACATTTTTAGCATTTCACCTAAAACAATACAATTCCTAAAGTGAAAAGTAGAAAAGTAAAAACAATAATATGCAAAAGTGTGATTATTTTATTTTTTTGTCCGGAAAAATTATTTCACCAGCTTTTGCCAATGGTACCCTGGTCACTGCTCGAGGGGAAACTTCCCTCTACTGCTGCTTACTCACATGAGTAAGTCACTAAACTTGATCCCACTGTGACTGCTCCTCTTCGCACAGAATCGGTGGCTGCGGAGGGATGACTCAGAAGGCAAAACAGGATATAATGGGCCACACATGGGCATTCCAGAAGAGTGTGTTCTCTCCAGTGCTAATTAACTTTCTGCTCTGCAAAATACTTAGCAATACGAAACATTGCTAATTTCTTTTTTCTTTAAACATTTCCATCAGCCTCTTAAAGGTGCTTTTATGAACTCCATTCAGTCTTTTTCCATGTTGATTGATGAGTTAGGCCTAATGACGTGAACGGTTAATTATCATGACATGTTGTCCCTGAACAGTGTGTTATTCCATACTTAATAAAACTGCAACAATACCCACCAACGTCAGGAATTACATACTGATTCCTTCAAAAAGAAGGGAATTTGGAAGGAAAATGCTAAGGGCTCAATGAAATTCTGCGAAGGCAGAGCTCAGATTCAAGGTTCGAGCAGGGAAGACAGTATCCAGCTTTGAAGGTGATTTCAAATACCCTGAGAAGTATGAGGCATGATAAAAATATGGCCCTTGCAGAGGATTTCATCATGAGGGATAGGCTTCTTTACTCACTGAGTGAAAAAAAATTACTTTCTAATAGCATCTACCTATTTTACATATATAATGAGCCAAATTCTGTGTGGTCACGTTACTGTCTGGGAAGTGCTGGGAGTGAGGGACAGTTGTGCTTCCAGTCATTTTCACCAGAAGACTTTCCCTGCTGAATTCATTCATATTTTTAGCCTTTAATATAAGCTTTAAATAATTAATGCATGGTATTGTCAAGGTCTCATATCTCATATTTCACAGTTCCTTAAACAAGTAATACCTGAGACATATCCAGGAACTATCTGTCTGCAGATAAAAGAACTGAAGCAAAGAAGGGTGTAATAACTTCCCCGAGATCTGAAATCAGTTTGCAGCAACGCCAGGTACAGGACACTTTTCCTTACTCCAGAATCACTAGGTCATCACTCCTCTTTTCATCACTCCAATTAATGTGGCGCTGGGTCTCCACAGCAGAGGCTGAAAAGAGATCATCTGGGCTTAACATTTGGCACAGAACCAGTTCAGGGGTCCCGCAGCATGCCAGGTCCCCCTGACTTACTTGGCTGCGTGGTGTGGCCAAAGCCCTGCTGAGATCCCTGGCTAATGTTTAATCCTTGTGGGGAGGCTGGAGGACAGCACAGATTAGCTGAGGCAGGCGTTTATTTGGAGGTCACATTCACCTCCCATCTCCCCTCGAGACATGGTGGTAGGTGGAGGAGGGAAGAACGTGGTACTGCATTTGTAAAGAAGCTTCTAACAAGTGGGCTTTTACGGGCTAGAGTTTTACACAAGAATGATTTGATCCTAAACAACCATGGATCTTGATAAGCTGTGGATGCAGGAGGCTGAGTCGGTCGGAGGTCCCAGGACATAAGAGAGTGAAAGGCAGCGATCCTCATAGGCGAGCTTTATGCAATATGAAAAGATTTTTACACGGATAATTAATTTTCTCATTTGTCCTCTTCACTTCCTTAAGAACCCTTCCACATAGCCAAGTGCCAGTGACAAACCCTTCTCAGAATAAAGCCTGTTTTGAAGCAAGTGATTGTCACAAAGGTCTGAAATGCTGATACCAGAAATGCTTCTTTTGGCCCAGCAGAGACTAAACGTTTCAGTGGTGAGAATGGTTCATAAGAAAGGAATACAGGGCTGTTGGGAGATGGTCCTCACCCTCTTCTTTAAATCCATGAGGATGAAACCAGCGTGCTTTTGCATGGCAGCACAGCCTACCCGTATTTTCACAGGCAGAAACACATGCTGCAAGGATAACTTTTCTTTGAGGAGGAAAACCAACCCCGTTGTTTTTGGCCTTTATAGTAATGAAGATAACTCTCAGGGTGGGAGCAGCATGTGAAAAATAAAGCAACATCTGCCTCAGTCTGCAGAAAACAAGAAATAATAGACATGAGAGGTCCATATTGCCTCTTCATTATAGGAATTTGTTGATGAGAAGGCTAAGAAGGTACTAACTTGAGAGCACAGGTACTACCTTGATTAGCAGTTTCATAGTCTTGTAAAAAGCATCTCATTTTGCTTTCCCGAGCAGGTGGAGCTTTGTTGGCAGGTGGAGCCCGGGAAAGGGTTACCACTATTTTTTTTCCCACATCTAATGCTACCTTGAATGATAAAGTGGAATTATTGCACAGGAGAGAGTGCTGTGGCACACTGCAGGCTGCATCCTCCAGCCCTGCTCCACAGGCTCCCTAATGGACAGTCACTGCTGGGAGGGGGTGTGCAGACCCTTAGGAGGTATTTTTTCCTGAGCTGTTCACGCTGCCCACCCTGCAGAGTGCACTGCTGCCCCCTGTGACCCCTGCTCGGGGAGTGAAATGTCTTAAAGCAGGATTTTTGCCTCTGTTTTTTTTAAAAAAGTAACATTTTAGTTCCACCTATCATAGTAAACTGACTCTAATGCCAGTAAAGCATGCCTAATTGGCAGGATTTAGAGACTGATCATTTCAATTTATGCCCAGAACAGGTAGGGTAGCAATGAAAGCCTCTCCCACCCAACCCCACCCCTTCTCACCGATGTGCCTCATCCCTGCCCTGAAGGGACCACCTGGAGGGCTGAGAAGGGAGTTCCCTCCCTCTGCGCAATAAAAAGGCACAGTCCTACAGTAAATACCAGGTTAGGCTTACAGCTGTTTAATAGTTACTGTACCTCTGGTAATAAAGCTCTTGCAGGGCTCGTGCAGAAGAGCACCTGCTAGTGAATTAATGCAAAAGCAGGAGCCATTTGCTAAGGTTTTGCCTCTAAGGACTTGGCAGAAAACACCAGAGTGGCATTTTCACTTCACGTTACCATGAGGTCAGTGGGAAAATAGTTCATTGCCCCTAGCCTGTCCGTTGGAAACGGTTCCCATCACTGCCACAGCTTGCAATAGCCTTCCCAGAACCATATGCTGTTTGGTATCGCTTCCTTCTTTTCAGGCCTCTCCACCACATGGAGATCTGCCTTCTTGACCTTTTTATCAATCCCTTTCCCATCTGGCAGCCTCGTTGGAGAACTGTATCCCCTACACCCAGGCACAGTACTGTATTACAAGAGGTTTGATTGCATCATTCCTACCTACTCTGAGTGCCCCGTCCTTCACAAGCCAAAATCAAATCCACAGGAGCTAATTGTGGAGAAAGGAGCAATCAACCCATATTTATTATTGACAGAGGAAGAACTACCAAGGAGTAGTGGTATTCCCCTGTAAAGTGAGAACATGTGTTCATCTAAATAAAATGCTGGGGGGGGGGGGTTTGCTGGGGAAAGCAAAAAAAAAGCAAGCCCTGTACAATCACCATGTCACTGTGAGCCTTTAGTGAATCAGGCTTATGCAACAGCCTAAGAACTAAAATAAAAATAACATTTTCCAGTAGCCATTAGTAGCGCTCAGATTGCCCAATGCAGGCATCATTGCTTTTCTCAGCATCTGCTTTATCAGTTGTCTTCAAGCCCATAGAAGTCCATGGTTCTTGGCAGCAGCTCTTGCTGATGTGGAGTGGGTTGTTGCTTAAGAAGCCTTTGATCAGCAGCCAGGTACTAACGCCATGCTCCGAAACGGTGGCTTGCCAGACCTGGCCGGCATACAAACTGGATGGGCTCCTTCAGTAGAGTAAGGAGGTAATCGGGATTCTTTTTGGCCTGTTTGAGTGCATCTCATTTACCGTCTTTCTGGACATCCAGATTTTCTATCATGGTTTCTTTCCCGTGCCGCAGGTCCATCAGAGCAGTGTAAGCCAGAGGCCAGGCAGCTGCAGCTGAGGCTCTAGAAGGATCCGTTTCGGCAGAGCACTTGGCACATCCAAAACACTAAAGCTTGTGTTCAGCATCGTTTCGCTTCTGCTCGGGTGGAACATACACTCAAGTACTTTGTGGAATTGGAACCCAACAAGACCTGTTAGAACATGGGCTGTTATCCCACTTGTCAGATGTTTTGTTGTTTGGGTTTGGGTTGGTGGGTTTTTTTCTTGGGAAATGCAAAAATGCTGAAGCCACTGTCACCTCCTTTTATACAGGAAGTGACAGCCACATCAGCCCATGTGCATGGATAGTTCTCTTGAATTTGAAAAGACATGAAAAATCAAAGTGGCCAAAATTTGCTAGGGCATGTGCTGTAAAACTGAGCAAGGCACAAAGATTTTCCCAGAGACACTGTGATCTCAGATCCATGTATATACAGATCCATGTAAATACATCCATGTAAATACAGATCTATGCATTTACCATTACTCATGCGAGTAATAATAGTTCCACCGAAATCGCTACAGCTACATGTATAACATGAAGCACATACAGAAGATCAGGATCTAAATATATAATAGGCAAATATACCTGCAGCTATGGCAACTGCTTTTATAACTAGAGATGCACATATGTGCTTACAGCTTCTATTACATTTAGGGGGTAGCTGATAAGCTAAAGATGAACTGGTGAAAAAGCCAGGATGAGAAACTGTGTCTTTGGTTTCAAAGCTCATTGTTTATCCCTTGCATCTTAATTTCTGTCAGTGTTCTGCACTCATTAGCTCTGCAACTATGTAACTTGCTTTGAATGTAGTTAAGACACTGCACCCAATAGCTAAAGTCATATATGAAGGCCTTCTGCCTTCTCTTCTATTCCTTCAGATTTGGGGACTCAACCCAGCACTGTTCTTTAAGCACAAAAATATTTTCTGCCACTGCGAGTGGTCATCGATAACTCAACAGCAAGAAAGCGGTCCTGCTCGGAAGGTAACTTTCTTTACAGAGCTGGCACGAAAGCTGGCTGGTGTGCTGAAGTGTGAGTGGCTATGGTCCAGCTTGCATTCCTTTAAGCAACCAAACTCCTTGATAATTACTCCTTTTTTTGTAATTCTACCCATCTTGTTGTGCCAAGTTATCCCACCGATTTTATTCTGCTCATGTACATTTAAATGTCAGATACACTGAAGTATTTTTTTATCGCATTGCATCTAGGTTTGTTTTCTGCCCTTTTGTATTTCAAAAAAACAATAGAGAGAGAATCTGTGGTTTACTGTTTCAAGACACCTAGGCTCAGAGAAGGGTGGCAAATCACTGTCAGAAACATCCACCCCCGAGTTATTGTCTAGATGGCAGAGGCTGGGGAAATTAGCAAAACAATGTTTCTGCTAGGAAGCCACCACTGCTCGCCTTCTGCTTCTCCAACCGGCTCCAGGCACTTTCTCTTGTTCTTGTGATTCCCTTCCTGAATTACTTCAGCCAAGTAATTGTTTCATCATGTTGCACTGAAATATTTTCCCATCGTGTCACCATGGCATTAATTTCTAAAACCAAAGCTCCTCCACTCGCTTATAGAAAGTATATCACAAACCTTTTGTGGACCCGGCTCCCAGGTGAGCTAATGGAGGAGGGGAATATGGCAGGTGAGGCATTAGAGGGATTTTTGCATTGTTTGAAGGAGGCTGTGAGTCCTGTTACTGTAATTTCTAGGCAATATCAATGAGCTGCTTACAGAGGCTTAATGAACCGCTGTTGCAATACACTAGCAAGCCCAAGGTATTTATAGACAACAAACAAGCCATTGCGCTTGGTTTCTGTGGGGATAGGGACCACAGCATCTTGTGACCTCTATCAAAAATTCAGTTCTTTCCTCTGACTGTCACAAAGTACAGAGGTGTCTGCGTTCGAGCTGATCAAAACCAGGTCTGCTGACCGAGCCAGCATTTCTGTAGTGGATTTTATCTTGCAAATTGTATGAAATTATGAGACTTAACTAAAACCTCTGATTTAAATACCCTGAACTCTGAGAAAGTGCTTTGATAGCTATGTAATGTGTGATACAGGAATCCCAGAGGCAAGAGCAAATAGGAGAGGGCAAGGTGAAAACTGGATGTAGATCAAAGTCTTCCTTAGCTTTTAATTAGCTAGAAAATATTACTGGAATTTATTGTATGAATAATTGTAATAGTGGATATATAGATTTGTGAAAACTTTAAAACAAATGAGGGTTAAATTTGGCATTGCTCTGTGAAATTGTGGCAAACAGTCGGAAGGTTTGGAACTAGATGTGTCCCTATTGTAAATGTAGATCAATTCGCCTCAGCAACTATTAACCCATTTAACCTCATTTTGAATCCCAGCCATACAGTTTTTCACACCCAGGCAGATCTAGCGACCAGAATTTCTAGGAGGGGAGCAAAGCCTTTTATTCAAAACATAACACTCGAACAATGTAGCAGGTGGGGAAATGATCAGAAAAAGGCATTTTGATTTCCAATTGAGTTTCCAATAGATCAAATTGAGCACATCAGAATGACAGCTGTCACCCGAGGATGGGTGTGCTGGCATCATACCCCGGTGGCCACACTGCTGCCGCCAGCATCTTTTCAACGAGAAACTCCCCTGGAGTTTCACGTAGTTTTGCATCAAGCTAACACTGCACCATAAATTTCACATGATCCTGATGTCAATCCAAGGCCGTATCTAATCTTTTTAGGTGTTTGCATACTCACCAGGTTGTGCTGCTCGTCTGCCCAGGCTGGGGCAAAACAGCCTCAGTTCACCTGAAACAATCGGGAACCTCAGAAAACCTCAGGGTATTATCCAAGTGTAGAAACACTTTGAAAAGTTTAGCTTTATGTTGCAAAGATTAAACTCTTGGACTATGTTTTGGGTCCCAGCAAAGAGTTAAATAGAACTTCATTCTGTTAATGGTTTCACTTGTTTGTTCAGCAAGTATCTCAAAAGAGAACTAATTCCCTCACATATTGAATGTACAGGTTTGGCCACATGGTTTTATTTTTACTTTATTGATTGATAAAGTGTTCAGAATTTGAATGGAATTGTTTCCCTGGGAGTAATTAGCTATATTCCCAGTTTGTTTAGGTGTCCTGATTAATGTAATGTGTTAGGACCCTTTCAACTTTCATGCAGAGGTTTAAATTTTTCTCCACACTTCATGTTAGTATATGAGGTTTGCCCTAAAATTCTGGCTGTTAAGCATTTGCATAGACTTAAACATAAAAAAGGCTAACACTCCAGAGAGCAGTAATAAAACTTCTTTTGCATTAGCAATTGGTAGCAAAAAGAGTTAGAATCAAATTCATCATTACCCCCCGTCCACCATATAATATCGAGTACAAACTGAATGCAGAACCCTGCCCTTCCAGTTCCGTGGTGCTTCAGACTCACTTTGTGTCAGTATGAATGACAGGAAAATGCCAGACAATGCTTATTGTATCTTAAGCAGTATCACCATAAAAAAAAAAAAAAAAAAAAAAAAAAGATGTGTAATTTGGCCTCATATACATTTTTTTCTCTTTATTAAAGCAGATACGGAGTTGCATTGATGTTTATTCTGGTCGCAGCTAATGAAACATTACTTAAAAACTAGCTGGTGTGAGAGTAACTTTGTATTTTTATACATATCCACTTCAATGACAGTTGTTCTAGCAATGAAACTGTAAAAGTAAACATTGTGCCCAAAGTATTTTTTCAGGTTGTAATTTTGATATTTGAAAGCTATTGCAGAATTTCAATGAGGAAAAAACCATACTGTTATCAAATGTAACCAAGTCTCCTGCCCAATAACCCTTCGGTGCACATGTGCAGTTTGGGTGATTTTATTTGATAGAGGGGAAACAATTAGCATAGAAACAAGCATACATTTTCCTGCATCTTCCCAGAGTCGCTAATGGAAGGCAGTGGGAAAAGTGTGAAAGCAACACCGCAGTGTTGGAGCTGCACAGGGTTATACATGCTTTGGGCAGATAAGCAGAAAGTAATAATGCCTATTAATAGATAGAAGAACTACTAACAAAATTATAATTGTATTTTTAAATATGTTGTGTTAAAAGGATCCATATGATTCCTTTTGCAGAACTAAGCACAACTGAATGCAAACACCTAGCAAATGATAAACCCGTGCTGGAAAAGGGAGGTCAGTGCTCGGGATTTGATCCTACCGGCTTATTTCTACATAGGAAGAAACTCTGTTATTTGAGTAGCAATGAGAAAGACCTGTATGAGTCAGTCAATGTAATAAATAATTAAAAGGGGGTGGGGAGGAGGGGAAGCCCAAATGAAATGCTGTTTCCAAACTTCCATAAAATTCAGAAGAGACTACTGAAGTGCCTTAACTTCTGTGCGTGGTTTGCCTGTATATAGACTGCAAAGTCCTACCACCAGCTGTACTGAAGGAACAGTAGGAAGAGGAGCGCAAGGGACCCCGTCAGAGACAACCGAAATGTACCAAGTACTGCTCCCAGCCAACAGAATCTTATTTGTAATGGGAAACTGTATCAATATTTGGAGCTGAGGCACTGTTTGGACAGGGATTTTCCAATTCCCCCACTGTGATGAGAAAAAGTATTTGGAATCTTTTGTCTGCTTTATACTTGGAGTTTTCTCAGATTCATTTCCAAACTTATTTTTTTCCAAACTTTTTTTTCTAGGAAATGTTTTAATGACAGGAGCTTTTTCATTTGCTTGCTTGTAAAGCAGGGTATTTTGTGACCTCCATGCATTTAATTAGCGCTACAAAGCTCCTAAAATGTTAGTTATGTGGGTAATACAAGATTAAGAATGAAAGATTGGGGAATTCTCTTTCTGACTCTTTAACGGATTCCTTCTGAGACTAGTGTAAAATTGGCATGTTTAGGTCCTCGATTTTCCTGCCTGTAACTGCATCTTTCTGACAAAAGCTCATTGCTGTCCAAGTTTCCTCCTGAATGAGAAATCTGTCATCCTAATGAAGAGATACACTGGAATACAGCAGTAATTTAAACATCATTCTTTAAATCGCAGCAGCACCACCCTAGCTCTCCTGAACTGCAGCAGGCAAAGGTTGAGGATGGGGATTAGCTCACTCATGCCTGGCAGAGCTCTATCGCCAAAACTGGACTATTATTTAAACAAATATAAATACCTTTAGTACATCTTATCTTTCTATCTACCCTGCTTTCCAGCCCCCACAAACGGAACTTTTGATGGAAGCTGTGTCATTAAGAAAGAGAGAATTAAAGGGAGAAAGAGAGAAGGGGGGAGAGAGAGGGGGGGTGAGGGGGAGAGAGAAAGAAAGAAAGAAAGAAAGAAAGAAAGAAAGAAAGAAAGAAAGAAAGAAAGAAAGAAAGAAAGAAAGAA
>JAVJGJ010000002.1:7742654-7765102 GCA_035590215.1 Microhierax caerulescens | reverse complement strand
GGTGGGCTGGGCCCCGACGGGCCCGGGGCTGTGGCGGGGGTCGCCCCAAGGGGCGCGGGGCTGGGGCCGGCCGTGCCGCGGGGTGCGGGGCTGCAGGCCGGGAGGCGCCCACAGCGTTTCTCTTCCCCGCAAAACCGGCCAAGGGAAAGGCAGCCCAGGCAGCCCGCCCGGCCGACGGCAAGCGCGGGAGCTTGGCTGCTGCTCGAGGTGACAAGTTTCGCTTCAGTGCATGTGCTCGCTGAGCTGCGCCGAGACACCAGCCTGGCAGCTCAAGGGGCAGAGAGAGGGGACCTGGGCCCTTGAGTTTCTGCTTTGGTCTTATCTTCCCAAAGCTTGCTGTTTGTTAGAGGTCAGTAAAACAACAGCAGCTGTTTGACTGCGCTACAGACATAACTGCAAATTCCTCACAATAAAATACCTGATTTGCTTTGAGCGTTGCTAGATGTTCCTGCTATTCCTGCTGTTCATTCGCAGGTGATGTGCTAGGAAAGGGAAGACGTGTTTCCAGCATCTTGCAGCTCACAGCAGCTCAGCAGGGCAGCTGAGCTTGCACGTTCAAGGCAGTTACTGGAAAGGCAGGTGTCCTTACTTGTGCAGAGCCAAGTAACGATAGAAAGCAAAGGCATTCGTTAGTTTTTCAGCTTTCTAGACTCTTCAGGGCAAGCCTACCCGTTTCAGCTTGTGTTGGTCACCACTTTCATCCCTTGAGTGAAGATGGTGTGTGACATCTGTCAGCTGGGCGAAGTACGCAGTCCTGATTCAGGCAGTGACCGATTCCTGTGCTTCACGCAAAAGCAATCACTAATTTCACTGTTGCACTCTGCTCTTGCTCATAAGGAAAGGCTTTTCCTCCCCAAAGAACTTACTACCCTTATCTGTAGCTGTAGGCAGAAGTACCTGGGAAGCCTGGGAAGTCAGTCATACATGTAGAGTGATGTCTATCAGCAGTAAGCTGTGATGATGCATTAGGTGTCAAACTTGTCTCTGGTATTACATAAATAACTTACACAATGTCAGAATGTGTTAGGGTGGAAACACATGATGTTGAACTACTGAATTCTTAAGAGCACAGATTACATATAATTGTGCAGAGTGAATATGACTCAGGAGTATTTCCATCACTTCCTTAAGCATATACTTTGTGGCTTAGGCGCCTTATTCCTTCATGCAGGACATACTTACAAATTTGAGTGCTCTTTAAACAGACATTACTGGTGTTGACTCCACTCCTTAGACTGATTTGCCTTCCCAGTCTGTCCAGCACTAGGGCTGCATTTCTGGACTCTGGTATCTCCAGACAGTCATCTTGGGATCCCTGTGTTTAGAGTACAGCAGGTTTTGCATAAACTGCACTCATGGGACTTGCTAGAAAGGAGCCTGGTGTTTCCCTGCAGTCAGCTAATTGTTCTATGAGGATCTACCCACTTAGCACCTCTAATCAGGGTGTGGGTTTCTTATACAGAAAGTGAGTGTTAATTAACTCTTACTTTCATTACTCCAGGGATCTCTTTATACAATCTCCCACATTGTGACCTGATGCTGTCTTGAAATATGCTCATTCTTGTGTCTTAATTTAATTCTAGGATTCTCTCCTCTGCTACTGCAGAGGATATTAATTTATATACTCATGGCCTTTCTTGAACCAAACTCTGACCTGTAAAAGTATTTCTTCACACTTTAAAATACTGCATTGTAGGCACATTGGAGATAATACTGATCCTCCTTTTTTGTTCCTAGTTTCCTTTCCATTGTGTGGTATAGTTGAGAAGAAGGACTTGATTTAGTATTTAGGAGGAGAAATTTGATCCGGCAGTAGGTCAATGTAGAGGAGTAGGAAAGAAGCTCCTGTCCTGAACACACGCCAGACAGCTGAGCATGCCTCTGCTCCTGTGAGAGGATGTGCACCTCATGTGTCGTCCTTACTGATTGTTCCCCTGCAAGTTGCTTTGCCTTAAACTCAGGTGGTGCAAAGTGTATAAGGCTGAAGGAGAGCATGGGGAAAGGGCTGCAGGGCTAACTGCTCTAGGAAGCCCTGGGCTGACTGGCCCCCTAAAATAGGTGAAGACCGACCTGTCTGCCTCAGAGTGTGTTAAGAGCTAACTACAGCCAGGGCCCTTCTGAGCCAAGGTGACAGCTCTGATCTCCTTCTTGGATTTAGGCATTAAAGGTCTGTTTCTGATACCTTAATCTATATGGGTCTCGCTCTGAGCGTTCCCTTGCTCTCAGCATCGGTGTGCCTTGTGAGGATCTAGCAGTGATTGACAGGCAGAGGCTTTCTGCTGCTAATCCGAATATTCAAAGTGTTACCATACTGTGATGTGTCTGTTCTCTTTTTGTAAGCAATAAATTAGGGTTTTGTAGGGGTACAAAGTATTGCAGTGAGGTACAAGAGAGAATTTGTGCCAGTTCTTTCTCTGCTTATCCTGTCTCTTGTCTCTGAATGGTCATAGTCTTCTGCCTGGGGCAGGAAGGCAAAGAGGAGACTGCAGAAGTTAAGTAAGCAAGCTTAAATAGTATACTGCGATGTTAGGAAAACTATTCTAGGGCTGCCAAAATAACAGGATGATGCTTTTCCCTGTTAGTACAACAGCTTTATTTACAAGCTCTGAGACTTTAAATATTACAGATCATAAGGTGATTTAACTGCGGGGCATCAGAGGCCAGAAATTTGTTCCCAGATTCAAACGCTGAATATTGAATGAAATGCAAATTTGAAAAAAAATGTAAGATGTAGCAGCATGTTATGCCAGCAACCACAGGGAAAAGGAAACTAGGACAATGTGAGATGATGTCTGGTTTGTCCCTGTTATTTGGGCAGGGGTGGAGGGAAGGGGCTAGTAGTGGCTCAGGGAACAGAAAATGCACACCTCCCATGGACACGCAAGTTTCAGTTCCCTGTCAGACAACTGGAGTGAGTCATCCAGGCAGTAGAATAGTCTGTATTATTTTAGACTTCAAAATGTTCTCTTAGATAGACGTTAGACATGCTTTTTTTCCTTTTTTTTTTTTTTCCAACAGGAAAGAGACTACAAGAATGGATCTCTGTCATCTTGTGCTTCTCTCTGATCTGTTTCAATTTTTACAATCTTCTCTTCTACTTGCGACTGGAACACACGCCCTCTGTTATTGTGGGGATATGTAAGTAGGAACGGTTCACTGCTGTGAACAAGGCAAGACTGTTGTAATGCTGGAAACAAATGTATGATCTTCTAGGCTTAACTTACTGTTGGAAAGGGAGAGATGTTTGTGCCTGTGCAATTGTTGTGCCTCTGAAGCTGAGACCATCTGCAAAAATAGCTACTGCTTTCTGTCTTTCATTTTAGTGGCTTCACAGTATCTCAAAGGTGAGGTTTGTAACAGAGCTGGTTTAAGTTTGGTATTCTTACCTAGTCATTGCAAGTGTAAAGACTGTTAAGAGGGGGAAACAGCTGTCAAGACTGTCACAATTGGAAACAAAATACATTGATCAACAAAAATATTTACAAGAACTTTTCAGAAAGCAAAAGCCCAATAGGAATCTTATAAAAGGTTCTTCAGACATCAGACTGGCTTGATTTCTGGGGACTGATAACTAAAAGCAAGTATTTTGGAGTATTATGCTTTCATGTCAGGATGTGAAGTTTGGCCTTGATCCGGAATGATGACTTTTTTTTCAGCAATATAAGAAAAGTTGGAGCTTTCCTGTGGTAATAAATGTGACTTTTGGTCTGTTATTACTTTGATTTGAAGCATAGACAATCAGTCTTAGACTCGTATCTTTGCCTTAGATTAGTTTGGCTGGACCTTGGCAGTACAGAGCTAATGGGTCTAGATGCAGTGTGGGTTGGTGATTTCACCTTTTCAGTGAAGGAGAGGAAGAACCAGTAGAGGATTCTTGCTTGGTGCTCTACAGCTTTATTGATAGAATTGGGAGTTGCATGGAATTAGTTAAAAGGAAAAAATTGTTTCGGAATAAGCAGTGTGAAAAGGGACTCCACAACATTCATTGAATCATTCAAAGCCTAAACCTGCATGCAACCTGAAAGTTGCTTAACAATCGGAGCAAAAAGTATCAGTGTTTACCTGAGATTTTTGTTATTCAGGTAGCACCTAATTGCTGTTACGCAGAAACTTTCCTGGAACAGGCAGGAGAGAGGGCAGTGGAGCAGGCTGAGCTGAAGCGAGCGGTCATCTGTGCCTGACACAGCCCGTTGGCATTAGCTGGGCAGCAAACGGTACTGGTAGCTGCATGGTCATGTATGTATGGGAGGGGACGTGGGAAAAGGGAAGAGGGTTCAGTTTAGAAATCAAAAGCCACCTCTGCAATGCATACCTTTCACAACTTTCTGTTAAACTTCCAATAGCAGGGGTCCTCAAACTTTTTAAACAGGGGGCCGGTGCGCGGATTAAGTGGCAGGCAGTCATCTGCAGCTGCTTGTTTCCCCCCCCCCAACCCCTGGCGGGGGGGTGCTGGGGGGGTTCTGTAAATACCAGAGGGCTGGATTGAGGACTCTGGGGGGCCGTATCTGGCCCGTGGGCCCTAGTTTGAGGAGCCCTGCAATATGGGATGGGGGAGGGAAGAGAGTAACTAGGCATTCCACCAGTCTACTACTGTACTTGCAGTGTATACCAAATGCAGTATTAACTTCTTGTGTTGAGTGTGTTTACATGTTTACATGGTTTTATGTGAGTTGCCTTGTTAACTGAAAGGAGAGCAAATGGTGTCATTTATTAGGATGCCATAAGGCCTAGCTACAGGTGTTTGGCTTCTGTGCTTTATAACAACTTTTTGTATAAACCTGGTGAGGTCTTGCTTGTTTTAGAAGAGAATGGTACTTGTTCATAATCACTGTTATATATTGTGAATCATTTTTTTAAAAAAAAACAAAACAGCAACAACCCCCCTCAAAACAACAACAGATTCAAACAGTGATATATGATGGCTGCTATGAATCTTCATCACAGCTGAGAAGTGGTAATTCCTGATGCCTGTTTAAAGGTTATTGGCTATGGGGCAGCAGTGTCATCCTGCTCTGAATCGTACCAGCTCACTTAGGCTAACTTAGTTATGCTTACTGTCAGCTGATGAGTTGGAGGTGTTGAGAGGAATGGAGAAGAATATGGCATGAGAACTGCTCCGTGATGATGAGGGCAGAGGTAGACAAGAGAATCAGTGATGATGGTTAATCTGTAATGCAATCTGTTTGCAGCTGGTTTTCATATCAAAGTTAATACTGATAAAAGTTCACGTTCTCTGATATCCTGGTTACCAGCTTAACTGATAAAGCAGCCAATTCACTGATAATGTTATTTAAGTAGTAGTGAATGATTAAAGTAGCAGAATCTGGATTCTTTGTAAATAAAGTAGTGTGGAGATAACTAATAGTGTGTATAAGAATGAGTGCAATAAAATAGTAAGTGCTGCACACTATCTTGTTTTGCTGTCTTCTGTCAATATGTTTTTTCACCAGGTAGATGTGAATGATGGGTATAATTCATTGATGATTAGATTTTAAGTCTTGTGAAACTCATCTCCATAGATGTCCTGATTCCTCGATACTGCATGCAGTACAATGGGTAAGATAGGGAATACTGAGTCATGGACATGGTCAGAGGTGTTCCCACTGAGGGCTTTCCTGAAGCTTAGATTGGAATGTTGACCCTTTTGAGTTGAGATCACAAAATAAACATTCTGCTAATAAAGACATAGCTCTAGATCAAGTTTACATCAGGTATTTGGAAATCTGAAAGCGATCAGTGATCCAGCAGGCTGGATCTGATCTGCTGCACAGACCTGTTCATGAAGGTGTGTTGTTGGGACCCCCTGTGTAAATTTTTTTTATTTTTTTTTTTTTTGAGAAATGGGGAGTAGTTTGAACGATCTGCATCACTTCACCTAGCCTAAATCCTGTATCTATAATTAAAGGCTATGTTATGGCTTCTTTTTTCATGCCTTTAAAGGCACACAATTGTAATGTGAGTAGTACTGTAAATATCTTAATCTCTAGAAATTCTTGCAACAAAGATCTGATCCTCCTCTGACCAGCAGTCTGAAAGCACTTCCTTGTGTGATGTGAGCAGGCAGCCTGCTAAGGAACAAACTCGCGTGGCATGCTGTCATTTGCTGTGCTGAATCACCTGCGGGCACTCGCACTGTGGAGTGAGGGAAGAACTGTGAGGCAAGAACTTTATGGCGTTGTGTGAGAATAGCTTTTGAACTGGGTGCTTTCTGCTGACTAAAGATGATCTTACCAGAAAGGAAGAGTCATGTGTCTCTTGTCTTCCTGGCTGGTTAAGCAGAGATGAGACAATTCACTTCCCCTCTTCACTGTCAGAGGAAGAAAAAGATAAAAGAGAGTGGGTGGAGGTTGGATTAATTTTGTTGTTTGTGTTAAATCGAGTCATGCCCTTTTCTGAATATCTTCAGCTGCTAAGGAGCTATGAAAATTTTCCTCTTTGTGCAAGCTGACAGTTGTGTAGACTTGAATTGGTATTTGATTTGCACGCACACATGCACGTGGTTAGCTCCAGGGCAGCCACGGTTAGGAAGGCTGGGTGTGATGGAGATTTAATACTCCCATTTTTTCAGCTGTAGCTGAACTGTCCCACTGCAGCAGGATATCATCCCAGCAGGACTGCAGGACCTGAGTGGCCTGTGCCACTGTAATAGACAGCCAGTAGTGCCAAGGCTGGCATGGGTATTACTTGTGTGATAAGCAGAAAAGCCTCACCAAAATATGTAACATGAGGCTTGAAAGCTCTTACGCCTTCAGGTGAGTTTGCGTCATCCAGCATTTTCAATATACAGGAGTTGTATGTACAGGTGGTATGTTAATAGCATCTGGATAAAAAGTTTGGCAAGTTATACCATGGATTCTGATTTTCATTTTTTCCCCTCCCTCCCTCACGCTTTTGCATAGGGGTTTAAAGCCTTTTTTTCAAATTGGTTAACTTGTTTCTGACTTTTGGCTTCCATCTGCAGTCACATTTGTTCTTAATAGATACTGTTTATTGCAGTCTTAAAAAAAACCAGTTTGTAACCCGTTTATATTCCTAAGAACTGCCTCAGGTAGGTAGGGCAGATATCTTTAGAAACATCTTGTATCTTCTGTTGTGTCACAATTAATCGTTGCTGAACTGAGAGATGAGGAACTAATTTTTTTAAACTGGTGTGAGGTAGGTTTTCATTATTGCATTGGTTATGTGGTAGGTTAGCCAGAGAGAGCATGCAGAAAGAAATCACTTAATTCCCTTTCAAAATAGAAACTTGGTCTGATGAAGGCCCCAAACCTTTTTGTTTCAACCTTGAGTAGCTCTGTGGAGCTGCACTTTGTTAGCTGCATTGCAGAGCCAAATGATGAGTGTGTAATACATGTAAAAGCACTCTAGAGACCATCCATGTTTTATGAAATGGAGCTGCTGTGCGTGTGCATCAGCCGCTTCCAAGTCCTGCTGCCATACAGCAAGAAACAGAACTGTAACAATGTCACTGCTGAGGATTTACTTTGTGTGTTAAAGTGAATTTCCACTTGAAATTTTGAATTAAATGGTCCTTGAAATTACACTAAGGAAACCTCAGTTAACAAAGGAGGAAAATTATCCTGTTTGAACCACTGTTGGTGCAAATAAGCTAAATCTGTCACCTACTGTCAGTCTCACCTTCCCTGAAGTAGTTATCACTTCACAGCTATAGGTAACTTTTGTTTTCCATCCTAAGCTGTATCATCTCTTAAAGACCGAGACTCCACAAGTTGTGTTTAAATAGGCAGAACTTTGATCCTACATTTTGTTGTGCACTGCATTGCACAAATAAAATTGCATTGCACAAATAAAATAATTGCATTGCACAAATAAAATTGCATTGCACTAACGCACTTTGTATTAGATCTTCCTTTGATGATCCATTTTGTAGTAGCTGTGTGTGTACCTTAGGAGCTCTGGGCCTTTCCAGTGCCAGAGAATCCTGGAGGCTGTGAGTCTTGCAAGTGGTATTACAGAGTACAGCTGCTGGCATGCACTCAGGCAGGTGATGTTGACCCCGTTATCTGTTCTTCATGTACCTTGGAGTAGACAATGAACTTCTCAAGTGGGCTAGCAGCTGTTCTGGGGCAGGGTGGTTGAAGGCTGTACCCTGGTGGGGGGAGAGATGAGCCCTTCTCCCTGCCCGAGAGCGCTTGGTCTGGCAGCGCAGGGAGGCTGGGGCCGCGGCCCCATCTGTGCTGTCCCACTTGTGTGCACAGTGGACGTGCTATTGCTCTTTATGGCAGCAGTGGGGACCGGGACAAAGAAAGCTCTGTGTGCTTGCCAAGTCGCCAGGGGCTCTCTTAAAGTTGCAGGGGACTTTGGCTTGAGGATTTAAGAACTATAGGTCTCAGTGGCCCTGGTTCACTTGGAAGAGGGCCTTTTGCACTTCAAAACACCAACACGTATTGGAGTGTTGTCCCGATGGAGTGGGTTACAGCGTGGTGACGCAGTGATAGGCTTCGGTGGGAGTGCAGGTCTGGAACAAAGCCAGCATTATGGCTGATGTTGTCCGGTGCCAGGCAAGTGTTCAGGTGTTGGGTGTCCTCTGGGTGCCAGCCTGCGTGCCCGGGGCTGCCCAGTGCGCCTGGGAGCAGAGCTCGCCGGGGAGTGCTGCGGGCGGATGGAGCCAGAGGGTTAGTTTGGTCAGCCACACTGACCAGCCGATCGGATTTTCTTAGTGAGGGAAAATTTGCGATTGGTTTTCATTTAGTATCCATTGTTCTCTATTCCTTTAATCACTTCCTTCTGGGATGGCTTAATTGCTTTTCCCAGTAATGCATTTTCGGGGAAAAGAAGTACATACAGTGATAGTTTTTGTTTGAGAACCTGAGGCCTAGGTAAAGTTGTTAGGATTGTCATTTAAATGTGATGGGTGCTTCGCAAGCTCTCCATCAGATGAAGAAATAGTGGGAGTAGCTTGCTTTGTGCCAACAGACTAAGATTAAAGATGTGAAAATAAAATATGGTGGTTCCTAGCGTTAAATTTATTGGGTAGTGATTCTTGGCCAAGTCATGCTTGTGTTAGATGGCTGTTTGCTTTGCCGTTCAGCTCCAGGAGAGACAGCACCCTGATTCCTCGGGTACCTCCTTGTACTGGTAGCTTCTGGCGGTGTCGCGAGCTGGGTGGCTGCTGCCCTGAGGCTGGCGTTCGGGTTGTTCCAGTGGGCAGTGAGGCGAGGGCTGTGCCCTGTGTTCAGGTGGCGTTGCTGGCAGTGGATCATATGGCTTTCCCATAGCGGGGAGTAACTGCAGTATATGGGAGAAGAAGAGATGCCTGCTATAGGAGTAATGTGCCCGTCTTGCAAAATAAGCTTGTGTGACTTGGAATAGACTTCCCCTGTATCTGAAGTGCGTGTATTATAGGTGTGGCTCACTTGAAAAGCCAGTTACAATGTATAATATATAAATAAATAAATAATAACTACTATATATAACATATAATATCCAGTCCCCTTTTATTTCATACATCACCTGTGTTCCCTGCTTACTTGCACTGTTAGGTCTAGTTCTGACTGAATGTTTCTCAAGCTTTACATAGCCAAAATGATTAACTCTTCCTTTTTTTTTTTGCTTTTAAGCTGCTACATTTTAAACTTGTTGAAATGTTCAGAGATTATTTTCTTAGCCTCATAACTTGCCGTAGTATCAAACGCCAGCCTTCTCTGTACTGAGAGCCACTAAATGTGGAATGCAGATGACTAAGGCCTTTTATTTTTGTAAGTGTATAAGTAACAAACAACTGTTACTTGAGCATATTGATTTTTAGAAAACAATTTTTTTCTGTTGTGGAATTAGCCACTCCCCTGACTCATTAGTGCTGTAACATTCAACCAGTTCGTACAGTCACTGATTAAAAATGACTGTACTTCTCAATGATGGTACACAATAGCATCAAGTTATTCAGTAACGTCTTATACTGTTTTTTTCCCTCTCCTGAGGCTCAAACTGAATTTTTACAATAAATATGAAACTTTAAATACTCTACTGTAAGGCTTCTGGTTACAATTTCAGAATTGCACCTATGCAAAGCCAGGCTTTACACTTGTGTCTATAAAATTTATGTGAATTACAGCTTTTTGTTGCAAACATGCAAAACAGTTTTAGCTCTTGAGCACTTTGTATCTCGAATGTCCCACTCCATTTGGCTTCCTGCTGGTGCCTGGGAGCAGCCGGGCTGCAGGGAGTGGTATGTGATTTGCTCACAAGAGAAGCCTTTCATTAAGGTTGCAAGTTGTAGTCTCTGGTACTTAAGCAAGAAGAGGAACGGGGACATATTATCTTGTTTCTGAACAGAGCACAAGCGGGAGCAAAGCCATCTTATGTCAATTATATGTTTGGGCCAGTTGCATTTCCAGCCCTGTGGTCCACTACCCAGCAGGTGACTTGGTTGTCTGAGTGCCAGCAGTCATGCTTCGGGACATGTCAGTGTCCCCTGACTTGGACAAGGGGCACCCAGTTCCTCAGTGGTGTCCTGACAGTGCTGCTATGCCTGCAGGCATGCCTGTGCAAAGGGTGACAAGTATGGGTGGCTGGAAAAAGAACAGCCATTCTGGCTAAGGTGTGTGTCAGTCGTGTGTTCGTTTACGTTAAAACATCTGCTGCTGGCTGAAGTTCATTTGTACACCTTTGGTCTCCCTGTGTGCTAGGCTTCATTTTTTTTCCTCCTGATTCAGCATTCTGCTCCCAAAACAAAGACATCCTGGTGTTCTGAGCAAGTTCTGCAGCTAGCTGCTAAACTGCGACGCCTTCATAGACGGCTGATCCACCATCCCACCGCTTGGCAGGCTGGAGTAAAACTAATGTGCACAGAGCTGTATCTCTCTAATGCTTTACTGATCTTGCCTCTAATGACTGTGTGAATCCAGTGTTTGTAGTTCATATATATATATATATATATATATATATATATATACACACACACACACTGTGGATATATATATATCCTGCTTTTACTGACTGTATGATTAAATCTTAATTCATGTTCAGGGCCGTCAATCTTACCTCACCCTCCCAACCTTGATGACAGAGCATCAAGATCATGTACCACCTTAGAGAAGCAGCTGAACACCTGTGCCTTGGTTTTCACATTTGAACTAAAGACAGTGCTGGGTATATGAGAATATTGAGTGCAAACTGCTGCTGTCTGGTGTGCCTTCTGACTCTGGAGACAGGATGCAAACGAAGTGTTAGGTTGCTAGTCATGCATAACCTTTGGTACAGTTTTTGCTCTTTTATTACAACTTGTCATACACAACTACTGAGGAGCGAGCAAGCCGTTCTGTAATACGGCTGGTAGTTAGCTTTTTTCAGATTGCCTTAGTATAATGCACTGCTTCAGGCATCCTTCATTCTTTCCTCTTAGCTTTCTACCAGCTGACATCAGAGACAAATGCGAAATATCTATTGAACTGTCAGTATTTCTCTTCTATTTTTGTTGTTCTTCCCGCTGTTATTTCAAGCTCTGATAATGCAGTGTGCTGGAGGCGATGGGGGTTAATAGGGTGATTACCTCAGCAAGAATGGTATTTTAGTTGTTGTAAAGTGAAGTGTTGTTTGGATATCTTCCCCCTGAATCAAGACTGTTTGCTCTTTCAGCTGCTAGGTGCAGATCTAAAAGCTATTGTGCTTCATGTCTCACTGCAGCTTATGTGTGTGGTCTGAAACAAAAGGAAGTGTACAGAATTTACTGCTTATTAAAAAAAAAAAGGCATTTTCAGTACAATAAGGTGCTAAGTAGAAGGTGAAGCGTCTCCTGCTGTATTTGTTTGAGCCAATGGATTCAGCAGTCAGGATGGATTTACAGTATGAAAAGAAAGCCTTTTGGGGTAGTAGGTGCCATACTAACCCTGGTTTTATTTCTTCTCACTTTTTGAAAATTGAAGGCAAGGGGCAGGACTGCAGAGGTGAGGGATCAGCTAAGCAAAAGGTAGCCACGAGGAGGGGCTTCTCTCAGATATGCTGGGCTGCACGAGCTGTAGGTAACTGCTGTGCCCTGAAGATGAAGAGCATTTCATTAGTAATGAAACAAGCTTGTCCTCTTTCATGTTCTAAAAGTTACCTGCTCTTTAGCAATGCTGCTAATTTTACAAGAACCTCATTAAACTGGACTCTCAGGGCAGCTGACCTAAGCACCCTGGAGTAGGGAAGTCAGGCAAAGTCCGGATCACAACCAGGGTAAACAAAAGTTGTGTGATTTATGGGGAAAGGCTCACATTTGTTGTTTTGTTTCCTGGCATATCTCAGATTGCTTTTTAATTGTGAGAGAGGGAGGAGTAACAAGATGCCTTGGAGGCAAAGCAAGATGAACCAGTATACCAACAATTTTAACTTTTGGTTTGGGTTCCAAGTGAGTTGGAATTGTCTTGCCTAACATCTCAGCAGGCAGGGGGGTACCTGCCCATCACAAAAAGCCTCAGTATGATAAACAAGAAGCTGTGCTTGGAAAAGTCTTCAGACATGTGGAGAAACAAATGCTGGCTAGGGGAGGAGAGAGCCAGGAATTCTTCTAGCTTCACAGGCATCTGTAGAAGAGTTGGTGAGGGAGGCAGAGTGAAAAATAAACCTCCCTCATCACCTCTGGTTTTGCAGCTCCCTTTTGTTTCTGGTGCAAAGGCTATGTTATAATGGGCGACTTCTGTAAACAACCTGATTTTTGTAAATAACATTGAGGAGGACTAAAGAGCTGTTCCAGTCACTCTGATCTGGCCCTGCAACTACTTCTCTGGTTTGTGTGGACTCACAGGCTTCCCTGAGAACTGCCAGACATGCCAGTAGTAAGTGACTGTGCCTTATGCTCTGAACACCAAATTGAGACTAGGGAACTGCTGACCGAGCTGCTTTGAAACACATGTTTTGAGCTCATAATCTTTGCATTTCTATTGCTGTAACTCATTTAACAGTAGACTGCGAGATCAGTATGTAGTGCTTTAATTGGCAAGAACTTTGTGTGTGACTTTGAGGGATTTGCACTGAGATCAGAAGCTCTCAGTTCCCAGGTATATCGTATTTGCACAGTATGCGGTAGGTGTTGTGAAATCTGGGTCATGCTTCTGCGGAATCCTTTTAACCAGACCTGTAGGTAAGAAGTGTGTGCTGCCTTCCCCTTCGGAGCCTGACTGCTGGCGCCGCAGAGAATCGCCAAGTGTGCTTGTAGATGTATTCACTGGGTGGTCGATCTCAGAAAGAACTAACAACAGAAGGATCTTTCTGATATTTTTATTAACCTGAAGGGATGGCATTGTGATGAAAAATGATCCTGATTCTTAGCCTGGTTCATTCTTCAGCACGTCTAGATCCCATCCAGACCTGGTTGATCTCTCTTGAAACCTGCTCAAAGCAAGATGTGCAGGCTTGAACTGGTACCTCTTGGTGTCCCTGTTCTTTAAAGGGCAGGGTGTCACAGTCCTAAATCCCACCCCCCCCTTCAAGCACAAGGTCCCAAGGCAGTATCTTGCCCTTTGCTGTATTGCTGTAGTCGTATTGCTATGCTGTATGCGACATTCCTCCAGCCCCTCTGTTAAAAACAAGGGAACTTCTTTGGTAATGCTTTGAATTTTCTTCCTCAAAAGCATGAAGAGCCTGACAGTAAAGGCCATGCAGGAGGATGTCTCAAACTGTGTTGGAGACTTCATGGCTCCAGGGATTGGGAACCTGGGAGTTGGATGACTTCTGCAGGTATAGAGTGATAGGTGTCCGTTAAACACCATCTGACAGATCTATAACTGGAAAGTATACAGGTGTTCTGATCAATTAACATCTCTTAAGTCCTTACTTCTAAACGTCAGGATTAGCCAGGAACTTGGGTAGATAGAATACCCAGAATGTGAAGGCAAAAATAGGGCTCTATGTGCAAGAACTGAAAATCACCTTTACTTGACTGCAGTTTTAAAGCTATTGTGGTTGGCGGCTAGAACGATCTTTACGCTTACTGCATCAACTTCTGTTTAATGATGTATCTAACTTGGTGTGCAAATACTGCAAGTATACAATGTCCCTTACAGAGAATAGTTAGCATGGTTTTTGGGGCCTTGCCTATAGCTTTATAGATGCCACACTCTTTAAGTTGTTTGATATTCCAGTCTTATTTCATAAATAGCATCACTGTACCCAGGAGTGGCTTCTTAATTAGTGCTTCTCTGTAGTCATTGAAGTTCAGTGCTTCTTGTTTACAGGCATAAGAGACCAAGAGAGAAGGGCCTGCAGATAGTACTACCTGTTAGAACTGTTTTAACAGTTATTTTATAGCAAAGTAATCTGTGAAACAGTACTGGAGAAGAGGCTAAGCAGATCTAAGTGATTCAGTTCTAATTTACAATTGGTTGTATGGAAAGTACTAGGAAAGATTTGTTCAGCTGATCTGTAGGTGATGGGTTAAACACAAAATCTTGCTATACGTTTAATGAAGATTGTAACTGTCCAAATGGTGTCTAGGTTTTTTCCTAGTTGTCTGATCTTATGTTTGTTCAGGTTGGGTAGATTCATGTGGTTGCAAATATCTAAGTAAAAGGTAGATAAACAATTAAATAATGTGAATACATCAGTAAGAATGGTTGTATATATCTAACTGTCTGTCTTCTCATTCAAGTTGCAGGAGTCATTACAGCTGACTTTCTATCAGGATTATTTCACTGGGGAGCAGATACCTGGGGATCTGTGGAGCTACCCATAGTTGGAAAGGTTTGAGATTCTTATCCTTAAGCTTGAAAAAGGTTCTGAGATACTTTTCTGAAACACCTCCAGTATTCCCAGCTGTGTTGGACAGTCTGTATAAGCTGTGCCTTACTTGCAGTCCTGCCAATGTAAGCAGCTCCCTCACACCCAGAACCTTCCTTTGTGGCATGGTATGCTGCTGGTCAAGTGCCATGTTTGCGCGTGGCCTAGGTGACATGGGCAAGGTGACACTGTTCCATTTTATCGCCTTGTTTAAGGTTTGCACACGGTTTTGCAATACCAGTGTTCACAGACCTTCCCATGGTACTGCAGGAATGGCCTGTGACGCCACAAGCGTAGAAACCTGGCTAGACTAGTGCAGAACTTCCAGAGGGCCCATAAACATAGATGCAGAGAATTGTTCCTGCAGCAAAACTCTCCAAAAGCTGTCTGGTAAAACATGAAGATGCTTCAGTAAGAAATCTTTCCAGTTCTCTGCGCTACAGGCCCCTATTGTAAATGTCGTAGTGTTAGAATGGTGATGGCTGGAAATTTAGATTTGAATCCTGCTTACATGCTTTGTGCTATGGAACTCTTAAACTCAGCCATCGGATTTGAATATATATAAGGGTTTTGGGGCTTTTTATATTTTTAACATCATTATTCAACCATGGTGTCATGTTTATCAATTTGTTCCTTTAGGCTTTCATCAGACCATTTAGAGAACATCACATTGACCCCACAGCAATTACCAGACATGATTTTATAGAGACCAACGGAGACAACTGCTTTATGACACTAGTCCCCTTGGCAAACATGGCGTACAAATTTGTTTCTTTTTCCCCAGGTAAGCTTTTACTTCTGACTTATGTGGATTTAGCATTTTTGTTGATATTTAAATGAATATTTGTCTGTGTGAAGCTAGGAGAACAAGAATGTGAGACGACAAGTAGTAGCATGATGCTGCTGGGAGGAGGGAGGGAAACTTTGAAGTGGAGGCAACTAGAAGGTGGGACAGCTAGATTCTCTAGTTCAGTGGAGAATCTGTGGCTGAAGAGTCTTGCAAAGAAGCATTAAAAGTTATGGTAAATGTTCTTTTTATAAGAGGGATCAAACTGTGTGCATATGGAGAAACTCATTGTTCTGAAGTGTATAAAAGCACTTCACCTCTCTGTAGAAGTACTTTGTTTGCAAACTAGAAGTGTGAGAATTAAAGGATTAATTCTATAGGTGGTAAACTGTTTATGGCCAGTTGACAGTTGCTGGCACTTACCAGCCTGTCTTGTGACATTTTGGAATTGCTTATGGCTCACTGGCTCTTGTGACATTTCTGCCAAAGTGGCTTCATTGAGGCTTTTGTTAGTTCCTGCAGCGCCAGGCAGCTCTGCCTGGGCAAGACATCATTTTCCTAGTGGAAATGTACCTTTTCATAAATGATATTTAAAGATACACATCTTGTTTTGCAGAGGCATTATATGAAACATGTCCTTGGGAGTGTTACGTCTTTGCCCTTATCATCTTCATAACCATGACAAACCAGATTCACAAGTGGTCTCACACGTACTTTGGTCTTCCACGCTGGGTCATATTTCTACAGGACTGGCATGTTATCCTGCCACGAAAGCATCACAGGATCCATCATGTGTCTCCACACGAGACATATTTCTGCATTACAACTGGTACTGCCATCTGGTTCATACTGCATGCTCTCTTTCGTAGTCTAGTGCAGTTCACCTGGCAAGGTGTAATTTAGTGACGACCTATTAAATACATAGAAAATGATGTTGTGAACTGTGCTCTTAGCTGCACAAGCTCTTAGCAAAACTATAGTTGGTTTTGCTGCATAAAAAATAGGGGGGGGGGGAAGATCTGGGATTGGCTAAATGATAACTTTTGGCCTGATGAGGTAGTCAGTGGTACTAAGATCCGATTGTATGATATCTTGGTAATCTCATGCAAGTAATGGATTATGTTCATTAAAGTCTTAAAGCTGCTGTTCCTTTGAAAGAGCATATAATCTGCAAGTGCAGCTTGCCTTGAATGCTCATTTCTAAAGCAAGGCTTCTGAATTTTCAGCACTTTTTCATTCTGATTTGGGGCAGATGATTAGACAGGCTTGCAGAAAACTGCCTTTAGGTTCCTTTTATATCTATATTCAATTTCATGCCCATGTACAGGTAGGTATACTCAGTCACAAGCACTGCACAATCCTGAATAAGTCATCAAGTTAATTGGACAGCTGGATATAGACCACTCTGGTTCTTCATTCTGTCATTGGCTTTGACAAACAGTTTGTTGGTTTGAAATCTCTGCCAAGAAACAAATCTAGTTCTCATGACCAGAATGTCATGTAAAAACATGGTACAGTTAAGAAGCCTCACTTGACAGATGATGGCAAAAATCTTGCCACCTAGTCCTAGTATGTGCTGAAAGTTTAAGCCTGACCATTATTAGCAGTCTTGGGCTACATGCTTTTTTTTTTTTTCTCATTAAATAATATTTTTTTTAAAAGAGCACATGCTTACATGCTTTTTTTCTCATTAAATAGTAACCAAAAAAAGCACATGCTTCTGTTCAGTCCATGATTTCTGTAAGTGTTCATACCATACTAGCCTGCCGGATCATAGTTTGCATACTTGGATTTTCCAGTGAAGCCAAGTGTGTGTGCAGCCCTAACTCTCATTCTTCTAGGGCAGAAGTGAGGAGGAGGACAGAAATATGCAATCAATGCACTATTTACAAGCTGCCTTTACTGCATAAAATAGGACTAGTACTTGTTAGTGACTTGATTTAAGAATAGATAACCAAGTCCAAAGAGTATACTTGGTTTCAGAGCTGACCTGTGTACATAAATGCCTGCTGCTGTATCATTGCCTGGGAAGGTGTCAGGTAACGGAGCTTTCTGGCATTCCCAGCGTTAAAGCTTTCGGACTGACTGCCGTTTTTAGACAGCAGGAAGGAGTTGTCTATTCCTTGAGGGGTGATGGTCATGAGAATTGCATGGGCTGACTTCCTAAAGGGTGTCAGTGTACAGTGAGTTGAGTGGAGCTGCAGGATTGCAGGTGGGCTGGGAAAGGTCATGTCTGGCTACGCAAGGTGGCTGAAAACAGTGCCTGTGTTTTAAACATATTTTTCAGCAGTGAATGTCCTGAATGTTCTTTCCCTTCAGTATTTCTGTTCCATAATAGACACAGTTGTCTTCTTCCTGCTGGCTGTCACTGCTGTAGGGGTGGCACTTGCACCTGGCAGAGCTTTCCTGTGTTCCAGTCTTGCTCATGCTATGCTGCATTTTAGCTCTTTAACATGAGCTGCTGCTGCTAGCTCACTCTTTCCATTGTGGTAGCAACTTCTTCATTCCTGCCTCTCCTTCAGTTGTTTTCTTAAGCCTTTTTCCCTTTTCCAGAAATGTATATGGAGTAAAGTATAATTTGTGCTTACAGAACACCTTCTCTAAGTGTGATAATTAATAGAACCCTGTGTACATCTGTCTCTTCCTGGCCGTAGGAACACTTCTACAGGGAAATAACATTTCCTGGTGCTGATTTCTTTAGGTTTTCCTAGTTTTACAATATTTAATAAAACCAGAGTCCTAAAGTTACTGTGTAATGGTAATGAAGCCCTGTGAAATTGCCTCTTCATGCAGTCTCCTTTCAGTTATATGTAGTTAGGTTGGTATCAGAAAATCAAGTTAATGTACTAATTAATAATCTGAAAGTGAGACGTGAAGTCCTTTTGAATTCAGAGTGAGGCCTCTTAAGCCTGTGTAAGTTCCAGCCTCACAGTCTGTACAGTGCAATGCTTCTACAATGTATTCAAAATACCCTAAATCTGTAGGCTAGGAAAGATGCGTTAAACTCTTGTTGCATGCAGAACGTGATGGCATTTACTGCCATTTATATATAAAATGGTAAAAGCCTGTCCCATATCACTGTTGCAGCCTTTCTGGTTACTAGGAAGCAGAAGTGGCTCTGACAGCAGAGCTGCACAGCTTTGGGAGTGTGCTGCTAACAGTGCCGCCCTTTTAATCCAGGAAGCGTCCAATGTCAGCTAATGTTAAATGCAGCATGGTATTACAAGATTTCCCCATCACAGGCTTCATTAGCAATCAGTTACGCAAATTTTAATTTTACCTTAGAAGAGCATAATACATTTAACTACCTTGACTGATGTCGGAACCATCAAAACCTGAGGCTTTATTTAAGAAAAAACTTTGTTTAGTTTGAGCCGTAGTTAGTGGTGGTTAAGACCTCTGTTTGGGACCTGACTTTTTTTTTTTTTTCTGGAAGTTGTGGTGTTGATAATGTATTTGAGATTTCAGAGCTCTGTTGTATGTGTTTACTTTCTTGCTGTGCTACCTAATAAGAAACACAGGGGAAAGCCAAGCTTTGATGGGGAAACTAATCAGGGAAAAACAGCTGAAATGGTTGGGTTGAGGTTTTGTTTGGTTGCTTAAGTTTCAATAGTCTGAGGTGCTACTAATACAAATGTCTTGCTTTTAACAGAAGTCATTCAACTTGATGGTGTCTTTTCTGGTGGCTTTGCTATGGTCATAGAGTACTCCACCTCTGAAATCCCCTTACGCTTACCTTGTGTTTAAAAACTGTTATTAAATAAATATTGCCAGACATTGAACTTTGGATGCTATGACAAACTGATTCTTTTTTTTTTTTTTTTTTTTTCCTTTGCAATCACTTAGGTTGGCTGAACTATCCATTAGAGAAGATAAAATTCTGGAGGTGTTTGGAGAACATTATCCAAGCAGTTACTGGGGAGAAGCCAAGAGCAGATGACATGAAATGGGCTCAAAAAATCAAATAACTTTTGCCAGCCTTCTGCAATCCTTAACTTGTTGCCAATGTTATTTTTTTTTTTTTTTTAAAAAAAAAGCCATCAGCCAAATTCAAGACCTGCAAAGGAATAACAGACTCTAAAGCACAAACTAAAAAGTGCTAACACAGACTGTAATGAAAAGAACTAATTCTTAAAACAATACTTGAAATGAAGATGATTACGCTTACTGAGCACCTTTTTGTTTAGCCATGTCTGCTTACATCTTAGAAAATACTTCATCACTGTATCTCGTAAGGCTATCGGGTAGGCCGGAAGGCAGGACAGTCACTCCGTTGGTACATGGTGGCGTAGTAAACATGTTGTATCAACATTATTTAACACTTCAAGAATAGCTTGTTGCCTAAGACCTATAGGGAGAATGGTGACAACAGTTTGTCACTTTGTGTTTGAGTCCAAATACACTGCATGAAAACAGTGCATCAGAGTAATGGAAGCCTATGAAGTCATCACTGTTCAATGCACTTACTGATTGATAAACTTACAACTTTTTGCTATTATGTTAAAATCTAATTGATGTCACATGGAACAGACTTCAAGAATCCCGCTCCACCAGTGGGCCGAGAATCCTCAAGTGTCTTCAGTTTCCCTTAAATTAAAATTGTTCTACTCTATGTGGAATTGAGCAAACCATTTCTGCATAAGCCTTCAACTTAACAAGCCTCCAAGAAGAGGGAGCCCAGTACAACACATGCTCACGTTTGTTCGTGTGGAGTGCTCGCTGATGAGTCTTCTATCAAGTGTTTCCCTGTTACCCTGACAATAAATGTTTAAAATAGTTCTAGCATTGGGCACATTGCAAATAGCTGTATTCAAGAGCTCAAGGTATCAAACTCGTAATGTTAGAAGGGAAATGTCAATGACTGGTGTGTTTTGTTTTTTTTTAAGGTGCTTGCTTGTTTCTGTAAATAATATAAAGCCTTAATCTCTTCTGGTGTATTGGAATAATATTTTAATGTGATGTTTGAATGTATATAATATATTTATAACAAAGCAGTTGGATAATACTAATCATGTTTGTTAAGTCTTGTTGCTGTTCTTCATTCATGTATTGTCAGCACTTAGTCCAAGAACACGATCACTGGTTGCAAAATGGTTCATGTTATTCTAGCCACCTGAAACACTTTGCAGCCTGTTTAGGTTGAGGTGATCAGTTGATTGTCAGTGGTGTAGGAACTTGATGCTGTATTATCTCAGACTTCAACACCTTTCAAGAAGTGCAAGTAATTCTGCTTTAGATGCTAAGGAGTAACTGCTGGATTGGCGGGGAGAAGTTCCCCTAAGAACATCCAGTGGGCTCATCATCAAGGTGATGTGATTTGGATCTTGCTTAATTCTTTCCTAAGTGAAAGCTTACTGATGGTCAAATCTCAGACTGTTTTCCCTTTCCTAGTTGTAAATTGTATTGAATTCAAACTGTCTTTTCCTGAAGAGCATGGTAAGGTGTTTTTGAGTCTGGTTTAGAGTGACCTTGACTTCAAATTCTTCAGATATGATGGACCGCAACTTTTGAAAGGTTTGGGACTTGGCAACTCTCCTTCAGTGGAAACTGCTGGATGCAGGTGTCTGAGCTGGGGTTCTGCAGATTAAAATTGCAGTTGGTACCTTGGTTACAAGGTATTTCATGTGTTTAGATGGTTGAGACCCTTGGACAAGGACTTTGTACTGTTCCATGAAACTATTGTCTGTTCCAGTTGTCACAGTCAATATCAGGTCTCTGTGTAGCTTTGACAGTAAAGAATGCTTCCATTTTTGTAGGAGTCTCAAAATGCATTTACTTGAAATTGGAGGGGGAGGAACATTCCTTTAATGCTGTTATTGTGGAAGACAGGTATGTGATTTCATACTATATTTGGTAAAAAGAGCAGGTTTTCTCATTTTTTTGTCCCGCCCATGCCATCAAAAGCCTTGGCAAAGATGACCAAGTGTATGAACACAAGCATTGTGGGGAACATCCAGGAGGTTGCAGGCTTGGTTAGGGAAGACTCTTGTGGGTTCTTTGTTAATTATTACCTACTTCTCCCAGATCTGGGCGTCACCCAGAGGTGTGATTCTGAGCCAAACCTGCTGGCTCAAAGTCATTTCTAGAAGTAGTTTTATCTTTACTGGACTGCAGGCTCTGACTGTTTAACTTTATATTAAAAAAAATGAGATGTGAATATACATTTTGAGTAGGAAGAAAGGTAGCTTCTGCTCTCCTGGAAGTTGCTGTGGCTGTCATTACTCTAAATCGGTGAAGTTAGTTTGTTAATATTTGCTACTTAAAGCTGAAACACTTTAACTTTTTTTGGCATAACAGGTGTGACAGGTGTTGAACTGAATACGTGCTGAATGCTGGTGAGGTGAGGATGCAAACTACCATGAGTCCAGAGCAAAGAATGCTGCTGCTTCCTCTTCCCCCAGTGTGAGTGTCCTGCAGCTCTAGATGTGTAGGAATGTTTAGGAAACAACATCTGTTGCTGTGAGTACAAAAACCTGCAGTGGTTATTTCTGCCATCCTGACAAAAGTTTAAATTCACACCTGTTTCTATCTTGAGACTCCCATAATCCATATTCTAACCAATTTATAGTCCTTAGTTGTCTATCCCTGTTGCCCTCATTCTGTCCTTCCCTGGTCCCTCACCTCCAGTTTGAGTTAGGTAAACCAGTACAGAACTGGGTGGGTGCTCAGGACTCCTGTGTAAAAAAAGCATGAAGTCGTTTGAGAGCTTGTCTCTTCCTGCAGACTGAAATGCAGAGTGAACAGTGATGCAGTGTATATAACAAATGGATTTGAAGCACATGAATTTCTAGAACTTGCGTTTCAAGTGTGCTGTTAAAGGCAATTGCTGTTGCCCAAACCTCTCTCAGACACTTGATATATAGCAGGGGTCCTCAAACTTTTTAAACAGGGGGCCAGCACGTGGATTAAGTGGCAGGCAGTCATCTGCAGCTGCTTGGTTTCCCCC
>JAVJGJ010000002.1:7693526-7738736 GCA_035590215.1 Microhierax caerulescens | reverse complement strand
CCTGCCCCACAGCCCAGCCCCCTCCCCGCCCCGGCCCCAGGCCCCGCAGCCCCCCCTCGCTCCTGAGGCACGGCCGTGGGGCTGCCGCTGACAGCCGCCGGGCCGCCCTCCCGGGGCCGCCGTGCAGCCGGTGTGAGCGCGCTCCGCCGCTGCGGGTTCGGCCTGGCCCGCGTTCTGTGGCCTTACCAGTTACTGAGCCACGACCGGGGCGCATGACGTGGGTGAAATTAGCTGCTGAAAAGTCTTTTTCACTAATAATACCTTCCTGTTACATCGGGAGGATGTAACTTCCTTGTCAGGACACCTATCCTTCAAGAAGTTGGGGGGGGTCCCCCTTTAAAATGGCTCCTCACCTGAGTAGTTGAACAAATCCCATCATTGTATTTGTCGTTACACATTAAACAAAAATACAGAAACTAGATTTTAAATGTTGGTTGTTCTTTTTTTCCTGTGGATATCCTATAATGAACTTTGACAGATTAAATAAATGAGTTTCACTTCTGTTTAGCCAGTTTCATTTCCTGTTTTCATAAATCCGTACAGGGTTTCAAATGTACCACTCTAATACTCGTTTTCACATTGCTTCCTTGCAAGTTTAAATGTGAGATCACCAGAAGATTGCTCTCAAAGATATAACAATGTTATGTGATTCTTTTTTTACAGATAGGTCTCAATCAATGACCGCTTCCAACTTCTAAGAATAAATGTTACAATGCAGATAATTCATAGGAATCAAGTTTATAAAAACACTTAAAGTGTAGTGCATGCTGTCCTGAGAATTACGTTTATAGATGAACATATGTGACTGTGAGGTGTTGGAACACAATTAAAATATACAAAAAATGTAGTGGACCCTTCTTTCCCCTCTTATGTCACGCTGTTCTGGCTACCATACTTTCTTAATGATTCTTTCAAGCTGCTGACTTATCATTTTGTATTTGGCTGAAAGAACAAGGCAAATATTTTTCCTTTTAAGCCAGCGCAACTTCGTGATTTAATTGTCTGGGTGGTCACAGGGGGGTATGTGTGGAAGGGGACTTGGACTGCAGTGATAAAGTCCAAAGCTAGTTCCACTCCCAGCTTTCCTTTTGCAGCAGACAGTCTTTGTGATAAGCTGTTAACCATCATCTGCTAGCCACATTGTGTCTTTTGGATTGCTTCCTATTATTACATGGATTTCTGAAAGCAGCCTCATTTCTTCAGTGCTGGAAGTGTCAAGCAATACACAGCCAGGTAGATGTGAGTAGGGACATCAGTTTCTGTGTCTACAATGTGGGCATTTGACAAGCACTGCACTTCAGCTACTCGTGAGATCCTGTGTACTTTGCTGCTGGGGGTGTGTGTGGGAAATAGTGATGTATAAACGTGCATTACAGGAACACTGAACTTTTGCAGTAATCCCTAAATTCAGTCTTGGAGAACCTTCAGGTACAGACCAGCAGCTTACGTTGATGGGAACTTTAAAGCTTTGTCCATCTGTAAATCGTGGGCTGTCCTGCCAGCAGTGGTCTGTGTTTTCTTGTTGCGTTAGTAAAGGCTGGAAATTTTGCTCTTCTGATAAAGAGAACAACAGTGTCCAGTTACAGTAGTGGTGGTGGCACTGCAATGCAGTTTGTATGGTTCCTTCTTGACACTGCACTGAAGGCATTGCCTGGCACATACAGATAGAGCCTGGAAGGGATGGACACCTGTGCTCCACTGCTGCTTGATTTGCTGTGGGGCTTTGGGCAAGTAGCTTAGTATCTTTGCACATATGTAAAACAGATTTTGCTGATGCTTGCTCAGTGGAATTTTAATGTATTCATCTTTGTTTATAAACCACTCGAATGCATATGATACCTTGAGTTAATAGTGGTTCAGCAAAGGATCTTAAACAGAGGCTGACGATGAAAAATTCTCAGTCTTTCTTTAAAAGCAGCTGCTGACCCAGAGGAAGAAGTGGTAGCAAATGCCCTTGTAACTTAGAAAAGTCAAAGGGCTGGTCCTGGGCATTGGACAGGTAAGCCTTATAGTTGTATCTGAGAACCAGGTAGAAATAATTAACGGGAGAAAACAACCCTCACCTGGAAGAAATATTATGGTGAAGGGTCCACCAATATCACTTGTATAGAACACAATTTTGCATTTCTGACAACGTGGGTTTCTCACACACACAGTTAGTGTATGAATAAAAAAAGAAAAGTTGACTTTAATCATTCTAATAAGACTCTTCACAGGAAACCACAAACACCCGAACTGTGAACCTATGTCTGTCTATCCTTCAGACTGAAATGTATCGCAGGAGTGCTCAGCTGGCTTGGGTACCAGTTCTAGCCAAGAAATCAAGGGTTCCTCAGAGGCTCACGTACTCTGTGGTCCTGCAGACTTTTCTCTCATAGGTCTGTTCAGGGAGTCTGTTGCAGGGCTGTGGTAGTCACTGGGTTTACCAACAGCTTGGAAGAGCTGAGTAGTGAAATGATTTGCCCAGATTTAAGTTATTTGAAGTCAGAGGAATGTGAAGAACTACAGGACAATTCATTAGGTATATGGTCATGATAGTGCTGATATATGTGACTTAATACTCCTAACAGAGAGAAGAGCACAGATCAGTTTTAGTAGAGTATATTAGAAGTATATGTTCGTAATTTGTGGTGGGCCCATAATATTACCATAAACTCAAAGATACGCTAGTGAAGAGCAAGTGAGACATTACAATGAAGAGGAAACTGATTTGAAGGATACAGAAGGTGTACCCTGCCTCTGCAAATGGACCGTGATATCTCCTTCAGAGTGCACTGCATACAGTAGTTGTTATCTCAAAATAAATATTGCCAACCACCAAGTACTTTCTAAGTCTGTGAGTAAAATACTCAAGGGTAAGGAAAAAGTAATTGAAGACAAAATAAGAAGATAAATTATGCCTTCTTAAATAAGATGGACTATAAGAATAGATGAAATAGCAGGTGCTAAAGGGAGTTGATTGCAGAGCTGCTTTGTGTATTGTAATGGAAGGATGCAGTAGATTAAATAAAAAGGTAAATAGTACAAAACTTACAAGAAGATACTCAGTTAAATCTTTTCATGTATAATGATACAAATTACATAATATGTTTGAAAAATGCCATTCTAGCTGAGAAGCATTCACCTTTTGGTAGGTGGTGTGAATTTAAGAGAGCCCAGTGATATTTTGTGGGTAGAAGAGGCAGCTGTAGGAAAGCATCAGCTCTCAGTCACTAACAGCCATTTCAAAGAGGAAATGGTGGGGGTTTCCCTGGTGAGATTTAGTGTCAGGGTTTTGTCCAGGATGCTACTTCAGGATGACTTGTTTTCTAGAGTAACTTCTAGCTCAGCTGGTAATGTTTAGCTTTTCAGATGTGATACAAGTCACAGAATACATCTGATTTTAACTCTTCTGCTATTGGAAAGTTCTATTTGGCTTCAGACCTCAGTGATACTGCCAGCATGTCTCAGACAAATGTTTTAGTTACCTCTTCCTAAGTAACATGCTTGTAGTATTGAAGACAGAACCAGTGTTCTAGCTTCACAGAACAGAAAACACTTCAGGTTGGGTCAAGTGCTCAGGAAGTTATTTTGCATCTGCAAAATGTCTCGGTACCTGTTTGCGTTATCAGAGTGGAAGTCATGACTATAAAGACGATGCAAGAAATCTGAAGTTCCTGTTCCTGAAAGTTTTTGTGACAGTTGCTGAAAGCCTTTTATTCCGTTTTAAATATTCCGTCACTTCAGAAACTCTACATACCATTGTAACAAGGAATTATTTACTTAGTTTTTACAGCTTTTTAGAATTCCAGTGCTGCAAGGGTAAGCTATCAAATTTTCAATAGTTGCAATCTCTGCAAAGAGATGATAAATATATTGGAAAAGATGTAATTAAGACTGAGTCAAATAGACACACAAACCCAAGCAACAGAAGGGGCTTTAACATCTTAAGCAACAGAGGTGTTTAAAGCTACTGGATTTCAGTGACTTGAGTCACTGTAAATCAGAACCAGTACTGGATGCAGAGTTAAAGTGGGTTGAAAGGCCAGTTTGCTAAGTTGCCTGTTATCGGTGAAGATGTCAAGAAATCTTCAGCAAAAAGATGGTTCCTCTTTTTAGCGTCCCTAATGAGTGCAGTCCATTTTCTGTGTGCTTTGCTGAGGTGTCCTGTGCGGTATATGTGTGCTTTAATCCTGAAAGGATTAAAGGCATGCTTAAAGGCATATTGTCCAGCTTCTTTCCCTGGTTTCACTTTGCTGTTTTCAGCAGGTTTCTGAATTTGGAATTGCTTTCATTACATGATAGGAAAATTGAAAGATTAAAAAGTATGATCGGTCAGAAAGTGCCGGGTTTAACTTGATAAAAACATAGTGCGTTCTTCACGTGAATGTAAATTTCAAATGAGAAGAATCTCTTTACTGGTAAAATTACTCTTCAAACTATCATAAGACACATTCAGTTGTGTACATGTCTATCTTTAGTAGTGCTGTGATATAAAGTGAATCTGAGAGTGTTTTAAGCTCTTTTAAAGGCCAAGTAGGCATTTAACTATCTTCCAAGAATACTTCTGTTCTTTCCTAGCACAGAACTTTCCTGAATGAGATTCTGACCAGGCATGGTCAAACTCCTTTTGTCTTCATTTGAGCTTGCTGTCTCTCAGTCTTTCAACTCATTGCTTAGGGAACAGCCGGGTTGTGAGGTGCCATGGTAGCGAAGGCTCATCGGTACCAGTTTGCCTGGCAGCACTGGTGTGATGTGAAGTTTTTGACAAGGAGAATGGAAGGTCCTAATTCTATTTGAAGGCTGAAGAGGATGTCACCCCAAACCTAGCAGCTTCTTCCTGTGACTTTAAACTCTATAAAGTACACATCCTGACTTTTGGGAAAACTCAGTCTGTAGCTTAGTTTTGTTCTCTAGTTGTGCATCAAAATATTTCATGAACCTTTTGTAACTGGTGAACTAGTGTGCAGGGTTGAGGCTTCACAAATGCACATTTACTAAAAGGTGAACTTTGAGAAAGACTTTACAAACCTCTGTCATTGGAGATCTTACCTTGTCAGTACAGTTACAATTTAGTTTTCATAGGTTTGGTGTTGTCATTAAGAGTAAATACCTCCTTTTGCTCTGAAATGCTTTTTCAGTTCCATTTCCTTGCAGTCAGGCCAGCTGCAAGTGAAGCAATTATCTGGATATTATTGTATTTTTGTATCAAATGAAGCTGCTGGTTGAGAGTCTTCGAACAGTAGCGAAGGCTAGATTGAAGTGCATAACTGAAAGTACTTTCAACAATGTGTTTACTTTTTAAATGCTTCTTCATTTAGGTTTTCTTGTGTTAAATGAAGGACTCTTAGGAAAACAGGTTTGTTTGGTTACTGCCTTGAAAGTCTCTGTTGCTACGCTGAAAAGATTGTGCAAGGTATTTATGGGGGGGATGGGAGGACAACAGAGTTGACTCATGGTTGTGTCAGCTGGTGCAGGACATCTCCTAGCTCTGAATCTGCCATGGTTTAGCCATGGAAATTGTTTGGCAAATAACTGTGTATTCCTAGAACAGATCAGATCACTTTCTAGGAATCTTGGTGGACAGCAGACGTGGTGATATGTTTGCGTACAACCACAAGTGATAATGTTTGTGTGGTTTCTGAGGTTCGGGTCCCAGCAGGATGTGGTAGCTGACTGTGAGTGCTCCAGGCCATTACAAATGAGGAGGAGAAGACGTTGGTTTAGTGGCTTCAGGATTGGCTTAATGGCTTTGTGTGTCTTTCCAGGCTGATCAGAGGGGTAAATTTGGTCTTTTATTCTTCCTTGCTTAAGGGTGGGTTATTTAGAAATTATTTAAAGCATTCATATTCATATGGCTGTAGTCTTTTATTTATCTATATATGTGTATGTGTGCTTTTCTTCCTGTAGAATCTCCTGAGAATGTGTCAGGGAGGGAGCTGAATTACCATCTTAGATGTGACTCTGAACTTGCCTTTTGTAGGGGCTGAGATGCTGGTCCTACATGTTATACCTCTGACGTTTGGCATAGGGATAAAACATTTTAGAAGGCAACAACGTTGTGGGACAAGGTAGTTTGTTGCACAGTGACCAGTCATCTCCCATGATCATTTTATTTTCTGTGAAGTGCGTAAAAAATCAAGTATACATACTTCACTTTTCATTCCTCCCTTTGCCACTGGTGCTTCTAGTAGTGCTCACAGGTAAGCAGTTGTTGTGGCTTTAATAATAATTTGTGTTAACTTTTTCCGTGTGATAGGAGCCAGTGCATGATGTGCCTAGCTAGCTCTCTGTAGACCTCAGACTTGTCAGAGAACACTCAAATCCTGTGTGACTCTCGTATGGCTCTGATTCATGCTGAATCAGAGCAGCTGTATCTGGGGAGAGCCTGGAAATGAAGTTGCCTTTTCTTCCTGTAAGGTTGTAAAGCCAAGCCTAGCTCTGGTTAGCAAATGTCAGAATTAAGGCTGCCTTTCAGCCTTGGTTGTTGCCTTCTCAAATATGTATGTGATGATGTAATTTTTTATTACACGATCACTTAATTTTCTTCACGGAGGATTCTAGCCTCACTCGGTGAACAGAACACGTGATGCTCAGAGTAAGGGGAGACAAGGGTAGACAGCAATATTTTTAGTTTCCTTCTTTGGTGCATGGCCTGTATGTGTTTAACATAAAGCTGATTCCTCCTAGGATATTTGTTTTGGTCTAAGTAAATATCAGTAAATTATCTTCGCACCACTGATATGTATGAAGTGGTATTGTCAAGCACTGAAGTACAGAGACTGAGATGATGCTTGATGTGGTTCAGAAAAGATAATATTTTTTGGCAACAGGACACATTCAAGGCAGGTCTTCTGCTGGCTTCAGCTTCTTTGAGCTGGGAGAGGCTCAGGCTGGGTTTTCTAATAATAGCCACAGACGGTTTCCTTTGCAGCATCACCTGCGTTGTCAAAGAGCCGCTGTGTCAGACCATGGGGTGGAGTTCACCCTCCAGAAAGACCTTTTGTTCGTCCTTCTTCCCTGGCCATTTCTTCCCTGGGCAGCAGTTTCAGGCATTACATAGCCATGAGTCATTCCCCATCACCAGCTCTCCCATGCGTCCGCTGCAGCAAAAACCGTGAAATAGGTAGTGTGTGTGTGTGTGTGTGTAAGTAAAGGCAGCACCTTGTCCTTCAACGCATACTCCATCTGTTTCTCTTGTCCCGTAGCTCTCTCATCCCCTGTGCTGGAGTTAGACTGCTCTCTTCTCCGCTTCCCCTAACTACTGCATGAAGAGCATTGGGGATATAATTAAAAATGGGGTGGCTGATCTGTTGTGATTCAGGTGTGAACTGCATACCTGAACCTTCATATACCTGCAGTACACAGGATATATACTTCATACTTCTAAGGTTTTCAGGGAGGGGAAACGCTGGGAATTTTTGGTGCAGGGGAAGTGGCAGTGGTCCCCAAGAGTTCCTGTTACCACGAAGGATTTGGGGCTCAGTTAATCTTACGGCACTGGCTTCACCAGCCCCAACTGACTCATTTCTTTTTGCAGCCAAAGATTTGTATTACTCAGCAGCCATAGTAACAGCATGGTGTCGCTGGGAGTTGAAGATGTAGATTTGGCCTGGAGTTGTATTTGAGTCGTGCTCAGCAGCCCCCGTATGTGTGGTTCGGTATAGCCAGTGCAGGTCTGTCATCTTCTGACACTGCTTTTCTGATTACAGATTTCTCTTTGTACTATCGCTACAGCTGTATTATTAAATCATGTTTCCCCAGAATATTCTTGATCATGGTGATGTATGTCAAAATGGCCAACAAACTAATTCCTTTAGTAATTTGCTTTTTTGGGTTCTGCTGTGCTTCCTTTGTAGTGAATGAAATTCGGGCAACTCTGATTCCACAGCAAAATAATCACTGACACTTAGTTTCTTTAGGTCATTAATATATTTTAAAGGGTTGTTAAAGCTACTGGAGTTACTCCATGTCAAGCACTGCTACATTTCACAATGCCTTAGATCCTCTATTTCCTACATTGGCAAGCAGCTACAGAGGTGATTTTTAGAGCCCTTGGTCCCTTTCTTATGTCCTCAGTTTGGTGCCCCAGCCATGCTGGAAGTGCTGGCTTCTGACCAAGAAGTTTTTTGGGTTCACTTTATACACTGAAAGGTTGATTTACCGTTCTCTTTCTGCTGTACTAAATAAGTGATAGTGGAGAAGGGGATTCATTATAGTTTTCTGGTTTTATGTGCTGTTGAATAGTTAACTTCATACTATGGGATGGGGAGGTAACTCCAAACCCCAAATCCAACCTTTCTGTATGTCAGGCAAAAATAACTATTAAATATATCCTGGCAATAATTTTGTTGCTGTTGGAGAGAGATGTGCTTCACACAGGTACCTGGAAGGATATGGTGCGTTGACCCTGGCTGGACATCAGGTGCCCACCAGAGCTGCTCTCACTCCCCTCCGCAGCTGGACAGGGGAGAGAAAGTACAACAAAAGGCTGGCGGGTTGAGATAAGGACAAGGAGAGATCACTCGGCAATTACCACCACGGGCAAAACAGACTCAACTTGAGGAGAATTAATTTACCAATCAGGTTGGAGTATGGTAGTGAGAAAAGAAACCCTAAATCTTAGAACACCTTCCTCCTGCCTCTCCTTTCTTTCCAGGCTTAATTTCATTCCCGATTTCTCTACCTCCTCCCCCTGAGTGGCGTAGGGGGACAGGGAGTGGGGCTGCGGTCAGTTCATTACACATCTCTGCTGCTTACTCTTCCTCAGTGGGAGGACTCCTGCCCCTGCTCCAGCGTGGTGTCCCTCCCACGGGAGACAGTCCTCTACAAGCTTCTCCAACCTGAGTCCTTCCCACAGGCTGCAGTTCTTCCTGACTGCTCTAGCATTGGGTCTCTTCCATGGGGTGCAGTTCTTCAGGGACGGACTGCTCCCACCCGGGTCCCCATGGGGCCACAACCCTGCCAGCAAACCTGCTCTAGTGTGAGCTGCCCACGGGTCACAGCCTCCTTTGGGCACCCCCTGCCGCGCTGTGGGACCCTCCCTGGGCTGAGGGGGGGTATCTGGTCCCCCACGGGCTGGGGGCAGCCTGCTTTGCTGGGGGCTTCACGGGAATCGCCACTTTGGTGCCTGGAGCGCCTCCTCCCCATCTACTGACCTGGCGTTCCCAGGGCTGTTTTTCTCGCCTGTTCTCACTCCTCTCTTCTGGCTGCTGCTGGTGTTGTGTGGGGGTTTTTCTTCTTTATTAAACATGTTATCCCAGAGGCACTAGCCATCGGTGGTGGGCTCAGCCTTGGCCAGCAACAGGTCTGACCATCTTGGACCTGGCTGGTACGGTTTGTCAGACATGGGGGAAGCTTCTAGCAGCTTCTCACAGACACCACCCCTGTAGCCCCCCTGCTACCAAAACCTTGCCATGCAAACCCAATACAAAGGAGAAGTGGTGTCCTAGAGTGCACTTAATGTTTTGTGATGACTGAGGTACAGATACCTCGAAGAAGAATGAGTGATTTAAGTCCCCTGTGGCCTGCCTTCAAGATCTTCCTTTGCCACAGACTTAATGGGTGACCTTGGATATGTCACCTAGGTCTAGGTTCTCTGTGCTGTTGTTTTCCATTAAAGTAATGGGGATAAGAAAATTTTCTTGTTTTGCTGTGCTTTTTGATGATCAATGTGCCAGCAATTAAGAAGGGCTGAAATTCCTTGGTGGGGGGGGTCATAAGTACAAAGGATGCCATTGCTGCTGCCAAAGCCCACTTAAATTAACTTCAGATTAACCTACTAATGTTATGAAAGAGTTTTATTTACTTTGAATGGTATTTTTAAAAGCTCTGAGTTGAGTGATGTCAAGCCTCTAATGGTTTCTTTTTGTAGAATCTTCTAAATTTTTATATCTATATATTTTATATATATAAATCATATAGACAAGTCCTAATTAGAGCTCTGTAATACTGTGTGTATCTCTGAGTGGACAGATTTCCTGTCATTTTACTGCCTGCCCTAATATCTGACCTGTCAGCCTTCTAGCGTGTTTAATTGTGGATACCTTGGTTTTGCTTCTAAAATCCAAACTAAATATGGGTATATCTTTTTCATAGTGTTGAAATATTGTAATTCAAAAAATAGTGATATTTGTATGTTTTTATGCAAAATGTTTTCTGCAGAATGACCAAAAGTGTCAGTGAAATTACTCTAGCTGTATTTGTTTATTGGATTTCTCAACTTGAAATATTTTTCTGATTGTTTTCAGGAGTAAAAGTTCCTCGTAATTTTCGTCTGTTGGAAGAACTTGAAGAAGGGCAGAAAGGAGTAGGTGATGGAACAGTTAGCTGGGGCCTTGAAGATGATGAAGATATGACACTTACAAGATGGACAGGAATGATTATTGGGCCTCCAAGAGTAAGTATCTACTTAAATATTAGAATAGTACAGTTAATTTTTTCTTCTTCACCCTTCTCTCAATCTAACCATTGAAGTAGAAAACAAACAGAACACAAATGAATGAAAAACACTTCAGCAAGTGATTTATGTTGAAGGTTCAAGTTCCATGTAATAATGGGTTTCACGTATCTGTATCTTTTTGCTTATAATTCAAAATATTTTTTAGTGCCTTTCTCTTGTTAGTTCTGTTACATGTCTGCTTTATATTTACAGATTCATTAAGACATAACTTTTGAGATTCCAGGATTCTAGTATCCTGTACTCTTGAATACAGCAAGGTTTAAAATCCTTCGGCTAGTGAGATTACATATGGAGCTAATGTAGGTAAAACGTGGATGTTTTGTTCAGTACTGCTAGTCTTTCTGCTGTTTCTTGTTGAGTTTATGGGTTGGTTTTTATTGCAGCAGTACTGACTTGCTCTTGTAGAGTTTCAGCTAACTCTGGAAACTCAGATTTTAATGAATTCTGAATTCTCTGAATGTTCTCTCCCAGAGTAGCTTCTTATATTGCTACTGATCTTTGTGGCAGTATTGTTGTGTTCTCCCTCTCCTCCCCCCCAAACACTACTAGACTGTGAATCTCCACTCTGGTAGTGAACTTGACAATCTAATTGTGCATTGTATGTATGTATGTATTCTAAAAACAAAACTCTCCAGTTTCACCGTATGTATCTGTTCTGTTTCTTTAACATCCTTACCATGAAGTGCAAGTAGCTGATTCTCCTGCCTGCAGTAGCAGGTGTTGTCTTCGGTACCTGGCCCAGTATCACTTCTCAATAATTCCAGTGTTCTCGATCTGTTATATGGAAACCTTTACAGACCTTTAATCGTGCTACTGCCCTGTGTGTTCCTATTCTGTCAGTTGCATTTTCTGACATACAATGAGGTTTTGCAAGAATTTATATTTTGACATTGCACATGCAGTATTTTCTGTCTCACCCAGAAGAGTTGTTTACCTTTTGTCTGCCATTGTTAACATCTCCCCGTTTATGATCGTTTTGTTTGTTTATGATATGCCCAAATAATTTTCTAGAACAGCATTTGATTTTATAACATTAGGAGGCTGTTAATGAGCCTGCATTAAGACTGTGAAGAAAGCTCACTGTGTGCATACACTTCATGGAAAATGTAAGCAACCTTGAAATCTAATTTAGAAAATTAGATAGAAACTGAGATGTGCAAACAGGCATGTGCTGACTTGTCAGCAGTGATAGAAATTTGTTTTTCATGTCATACTGCTAACCAAGGCTAGAGGACTATCACGGAAGATGATTCAGCTGTGCCTCTTTTGTCTTTCTGACACAGTTATGAATACAGATTTTTTCCAAAAATGTCTTGACTTCTTTTAAGCTTATTACCTGAAAGCAACAGGCTGTGTTGAGAGAGATTCTGGGAACTTTCAGTCATTCTTGTTTGCTAAGTGGCTGTCCTGCTTTTAGCACTGTTCATACTCAGTGATATTGTTATGAATTTTTTTTCTTAATAGAATGTGGAAATCCTGGCACTGGAAAAAAAATTTGAAATCCTATTTCATTCTGGGTGGAAAGCAGTCATGCTTGTAGCAGGTGGAATAATCTTATGTTGGGCATTCAGGAGGGAAAAATGAACCATGGTGCAGAGTTAGATACGTGCTGCTGCTCCGAGTGTCCCTGCTACCATACATGGAAGCATGCTTCTCCTTCCCAGACTTTGTGCGGATGGTTTCGCAGCCAGTGATTCATCTTGTTTATACAAGCTATTTAAAAACAGTGGCACTGTCAAAACTTCAGCTTTATCTGCACATATTTTATATCGGCTATAGACATGTGCACAGTCAAGGCTTTCCATTCACTGGTTTTAGTGTGGTGCTGTTATTTGCAAAGACCCTAAAAACCTGCACGAACCTCTGGGCTGTGAATTGCCCTGTGCACAAGCCTTGCTCAGGGATTCGGTCAGGAAGCCTGGGCAGGCTGAGCAGAGCTGATGGATGAATTTTCTGCCACAAAACTTTGTGACAGTGTGTAGTTTGTCCCCAACCAGTGCTGGCCAGCTGCTGGTCCCACCACAGGTGGCTGCAGGCTGGCTTAAAGCCACTTCATTTGCACAGATGAGAAGCAGCTGAATCAGGAAGTCTATTCTTATATTTTTGATACTGGTTTGCATCAAAATGCTCACTAATATTAAGGGTAATATTAAAATGTTAAGGGTCATAACAGGCCCTCAAAAGGGATTGCATGGAGTTTTGTACTGAGAAGTTTTTGGACTGTGGGCAACCGTTTTAAGATCCTGGTGGGGACATTGTGCTCTGCTGCCACAGGTGAGCAGGAGCTGCTGGCTGCTTCTTGGCTTCTGCACTCACGCACTCACCTGGATTTTTGCTCATGGTTGCTGTCTTTTGAGTTTAATGTTCATTGCATTGTTGAAGGTGCAGGAAATTGTGTCAGAAGCTCTAAATGTGGAGAGCTTGTCTGCCTAAACTTCCCCATGATCCTGTTCCTGTTGTGCATTTCTGCCAGCTGCCTGCATTGCCCAACTTAGCTGGAGCTGTGTGGCAGGGTACACCAGATCATCACATCAAGAATAGTTAGTCTCAGAATGCAGAATAACACTTAATTGTTTTGTTTCTTTTAATTTTAAATATTGAAGAATCATTGTAGCCTTGTTACATTTGTGTCTCTCCTATACCAGTGATGGGTTAGTTAAAAACTCATGATCCAGGATTTCTGTTAGCTGTGAAGTCTAAGTGTTACTGCTGTGGGAAGAGAGTGATACTGCTGCTTGCCATCAGGCTGTACTTTGCAATGTGTTGAATCTCGGAGCATTCCCCTTTCCCAGAACAGCCACGTGGTTTATGACCAAAGACTATTTTTCAAGTGCATTTCTAGGACAGGCTCGCTTTAGATAGTTACCTAAGCTAAAGCTGTAGCTTCAATTTCAAGGTAATGTGTCTGATTAGTAAACTGATAAAACAAAGTTACTGTATAAAGAGTGGTTGAAAAGTAGGTATCTGAGCTCTACATTGATTTAAAAAAACCATCATTTCAGTTGGTGAATGGAAAGCAATGCCAGTTTCATTTCTTATATGAAATTTTGATGCTTAAAAGACCAGTAGAATTCATTACCTTGAAGAGGTAACATTTGATACTCTGAATGTTATAAAATGAACTTAAAACAGAGGTAGCCAGCACAGTGTATAAGTGGCTGCCTTTATGTTTAGTTGTTTATGTGTCCCTAAATTAACCACTGTTTTAACTTAATGCTTATTAAACTTCCTGATGTAATTGTTTCCCCCTTTCTTTTCCCCTCAGACAATTTATGAAAACAGAATATACAGCCTTAAAATAGAATGTGGGCCTAAGTATCCAGAAGCACCTCCATTTGTAAGATTTGTAACAAAAATTAATATGAATGGAGTAAATAGTTCTAATGGAGTGGTAAGTTTTTGGGGTTTGGTCATTTTAATGTGGTTTTCATGTACAGCTTTGAATTAATGTTTTGTTTATACTTGCAACTTGCTTAATTATTGCTTGCTGGTGCCATTTGCTCTGAGGAGAAGGGAGGGGGTGTAGAAGGGAAGTACACAAGCCACGTGTGTTCTGAAATCAAAATGTAGAACTGATTTATTTCCTGCCCTTTTGCCACTCAAATAGTTGCGTCATGTGGGGATTTATTATGCTTTTAGGAAACCATTTGCTTGCTTTTGCTTTCTTTGGTTTCTCTGACTCCCAAGATTTTTTGTAGGATCTTTAGTTGGAGGGTGTGGGAGGGAGTTAAGTGTGTCAAACGTATCGATTCTGACAGGAGTGGTCTTTTTGTCTATTTTAGGTGGACCCCAGAGCCATATCAGTCCTAGCAAAATGGCAGAATTCTTATAGTATCAAAGTTGTTCTGCAAGAGCTTCGGCGTCTAATGATGTCTAAAGAAAATATGAAACTTCCTCAGCCACCTGAAGGACAATGTTACAGCAATTAATTAAAAAAAAAAAAAATGCCCCCTTATTCAATTTAAGCTGTCTTCATTTTCCACAGTAGTAAATTTTCTAGATGCATCTTGTAGACCTCAAAATACTGGAAAGGAAGTTCCCATTCAAAGGAAGTTTTTCTTGAGATACTGTAAATGATACTAATTTTTTTTTTTTTTCATTTGAAATATAAGTTGTGCTATAACAAATAATCCTGTCGTGTAACCACTGTCCACATAGCTGAACTTCTGGTATCAGGAAAAGTCTATTTAAATTTATTACTGTCAAGACCAGTGTGGCACATCTAACTTAACTGTGAAAGCATACATCCCACAATCACCTTGCTGTGTGTCTGGCCTGGGTTTTGGGTTTTTTTTTTCTTTTTCCGTCTTTTGCAATAGAGTTGAAGCTCAGGGCTATTTATTAGAGTAGACACAAAGGTTTTTTGCTTCCAGTACTACACTGGGCTTTATGGACTACTAATGGGGATGTGTGCTAACCTCAGTCATCCCTCCCTTTGTGCTATCTCTAGTAAAGGCTGAATGTGACTGTGGTTGTTTTGGGGTTATTTTTATTTTATTTTTTTTTTAATGCCCTGATAATTCGGGGCAAGCTTTCCTTCTTCCCTTTGGCCAAGGCATAGATTGTATTTCTCTTCCTGGTCCCCCTCACGAGTGACATGGGCTTTGGGTGAGGGATTCAGGGTTCTTTTAATCTCTTCCCTCTTCCCCTCTTTTTAGCAGGGGGTGCTGCTTTCTTTTTTGCCCCTCTTTGTGATTCTTCTCACCCCTGGCAAGGGTGAGCATTGGGGCAATAACTTGACCTGTTCCCTCCTGCTTATTGTTTTGGTTTTGCAACAAATTTAGTCTTCACCAGCCTGGGAAACAAGAGTATCTGTTCTGCTTGCAAACTTGGATTTTCCCTGTCCCTCCAGCACTGCTGCCACACCACCAAGCTGGCCACGGCTGATGTTATTAGATAGGCTTTTGACATGGTGAAAAGAGCAGTAATTTACCAGGATTGCTGAAATCTTCTGCTGCCAAACTTTTAACGGGGAGACTCTGCACACAGAGATTCTGAACACACACTCCAGCTCAAATAGTTGTATTTTGGTGCTTTGGATTGACCCAAGAATGTTAATTAACAAAATGTTGCACTTCTGTTTGGCCCTTCTAAAGATGTGATGACTACAGACAAATCGAATCAGTGTAGTAGATTTTATTAGGATTCTGTAAGTCTTAAAAGAGAAATCTCTTCAGTGAAGATTTTGGGGAAGCGGTGCATACAGCAGATCTAAGGACCTTTATTGGCTTTGCATCCTGGCAAATCACTGCCTTTTCTGGTTTACTGTTTTGGACCACTAACTGCTGAAATGTGGATGCAAGCTTACATACAACCAACCTAGTGTGTCCTAAGTTTTATGAAAAATTCAGTGTTTGTGTAAAAAAAAAAAAAAAGAAAGAAAAAAGGAAAAAAAAAGAAAAGAGTAAAAATAAACACATTTTAAAGCAGCAGCTATCAAGTCAATGAACAATTGATGTTTCCATTAACTCTTTTGAGGAAAATATTAGTTGTAAGGATTTAACATCCTCTGTAATTAAAGTTTAACATAACAGTATTCCATAAGCAGCCTTTTTATTGTATCAGACCATTGCCTGATTTTAATATAATAAAAAGTGTGCATTAATATTAGAAGGCTTTAATTGTATTTATGTTTAGAATTTTGATCCCTTATGGAATTCTTGATTTGTTGGAAGTATCTTCCAACAGATCACATTTAGCTAACTATGTAAACTGGTGGTGAAAGGCAATTGTCTATCCAGCTGCTGCTGCTGTGCCAAGGAGAATCTTTAGTTTTAGTTTAAACTTTAGACTCCCTAGACCTGGTAGTTGCTAACGTTACGTGATGCTAAGAAACTGCTGAAAGGAATTTCTAGATACACGTGCTCTCTGAAGGTACTCTTGTCATTGCTGTGACCTTTATGTGCTGCAGTCCTGAGAAAATCAAATCCCCATACAGCTGCATGTTATGCTGTCAGGTTCAAGGAAAACGTCACAACCTGAAATTTTACCTGTTTGCACTCAAATAGTGACATGTAAAAAGGTGACCTTCTCTCCAAATCTGGATAAAACCAGGGATGTGAAATTCTGGCCTTTTCCGAGCATAAAGCATCTCCACTTCAAAGGATTGCCAGAAGGTTCTCTCTGTGCATTCACTTTAGTGTTGCGGTGAAAGGAGGTTCTTCCTGGGTTAGAAATAAAAAAGGGAATGACCTTTTGTGACACTTTGTGAAACTTGCTGCTGGCTTCTTGCCTGGAATACTACGCAGTCCTTTAGTAGCTCAGAGGGTATCTGTGAAGGCAACGGGACTAATGCTTTGTCGGCATCGTGTGTGTTTGTGTGTTTATTTAAAATAGCTTGGTATCTTAAAGATGTTAAATGGGGATCAGAGCAATGCTTGATAATTATAGCGTGCTGCTGGATTATCTCTGTTTTGCAGAGCTGTTGTAAGAGTGCCCTTGCCCTGTTTGGGAAGATACGGTTGGCGCATGTTTGGTTTCTCCCCCAACCTTCAAACTTCAAGACACGATTTTAAAACCTTGGAAACTGTCTGGTTTGCTTTGCAAGTTGTACAGGTTGGAGCGTTCCACCCTGCCCTGGGCCGTGCTCCGCCAGGAGCTGTGGCGGCAAGAGCCGTGTGTTAACAACGTTTGCCATACGAGGTTGGGTCGTGCTTTGAAAAAAAAAACCAAAAAGGGGATTCACTTTTCTCACCTAGGGGTTGCACTCTTTGAACTTGTCAGTGCTCCAAGCGCACTGCTGTTCCACCCTCGACCAAGTAGGAGTGGTGTGGAAAAATAATGCCCCGAGAGTCAACTGTCATTGAACGTACGTGTTGTAGCTTTGTCGGTGTATGCGGTGTAAGAGGCCGGTCGTCCCACAGCCTGACTGCTTGCTCATGCTTTAGAAGTGGTGGGGAAACTGCGTCTTACCTGTGTTGATCCGAACTCTGGCATGTAAAGGCCAAGTGTTTAGTGGATCCCTGCAGATCCTCGGTTTATGTCCTGGACCAGCATCTCTTAAGAGAAAGATACGGAGGGATAATAAATAAATAAGTGGATCGGCCATAAATAAACGCTGCTGCTTGGAGCAGGTGCTGCTGGAGGGGCTGAAGCAGCACTCCAGGAGCCGGCTGGTTTGAGCAGATCACCGTGTGGCCGCCCCTTGCTGCCTCCTGCAGAGGGTCTGGGAGCCGTCCTTGCACTAGGCGCTTCCAGTAAAAGCCCCCCCCAGCTGCGGGGCTCCCCCCGGCTGCGGAGCCAGCTCGGCTCTGCGGGTAGCGCGGGACGGCAGAGGGAGCCAGCAAGCTTCGCAAGGCTTGCGGCTGCGGAGGGGGCGAGCGCTGCTCCATTTCAGTGCGAAGTCCTCTTGGGGGAACCGCTTTTCGTATTTAGCCGGAATCAATTTCCATTTTTAAAAGCCTGATGATCATCGTGACTTTCTCACTGTACAGGCATTAACTTGAGAACCAGCGCTGCAGTGAGATTTTTAACTGCTAATAAAGACTAATCGTTGTTTGCTTCGTTGTAATTAAGCTCTGTGTGTGTGTGTAGGGGGTGTATACACCTTTTCTGTACCCTTACAACTTCTTGCGGTGCTTCAGATTTAGAATTTAAGTTTCTTTCACTATCATTAGAGTCATAATTTTTCTAAACCAAAAGCGTCGCTGGCTGCTCCGTGGGATGCCGGTGCTGCCTGTGGTTTGCCTTGGAGTCGTACAAGGATGTAGGGCAGGCAGAGCAGGTGGGGAGCGTGTCCGTGGGTCTCGTGGGTGGACACCCTGACCAAGGGCCGGGCTGCTCTGAGGGCTTTGTCTTAGCGCTGCTTCAGAGCCGGGACACCGGAGCTCGCTGTGGTGTGGCCAGGCAGGTAAAACATAGAGGAACAGTGTTAATTTACGCCAATTTTAACGAGGGAAGCAAACCCAACAGAGATATGCGGTGGGACGTGCTGTTACTCTTTTGCCAAATACCAGCCTTTGTAGCATCTTGCCAGAATTGGAGCTATTTGCGGCTCACCTTACTGCTTGTGGGAACCGGCCGTTAGGCGTTTGAGGTCGGTGCTTTACCTACAGGACAGTGTTTCCTACATCAAGAAACAGCACACTGAATTTTATGTATTTTTCAAGCTGGCACCAGCTTATACTGAAACAAGGGAGTTCCAGTTCTGCACGTACCTGTAAATATGTTTCTGCTTCAGGCTCTAGCTACCTCGAGCTGAAAGAAGGTGAAGAGAATTTGATGGTGATATTCTTAATATCTAAACTGGTTTACATATTATTTTGTATCTTAAGAAGCTTTTTCTGATGGCTTAAGGGTTTTCTGAAGTCAGTAGAAATTGCCATGTTGCATTAATCTTTGGCTTAGGGTGCTTTCCAACAGCAGGCTAACCTGGCTGTGGGCAAAGATTCAGGTCCCTTAGTAGCTTCTTGTTTTCTCTGGTCTTGCTCTAGCAGATTGCTGGAGAATGTGCTTAACTTTTATGCCTGTGAAGAGCCCCAGTGAAATCAAATTTGTTAGGTGAATACTTAAGTGCTTTGATGGACCAGAGCCAGCACGCTCAGCCTCTGCTAGGAAAGAGGCTTTTTTAGCCTTTATTGCGCGTCTTCTTCCATGTCCTCCCTTCTTGTTTTCTCTGGTCTTGCTCTAGCAGATTGCTGGAGAATGTGCTTAACTTTTATGCCTGTGAAGAGCCCCAGTGAAATCAAATTTGTTAGGTGAATACTTAAGTGCTTTGATGGACCAGAGCCAGCACGCTCAGCCTCTGCTAGGAAAGAGGCTTTTTTAGCCTTTATTGCGCGTCTTCTTCCATGTCCTCCCTTCTTGGTGCTGCGTCCTTGGTGCTTGTGCCTTTACATTTTCCCCAATGTCTCCCACATTTGCTGTAACAAAAAAGCAAAGAGCAGAAGATGATGTGGAAGATAAGGAGATGAGCTAGATTCTCATAATTTTATGTCAAGCATCTTGTCGCCTTTTCCATCCTTATCTCCTTTTAAATAAAACCTACAAAGGGTTTTCAGAAATGCGGGTCCTGTCCTAATTTTCTGTCTCTTGAGCCAGGTTGCTGGTGGCTTTGCCCTGACATGTCTAGAAAGTCCTGTGGTACCTTGAGGGGTAATAGGAGGGGAGAAGAAGTGATGAATGCTCTGTCTGTAAGTGCCCCCCTCTCTGTTGCACAATATCTGCTCTTTCATGTTGTCTTATTCCATTATCTTTCCGCTCACCAAATAATGTTTCAGGATAGCCAAAGCTGAAGTTTCTTTTGGAAAAAAGAACAACCAAACAAAAAACAAGCAGGAGTTTTGGAAAGAAAGGGGAAGCAAACTTTTGAGCCCTCTTCATCAGAAATGATGACTCTGTTTTATCTTCTACTTGCTCTTTTTATAGAGCTGCTCTAAAACCGTGTGTTCATAGTTGGCCTGATAGCAGTCTCCAGATCTGCAGAGGACAGGATTTTTGTTTGCTGTCTGGTGGAGGCTTTCTGGGGCAGGTAGGTGCTTATTTGCTCGTAGTAAGTGCAGGCAGAGGAAAGATAGAGCAGAGGGGAGGTTGGAGGGCTGGTGGCACTGATCCTGTGCGCACTCGGGCTAGGGCAGGCTAGTGGATATGTGCGTTTTTGTGGGCTGGCAAACAGCTGCTTTCTCTCCCCTCAAGGCAGGGGGAGCACGTGCAGCCACAGACCTTCAGGAGTATTCCTGGGAATTAGGAGTGATGCCTAATCACAGCTGTTTGCGATCATCGAGACTGGGATGCTGTGTAAACGGGATCGGGATGTACACCGGCTGTATGTGTCATCCCTGAGCGGTGAGCGGGACTTGAGAGACAAGCGTAGCGGAACAGAGATCTCAGTAAGGTATCTGCCAAACTTCTGTCCCTCCAAAGAGACCTCTTAAATCCCTGGGCTACCAGATTAGATGTTGTCCAAGGTTAGCGGCCAGATGTTTCTCAGCTGTTTGGACTGGTTTCCAGCTGAGACCAAATGAGTGGCTATCCAGCATGTAAGTATTAATATAAACATTTTAGAGGCCTTGCCTTGAGCGAGCCATTAAAAACTTCCCACGATACTGTGAGCAATACTGGCTTCCTTAGAGAGCATCAGTATTTTGTATCTCGCGCTTGAGTATCCTGAGCGGGTCAGGCACAGGCTGCCACCTGCTCGTGCAGCGCTGGGGCCAAGCCTCCCCCTTGTTTTAGTGGCGCCAGAGCCGTGTGGTCCCTGGAATTTGATTATTTGTGTTAGCAGATAATTTAGGCCAGAAGGCTGAGAGTGTTCCCTTCCTTCCCTGGATGTCGTCATGCTTCCCAGCAAAACACAGTCCCGGGTCCTGTGTCCCTTCCCCTCCCCTCGCCCCGCAAGTACAACAAAACGGTTTCAACGTCCCTTCTTGTGAAGGGTCACTGTCCACTCGTTTTAAGCTTGGTTTTGGCTTGTGCAGGCCTGCCAGAAGGGGGGGGGATTTCATTAAATCCAGCATGTAGAGCTATGTTTTTAATTATTACATGTATTAAAAAAAAACAGAGTGAGGTTTTGATGTGTGGTTCTTCTCCTGAAATACTCCTAATGCCACCCATGAGCTTTGGTGTTTGAACACGAGTGATGAAAAATGACCCTCTCTGCTCTCCCACTGGTGTGAAACAAGACCCTTCTAACGCTCTGCAGCATTTTCCTCGGGTTTTAATGGCTCGCTTCTCCAAGACCTGGCCTGCTCTAGCCCCAGAAACAGCATTTCGCGCCGCAGCTGGGTCCTGCTGGAGGTGCAGGATGGTTCTGTGCGGCGGCAGATGCTGTGCCACAGCTGAGCGTGCTGGGGCCGGGTCCCAGGGGATGAGTTTGTCCCTTGGGGCCGGTGCCTGCGGCCAGCACAGCATTTGGCCTCCGTCTCCTTCCTTTTAAGTTGCTGTATCACAGCCTGAAGACATCGTGGGTCTGTCTGGGTTACTCATCAGCACTCAGCAGCAGCAGGGGGAGGGTGTGGGGGGGGAGGGCACCGCGCTCGCCCCTCTTGTTGTGGCTCTGCTTCCCAAACGGACCCTGCTCCGGATTGCCTGTTACCTGGGGTTGCTGCCGGAGGTGTGTGGGGTGAGATGCAGGGAGGGTGTTCACCTTATGGAGGGTTTTTTTCTTACGAAAGGTTTGAAAGCCACCAGTGTTAAGGGCATGGACAAAAAGGGAGGATTTAACAAAAATAATTCTGACATTTAGGCAGGAAGGGTTGGTGTAAGGTGGCGTCTTCACCCAGCACCCAGCAGCTTCACTGGGGGCAGTCAGCCTGGCCAAACACTCGCTGAAATAGCAAACCCCCAAAACACACAGCTTGCTTATAGCTCTGGTTGGAAAACCTGAACATATCACTGTGGGATTGGGAGTTGTATCAGGCGCTGGACAGGAGCTCCTGAAATTCGGGGCCATAATTTCATTTGCTGGCAGCCAAAACATGCAAACCTGAGAAGGCCAGGGCAGCCTTTGCTTCCCACTGGTCAAAATCCTCCCTTGTCGCTACAGAGCAGTGGGGGAAAAGGGCTCTTATTTAACAAACCGTGTTCCCCTCGGGAAGGCAACATTCCCATCGGCTGCTCCATGTGGTGCCCCCTGCTCCTGCCCTGGGAGGCACAGGCATGGCACTGCCCCTCACTGCCAGGGCTCGGGTTGTTTGCACAGCCCGCCTGTGAGCCGCAGGTTGAACCCATCCATCTGATAGCCTTGTGACATTCCTGCCTGGGGTGTATAACTACCTGTAAATTATAGCAACAAGGAAGTTTGGGAAATAAGAATTTTAAACGAGCTTCTCAGAGTAAGGTGTCCCATCAGTTTGCGTGCTGTGGCTTAGATCAGTTGTCTCTGTTTACAAGAAAGGAAATGTGGCACAGAAATGTGCCATTATAACCTACAATTTTTCAGGGTTTGGGCTGGAATGACTCTGATAAAGCCCGTGTGTGGCTTTTATCGTACAATCCACAACCACGCTGCTCCTAAGTGAGACTCTTAAGACCAGAGATTGCCGTTTGTACCCTGGGCTTTCCGTGTTGGCTTTGCCCCCAAGCTGTTCCCAAGCTATTCCCGACCTGCCTGCGAGCCAGCTCCTCCCATGCCTTGTGCCAACGCATGAGACGTGTATGGGCCCGAGCCGGGCAGCATCTGGGGGCTGGGGGCACGAGGACCATGCTGGCACACTGCTGGGAGATGGGCTGACGGAGGGGGATTTGTGCCGCAGGAGTTTGCCTCACCTGGCCGAGAAGTACAGCTCTGTGTGCCCGCGTCCTTCAGCCTGCCCCTGCCATCTTCATTCTGCACCCCTCAGGCATCCTTCATCTCTCACATGGCTGTTCACCTCCGCCGGGGGTGGCCGGGGGGAGCGCAGTGGTGGCCTGCCTAAGGGCAAAAAGCATCCATTCGGCATTCACACTGTGACCCTGGGCTGTGTGGGGCACGGGTGGGTGCATGGGTGCTGGGCCCCCCCCGCTGCTGGTGCACACCTGGCTGCATCCCCCTCGGAGCGCGGGTTGCAGGATTGCTTTGCTGCTCGGCTTGATGCAATACAACTATGACAGTTGCATAGACTGGTTAGAAGGGAAACAAAACCAAGAGGGACTGTGGAGTCATAAATAAGGTGAAATGTGGAAAATAACTAAATCAGCTCTGATGAAGCAAGGATTCCTCTTGTTGCCTTGGTGAAAGCATGCCTGTCTCCTGTACCCTGAGAAGCAGCAGCGTGGGAATGGGTTTTCAGCACCCTCTTTCTTATTGACAAGCATTGAGCTAACGTCAAGGGGTGGATCTGTTACTCCTTGCAAAGACCATCCCTGTTTTCTTCACGGGGACCACCTGAAGGACACGTGGTCCAGACAAACGGACCTGCTGCTTCTAAAAACATCCTCATCTCGCCTTACAGTGACAGCGGACGGGGCAGAGGACTCCTGCACCAGGTACTCTGTTCCCACCCTGTTGCCAAATCATTTCTCTTTGGCATCAGTAAAAGTCAAACGCGTGAGTAGACCCGTGTTTGGGGTGGGCTCGGTGGTGTGGAGTAGCCTGGTTCTGGTGTCGGTCTGGAGACAGGAGAGTGGCTACAGGAGTTCGTTAGCAGAGGCTGAGGGTGGCTGTTGGGGTCTCTGAACAGCCCTGGCTTTATGGAAGGGAGAAATCATCAAGCGGTGTTTTTAATGAGATTATCAGCTGAGCTGGCAGAATCTGTGGTGCTGAGACAATGCCCCTTGGCTCGTGCTGTGTCTTGCCCGAGAGTCTCGGCTCTCCCGCCACTGGCGAGGCACTGGGCTGAAACCTGGCTCGTCACCCCCGCCGTTAATAACAGGGGGGGGCTCTGCCTTGGGGCCCCTGCTGCGTGGTGCCTCTGCCCTGCAGACCATCAATGTTCCTGCCCACGTACCTGCAGCGAAGGGTGGGCAGCCTGACAGCTTTATAGCCGCTTCGGAGCTCTTGCTCCGAGAAGGGTGATATGAAGTGGGGGGTGGGGGCTCACCTCCAGCCCCGAGCAGGCTCTGCTGCTGGGGTGCCAGCGAGGTGGTGATGGTGGCACAGGCTGCCGGAGCGAAGGGATGCTCTGGGCCAGCCCACCCTGTCTGGTGGCACGTGAAAAGTTGCCCATCCCTGTGTGCAGGTGAGCCTGGGCTTCCCAGATGCTTCACTGACACTCACACTTTGTGTCGTCCCTTGTAGCAGCCGGGAGCTCTCGCTTTGGGGAACAATTCTTTTAATTTCACAAGCAGAACTTTTTAGCATTTGTGTGCAGTAAGACCTATGTTTTTCACGGGTCCTGGTGCGAGCAAGAGCAGAATGCGGCTTTTCTGTTTGTTTTTTAAAGATTTTTAAGAATGTCAAGTAATTGAGATGTTCTGAACAGAGTGGTGTCATGAAGTGGCCCGTTCCCAACCACATAACCCCCACGCTGCCAGCTGCTGCCCTGGCTGGACCCCTGTCCATCTCTGCAGCTCCCACAGTTCAGTCATAACCATGGATTTTTGGGGCTTTTGTTCTTTAATGTTGTTCCCTGTGCATCCTCTGTAATCCTGCACCCTGGTGCTGATCCCCTCTGCGCGTCCCACCGGGAGGAGGAGGAAAGCCAGCACCTCAGGACCTGCTCCCAGGGCTGCTTTGCCAGTGGGGTGCAGAGGTCCTGCCCCAGTAACCCCTGGAGAGGTGGCAGCGGGTTTCTCGTGGTGTTTCCACCCATCCTTTGCTCGACCAGACCCCTGCTGCAGAAACCCCTCGCCTGGCTCTGGCGAACTGGTGGGGGTTCAAACACCCTCATGGGTGCACGAAACGTGCTGGCTTTTGCTTGGTGGCAGCTGGTTTGCGGTGGGTGACGTGCCTGCGAGGTGCCGTGCTTGCGTCCCTTGGTGGGAGCAAACGTGCCGGCACTAATCCCGGTCAGAGTCCAGGAGCAGTTGGATCTGGGGCTGGGAGTTGGATCCGTTTCTCTTTCCATTCCCTGCAGTTTGGCATCCCCAGCTGGGAAAAGGGTGCAGTTTGGTTGAAAAGAAAAATGAGAAGTGATTTTCCCTCCCTCTAGCACAGAAGGCATTCCTGTGAGCAGGAATTGTCGGCCCTGGATGCTGGGATGGGTGTTTTCAATCATTCCATTTCCTTGTGTTTCTTGCTCATTTTTTACCCATTTTGATTTATTTTGAATGGCCCTGACACCCTTGTTTATAATAATAAATAGCAAACGTGTGGACACAATGAGACTGTTTCAGGTTCAAGTGTTTTTAATAACCTTGCAGCGAGAAATAGACCTGAGCCGAAATCTGGAGAAACCCGATGAAGACTCTCTGCTGCTCCAGTGAAATACGATTTCGGAGTCGCTGCTGTGTAAACAGCCCCGGACAGCGATCGCTTCACCGCTTTGACTCCTGGCCAGTCTTTTTAGACAAGACTGCCCTTTGTATCGCTCCAAACCCTGACTTCTAAGCAGTGTTTTTGTCTTCCAGACATGACCTGATTTAAGCAAAGGAAAGACAAGGGGGTAGGTAAAGATATTTTTTCTATTATTATTATTATTATTATTATTATTATTATTATTATTATTATTATTATTATTATTATTATTATTATTTATCTGTGCTGCTTCGGCCCTCCTCAGCGCACACCCCGTCCTGAGCAGGGGCCGGGTAATTCCCATTAGGGATGCTGCAGTGGTGCAAGACGAAGGGAAAAAGTGACGATCAGCATTGTGAGGCCTCGCGCTGTTTAATTAAGTAAAACCTTATTAGCTATTTTCAATGGTTTAACAACTTCTAGGGACTGGTTGTTTGCCAAGAAAAATAATGAGGCGGGTCTGCCAGCAGCCGAGGCAGGCTGCTCCAGCCTGTAGTTCGAGGCAGAAATCTGGGGCCGGCTGCTGGAAAAATTCTGCCCTGGGCTGGAGGCGGGTATCTGCCTTTTGGGAAAACAAGGATTTGTTTTTGGAGAACCACAGGATGGTAACACAACCCCTTAGGGAGGGTGCCAGCCCCCTGCAGCCGGTGGGACCCCTGGCAGGGCTTTGAGGGGTGTCACAGGGCAGTGAAGGGGCTGAGCACATGTGGTACCCGGGTCCCAGGGCTGAGGGTCCTGCTGGGAGCCCTGGGGGAATTTGGTGCCCTGGGGGCACCTCCCACATGACCCCAGCCCCAGCAGCTTGTCCTGTCTCCCTCCCCGTGTCTGTAGGGCATGTGCCGTAGTTTTCCTGCCCATGCAGGGGCAGATCTGGGCTTCCCTCTCGTGGTCTGCAGCGTCCTCATACCCGCTGGGCAGAGGTCTGCCCAGAGCTTCTTCTCCCAGTGACCCCCCTGAAAAGAGATGCTGGGGGGTGAAACCTCCTTGGTTGTGCCCTTGCAGGGCTCCCCAAACCTGCCCTTGCAGGACAGGTGCCTTTCCCTGGAACCGGCAGCTCTCCTGTTGGGGTTTCCCCTGCTCCTGCCCTCCCACATCCCCGACATCCCTCCCAAGACACATGCCAAGGGTAGGGGAGCTGCAGCCGTGCCGCGCTGTCCTCTGCCTTGGCATGGAGCTGTGCCTTCCTGGCCAGCTGGGGAGGGAGGTCACGTCTTGCTCCCGGCAGGACTTGGGGGAGAGAAGGTGGTGACGGTGAGCAGCGGCCCCAGCACCGTGGCTGGCAAAGAGGCACGGGCTCCCGGCAGGGAGGGAAGCGTGGGGCACCCCACAACCTCTGCAGCTCCCTCCTGCGTGCCGGGTGTGCCCCAGTCCCACCACAGCCGCAGGAAGGAAAGGGGTGCACGTGGAGCTGGGGCTCTGCTGTGCCAGGGAATCGCCTGTCAATCATCATCGTCCTCATTAGCAGAGATGGAGCCCGTGAGAGTAACCCCGTGCTGGAGAGGTTCCTGCCTCTGCGGCGCTGGGGTGGCCCAGGCGATGGCCTGGGGTGCAGCTGGGGGAACCCCCAGTGCATGCACCGAGCTTTGCACGTCCTCAGCTGGAGCTGGGAGCTGGGAAATCTGCTCCTTGCTCCCTCTGCAGAGCTGCCCTATCCCAAAGCCGAGTGGGGCCACACTCAGCCCTTTGTCTTTACAGGGTCTTCTGCCCTATTTATCTTCCCCAAGTGACATCTCCCCTCCCCGCTCCATGCAACACCCCCCGAAAAATAATAAACGGCAGCAGGCTCTGTAAACAGAGCCTATCTCGAAAGCTGTTTGAAATGTAGACAGGCTCAAGTGAATTAGTTCAGCGAGGACTTAATTGCCGTCCTGTCTGTCAGCGTGCGGCGCTGAGGGTTAGCAGGGGAGCGCTGTGGCAGGGAGATGGATGGGGTCCTGCGCCGGGGTGGCAGCCGGGGTCACTGCTCCAGAAACCACGTCCTGGCGTGACCCCCGCAGCGATAAGCAGTCTCTGCGCTGTCCCCATCGCTGGCTCATCCTGCTGCTCTGACCCTCCCTGGCCTCCCCCAAAATCCAACCTGGAATGAAAATGCGAGGAGAAGGGCCTGGGTTTGCAAGGATTGACCTGTTGTCCCTTCCCCGGCTGGTTTGGCCTTGCTGGGGCTCGGGGCTCTGGTCCCCACCAGGGAACAGGGTGTAGTGGCTGCTGGTGGCAGCGTCATCTGTCCCTGAGGCATGAGGCACCGCAGAGCGGCTGGCCAGGAGCTTTTACCATGGGGCAGGGAGATATTCCGGGCAGGAGACATTCCTTCAGTCATGTACAAAAGGAGCAAAATACTAATCCCCACATCCCTTCCTGAGCAGAAGCAGAGTTGTGTCGCTCGTGCACAACAGTCCCGACCACCCCGGGCAGCCCCCCGGCCCTGCGAGAGCCGGCTGCGTCTCTTTCGCACGCTGCTCCAGTCAGCCCGAGCGCAGCTGGTGGGCAAAGATGCTGGAAAAAAATCAAGGATAACCATCCCCCTGCTTAGGGGCCTGTCACAGCAGCGGGGTTTGGGAGGGGGAAGGCAGGAGGCTTCCCAGGGAGGGCGGGGGGGGGGGTCCCAGCCGGGTGAGCGGGGCGCGCAGGACCCCGGGTTATGGTGCAAACGGGGTGTCGGTGCGGGGAGCTGCCGCCTGGCCTGGGGAGTGGGCTTTGGCGAAGGCAGCCGTCAGCAGGGCATCTGGCCGTGCTCTTCCCCACCTCCCCGTTAATTAAACGGCAGCCTCTTATGCATGTGGAAAAGGAAGGAGAAAAGAAAAAAAGATCAGCAAGCCCGAGCCGTTAGATTACTGTTTACCCCCTCGAGGAGCACAGGAGTATATTGTCCATTTAATAGAAGCCTATAAATCACTGAAAAACATTTATAAAATAATTGAAGGTAATGGGAACCATTTGTTTAAATAACATCACGTTCATGCCCCAGAGGTGCAATAAAAGTTAGATTAATTGATAGGATTTTATATCTCACTGTGAAAAACCGAGTCACATTCTAGACACCGACAGTTTGGGAAAGTTGCAAATTCATCAGGCACCCAGCTACTATCAAAATAGTCTCTTCCATGCGAAGAGGCACATTTATATGACCCTGAAGCGTTTTGGGATGAGAACTATTTACTTAAACTGTGAAGTGAACTAACCAGTGTGAGATCCTGACCCAGACTGGGGGTTTTTTTCCTTCCTCTTCTATCTGCTGTTTCAATTTTTTCCCATTATGATAAAAAGCAAATAAATATCTCTCAACCAAGGGCTCATTGCTAATCTGGGGCTAAAGTGTCCCACAACCGTCGGTGCCCATGAGAATGGCACCGAGGAGGCAGGGGGCGAGGAGGCTGGGGGTGCCCTGCCGTGCCAGGGCCAGCTGCCCCATCCTGGGCTGCTCACCCCAAACCTCACCAGGTGCCTGCTGGCCACTGTGCCGGGCTCCTGGCTGTGGCCATGGCCCCATGGCAGGGTTTGCTCTCCTCGAGCTCCTCTCTGCTGCTAGCCCTGCTGCTTTCAGCTTCCAAACTGCCCCCCCAGCCTTTGCCCCAGTAATCCTGTTCGGGGGTGTATCTGGTTACAGGGCAGAAAAATGGCACGAGGCTTTAGCAGAAGGGCAGCTGGTGATGGGGGCTGCAGGCGCATAGGGACACCCCGGCCCTGCCACCACTCTGCCACCCCACCGGCTCCCTCACTGCCCAAGTTCTGCTCCAGTTTTGCCCCAGTTCTCCCCAAACTCCATTTTCACTTCTTTCCCCTCCTTTCAGTGTCTCATGGGCTGGCGAGCAAGGCCAGCAGCGAGCCTGGGTCCTGCCGAGTGAGACGGTGGCATGTTGGACTGTCACCCCCAGGCCACCCCATTCTCCTGCAGCCCCATGGCTCCCTGGCGCTGGCATCAGGGGCATTGCCTGTCTCAAAACACCCTTCAGGGCTCGTCTGTGCTATGGCTCAGCCATATCAACCCCACTGCAGAGGTGCACCCACAGCACGGCTGTCCCCAGATACAGCCCCTTAGGGTGGGTGGCACAGTGGGGACCCACCTCGCTGGGACCCCCATGCCAAAACATTTCCAGAAAGCCCATCCCTGGGGAAGGACCGGCTCCCAGCCGCTCCTCGGCAGCCAGCCCTGCCGAGCCCGAGTGCGCGGTGCAGCCGGGCTTCGCATCAGCTTTTGATAAAGGCGCCCTGTCAAACAAGGGCTGAATAAATCATGATGTGTTACCAAGACGCATTACAGCTTTTAAAACAACCACCATGGCATTCTACCCCACGGACTGATGAGTCTGGGGATGCCAGATCCCTGGCGCTCCGCAGCCTTGCTGGAGCCAGCTCACATCTGGAGTGCAGTAAACGTACCCAGAAGCAAGAAAGCAGCTCTGTAAGGGTCAGGAGTACAGAGAGCGGCTGCTGACTCCAGGCGCCACCCCAAAACCCACATGCATTTCCTTGTGTAAACACATGTGGCCAAAAGGCAGCCATGGTCACCTTTCTCCAACGTGAGCCCTATAAAACCGCCAGCAAAGTGAGGAACAATGTCACTATTATTGTTTTAGAGGAATTCCTCCGAAGCAGAAAAGCATAGCCAGGCTGCCGACAAGGGTGTCTTTAAAAGCAGAGCTGACAATTGACTCCAGAGCCGAGGGGAGGGAAAAAAATCCCCCTGGGGTTGATCATTTGCAGTTGTTGGGGGCTTCCAGAGCAGCCCGTTAACCTGCTTGGGTCCCGCTGCCGCAGAGGCGCAGCCGGGCGCGCAGAGCCCTTGCGTACTCATCACCCCAGTGGGGCTGCAGCTGGTGCCCCGGGGATGGGGTGCTTTGGGTCCAGCCCCAGGAGGAGCCCAGAGCATCCCTGAAACTTCTTAGCAGTGCCCAGCGAATCAACCTGCCGAGAGCCAAGCACGCCCAGAAACCGCTCCCAAACCTGCCGTGGGTTTATTGCCCGTGAAAGAGGATTTCTCCTCCCCACCCAGTGTCAGCTGCATCTGGAACCCTGCTGATGCAATCAGAGCTCCCAGGGCTGACATCGTTCAGGGTGAGAGCTTAACCCTACCTGGAACAGAAAACCACTGGTGCCTTCTCAAGGGGGCCGACCAGAGGAAATATTTGGGGTCTGGAGCTGCTTTCTCTGGGGGGGCCCATGATCAGTTGCACTGAGACCTCATAGCTGCTTCTTTTGGGGGATTTATTGCCCATCGGCAAAACCAGACGCAGACTGCCAGAAGCAGCGGGAGCGATAACCTGGGGCCGGATCCTGCCCGTAAATTGGGAGACACATTTGAGAGACTGTAGCTGGGCATGGACACCTTTGGCGCTGCCTGGGAGGGCTGGGAGCTGGCAGCGGGTGCAGGGGTCCTGCCCAGGGGGGCTTTAACCCTCCATCCAGAGCCCAAGCTGCACAGGGCTCCAGCACCAGTGGTACGGGGAGGGTCCCTGCAGGGGCCTGGGCAGGAGCGTTTTGGGAACAAGACTGAAAGGGCTGTGAATATGCACCGAGGCTGGAGGCGTGCAGACAGGGTGAGTCTCCATGCTTAACACCTGATTGGGATGACCTTGCTTCTGGATAAGGGGCTGTCCTCCAGCAATCATCGATGAACATTTGAATTTCAGTGATAAGCCCATCAAATAGTTAAGTGTGTTAGAGGCTGTACAAATGCCGTACAGATGAAGTTTCTCCAGTGAGTCAGGGTCCCGAAACCTTTCTTTGGGGGAGCTTATCTTATCGGGCAGGGGATGCAGCGCTCTGCTCGGCAAGGAAACGGGCCAGCTCAGCCTGACTAATGGGGCTCTGAGCAAAGGCATTGCAAAACTAAAGGTACTTTTTAAAAAGTCCCAACATCGCAGACAGAGGGGTGAGGAGAGAGGAAGAGGAGGCTTAGTCACGTTGGCCATAACCCAACGCCATGGTACTTCTCCAGGGCAAGGTCTTTAATGTCCTTCCTGGGACGAAGCTTTACATCTGCCTTCCCCCCTTTCCCTGTGAGAGCAACCGGGGGGCTGTTCCCAGCCAAATCCGCTCCTTAATTCCCTCCATTGGAGGCTGGGGCCAGCGAGAGGGACGCTGCCAGCATCATCCCGAGGAGCTGGGAAGCCCCGTTCCCCCATGGGGCCATTGAACGAGGGGTGCCGGTGGGGCTGAGGGGTCCCTCAGCCAGCAGCCACAGTGGTGCTGGGCTTCCCAGGGATGCCTCCAGCCCTGCCGGGGGAGGCGGTGGCCGTGGGAGGATGAGCTGTCGGAGCCACGGAGACGAGCAGTCAGTTTGATCCTGACTGAAAACAAACCAGCTGGCCAGTGAGCTCCCTCCCGCCCGGAGCGGAGCTGGAGCCGGAGCCCAGCCCGAAAAGCCCCTGCGGTCCTTCGGGTCCCCTTACCAACAGGAGCCAGGCAGCATGGGAACCAAAAAGCACATGTCAATAACGTGCAAATACTGGCCACGTTTTTGAAACAGCTAGAATTCCCAGGAAAGGGGGATATCGGTGTCTGGGGAATGAATACCCAGAACTGTCCCCAAAAAAAGGAGGGATATTAAAGTGGAAGGGTGATGCCTTCCCCTCTCCTCCTTTCTCCCCGTGTTGATGGAGATGATGAATTTCTACCTACATGGGAAATTCTTCCCAGGGTAAGCGCCAGCATTAAATTAAAACCTCCTTGGAGCCTTCCCCTAAAATCCAGCATGTCCCAGCCGACATCCGAGCATGCCCATGTGCGGAGGGGCGCCTTCAGGAATGCCTTGCGTATGGTCCCTATAAGCACGCGTTGGACAGGATTCCTGGCGGCTGGTGGGATGGGAAGCCTCCAAGCTGCAGGAAGCCTTTGGTTTCTGCCCGCTACATAAATCCCCGGACACCCACACGCTGTCGATAGTATGAAATCGAGGGAATGGCTCTGCCACTTCCAGAGCAGCATGACCACGTTCTGATCTTGGGGTAGATGACCAGGACAGACTAGTCGTGACATGTCCCCGGTGCTGAGCAGAGGTGGAGGTGGGCTGGTGTGGGGAGGATGTCAGTGCTTGCTCCCTATGTGGGCGTGCAAGGGTTAAGGCACTTGTACCTCTGGAGGCTTTGCAGGCAGCAGGACACCTGTGCTTATTATTGTCATTCCCTTCTTTTTTTTTGCATTTCCAAAAAGTAGTTGCCCTTAGGATGAGGATTTAGAGGAGGCTGTGGAAGAGCCAGCGGCGTTTGCTGCTGGGCTTCTGTGAAGATGGAAGAAAAGGAGCTTTTTAATATGGATTTTTCATACTTAATAAAAATACAAGATGGCAGGACTCTTCAGCCATAGAGGAAAAAACTGTCACAGGTGATTGATGATACTTTGACCTCCTTGTTGAAATATGGTCAAAGCCATCAGGTGGGAACAGTTTGGGGCCAGTTCTGCCACCTGCCCGCCGTTTGCTGGGCGCCTGGGGCTGGCACAGGGCTGCCGGGGGGTCACAGCCCCAGCCCCAGATGTCCGCCGAGATTCCTCCTGCTTTGCGATGGCTCAGTGTGGGGAGCATCTGGCGGTCTCCTGGGACACCCACGGACCTCGAGCCAGCCGTGCGCTATGGGACATGCGTGTCAGCTGCTTTCCCAGGGCTGGGAGAGCTTCCACCCCAGTGCTCGGGGCAAAGACCCACATCACGAGCTGCCCTACGTGGAGGCAATTTGGAGGAGGGTCCAAAAGCAGGTCCCAGGCAAGCTTTGCCGAGGGCACCACCTTGTGCAACTGCACATCTCTTCTTCAGCATCCTGGGGAGGCCCAGGCAGCCCCAGATCTTCACCGTGGTGGAAGGTGAGCACAGAGGAGCTGACGACCAGCTTGGGGAGGGGGGGCCCGACCCATCCCCAGCACCAGCCTGGGGCACAGCTCCACTGCATCACCCGCTCTGAACACCGCCAGGATCCCAGCCCGCCTCTCTTTGTAGTGCTATTTTTAAAACACCAAAGGAGAACTCCCACCTCCGTCTGCTGGAAACGTGGCGTGTCCTGTGTGTCCCCCCCCCTGCTATCTGCAGCAGCCAAGAGCCCTGCTCATTTTCAAACCTGCCGGAGTTAACTTTAGATATAAAACCAAACAAGCAAACTGAAAGGGGCTTGTTGTGTAAAAAAGTTCCTCCGAATTAGTTATATCTGGCTTGTGATCCCTTTTTGATTGAATACTTAATAGCAGCCAGGTGCAAGCAATAAGGGACGCTCGCCCGCGCCTCTGGAAGCAGCCTGGGAACGCAGGGCGGTGGGGCAGTGCATGGGCGGCTCGGTGTGTGGGCTGCTCCTGCCCTTCCTCTGCCTCCCCTTTTATCCGCAGGGATCCCAGCCTTTGTTTCCTTCCCTCGGCGCTGAGCGAGCACGGGAGATGCACACATATGCATCTATACGTTTGCGGGCGGGTGTGTATGCAGGCGCGGAGCTCTTTGTGTCGGGGCGCGTGCAAACGCGTGGGCACGTGCGCGTGTGGTTGGTGCAACGGGGCAGGCGACGTGCATGGAATGCATGCATGTGCATGTGCATTAATGCATGCGCATGTATGTCTATCGACATTGCCTCTTCAGCAGCTGAAATAATACGCCCTCTTGACTCGGCTGAGGGTGCAGGAGTGCTCCCAGCACTTCTGCAGCAAGACGGTCACGTGGCGCTCGGAGACATTTTTCCATCCTGGCACTTCCAAATGTGTCTGCTGGTGTTTAAGCCCATTTCCATCCCCACGTACGTATGTGTGCAGTTTTACTGCATTAATTTTAGAAACATACTGCCTTCGTAGACGATAATAAAAAGTGGATGCCAGGGGGAGAGACTGTCCAGAAACTACCAAGTTAAAGACATTGCTCTTCTGGAGCATGAGATGTCCCTGAGAGCACAGGGCCCAGGCATGAATGCTCCTGAAGGCATAAAAATGAACCTCATGAGCCTGATTCTGGGACGGAGCACAGCAGTGCTGCGGTGCTCAGTGGTCCTTGGTCCCTGTCTCAGTGTCAGACTGTGGGAGCAGCACTGCCAGGCAGGTAAACTGCTGCTGCTGGAGATGCCTGGGCTGCTCCTGGCTTGGCTTGGCTTGGCCTGGGCGTCTTTTTCTGTCCAATGTCCCTATTAAAAATGCACTTTTTCTTTTCTTTCTTTTTTTTTTTTTCCCTTCCCCCAGTCCATTTCTTTTTCCCAAGTGATGCAATTTCCACCCAGCGCTGTTCTGGAGAAAGATCTACAGCGTGTCACTTCCGATTATAACTCCTGTAGTGTTGGCTGTAGCCTTCCCCGTTACTTGATTTATTGAACTCCTGAATCCTCCAAAGAAACTCAATGATTTTATACAAACAATTCTCTTATGCCTGAAAACACAGCTTTTGCCAGAGCACTTTCTGGGTGTTGGCATCCAGGAAGTCGTTAGTGCCAACGGGAGAAGTGGTGATGGGATCCTGAAATCTGGGATAGCCACTGTGTGCACTGCAGGTCCGGACCAAGCACGGACACGTGCTACAGCTCCTGCTCCCTTGGGCTGCAGGGATCAGTGTTGGGCTGGTCCCACTGCTGTTGGGGGGTGGGGGTGGTTGTCGCCTTCCCGGGGCAGTGGAGGCCAGGCGAGAGCTGGTCTGGTGTGCAGCTGGTGTGGGACAGACGGATGAGATGTCAGCTGGCAAAAAAACGGCCGGACAAAATTAACCTGTCAAAACATTTTGAATATATATGCTCAGGCAGAATGCGTTTGCAGCGGATCAGCATTTTGCATCATGCAGGGGCACTGCTTCGGAAGCACTGAAACCAGATTTCCTCTGCTGCTGAAACAGAACTCGTTTCCCACCTGCAAACGGGGCTGGTAACACTTTCAAGCTATGGAGAGGGTGATAAGAGTCAAGGGGAAAAGGTGCTGTACCAGAGCCAAGGAATTCCTTGTTATCCCAGTGTTTCAGGTGTGCGCAAAGGGCCGCAGAGAAAAATCAGTGAAAGGCCTGTTCCTTCTCCCGGAGGGGAAGTGTTTGTAGGATTAGGGCATATTTAGACATGGCAGAGATGGGATTCCTAAACAAAGAGGCAGGGGAGGCAAGCCCCTGCACCGCTGCCACCAGTTCCCACAGCGCAGAGGGTTTCCAGATTCGCTGCAGGAGTAAAGCCGTCCAGACCCACCAGTGCTGCGCCTTCCATTTTAGGAGGCGGTGGAAGCAGGATTAGGCATTTCTAACCCCCCCCAGTTCCTACCAGAGGGGACTTGGGGGGTGGGAGCGTGCTGCTACCACCCTGTCTGCTCCTACTGCACAGGACCCCACTGCTTCTGGGTGTGCAGCCACTGCCACGCACGCTAACGAACCCGGCTGCTGATTTCTGCACGAGGACCCCCCACCTTGAGCACCATCACGCTGCCACCCTGGCCAAAATTCCAGCATGTGCTCAAGGTACATCCCCCTCTTTGGCTGAGTTTGGTGCCAGGGCCTTTCGCCTGCAAGTGTTTTGTACGTACTGGTCATGGGATGAAGCCTCTTCTCCATTAATGGCCGCAAAATAAATTGGGCTTAAATGCCCAATTGCAACACCACGAGCAATTTATACAGGTTTACTTTGGGATGGTGTAATTAGCAGCAGGGGACGTGCAATCCTCTGAGAGTCAGTGCGCAGGAGCAAGAGCAGGCTATTTGCTATGGAAGAAACTGGGGCAGGCTGAAGAACGGTGTAAGTGTTAGCTGTGCGAACCGCGGCGGGTCTGGGCTAATTACACTTTGGCCTGAGTTTAGGAAATAAAGATGCACGATGCCAGATTACCGCTACGGAGCAAGAAGAGGATGTTGCTGAGGGGTTTAGATGTTGGAGGTGGAGAGAGGGGGCTGCACCATGGGGGATGGTGGGACACCTCCTCTTGGGCTTTGGAAACTTCTTTCGCCCCCTTTGCCGTGTTTGCCGTCAGCTCGAGCCCTGCGCGCATGCATGGATGCAGCCGCACGTGTGGCGAGTGGCTCACAGCGAGCACGAGCAGATGCAGGGAGACACGTGTGCTGGGCTTGGCTTGCAGCAGTGCTACATATGCATTTTTTTTTATTTACGCCCACAATCAGTTTATAATCTCTGGCCAAAACTTCATCTCCTGTATATGGGAAGATTTGGCCCGTGGAGAGACGTTAACTCGAAGGCGAGTGGGAAATATGAAAGGGCCCTCTATGTGGAGAGCAATTCAGTTCGTCTCCAGTACACAACTGTGGTTTTTCCATCCCTCTGGGTTTCTGCTCAGAGACGTCTCCGCGTCACGAGTTCTGCCCGGGCTGCAGCGAGTGCTGCCTGCGGTTGGGCAGCTGTGGCTGGGGCGAGCCGACGGTGCAGCACCAACGCCAGCAGCACCAAGCCACGCTCCCACCGCCGCTCCCAGGGGTTTCTAGGGTGAGGGGGACAGGGTGCATCAGAGCCATGGCTGTGCCTTTGCACCAAGGCAAAACTGGGGGTCTGTGCTCTTTGGTTGTTCAGCCCTGGGATGCTGAGCATCCATTCGGGAGCACTGCCATGTCCTGTGGCTGGAGGGGATGGACCTGGCCCGGATCTGAGTGGTCCTGGTAGACCAGTTCTGTGTTGGGAAGGCACCTGATCCAGCAGCCCCAGCTGGACCCTGGCCACCCAGGGAGCACCCTGGAATGCTGAGCTCCCTCTTGGCCCTGGAAATGCGGGGTGCGGGCAGCATGCTGCCTGCCTGCCAGTTTGGCATTAAATTCCCAGGGAGTTAATGAAAAAGGTTTAAAAAATGCATCTTGCTGTGAAACCTAGAAGACTGAATAGAGGGGGCTGAAAGAGGCTACTGGTGTGCAATTGACCTGCTGATTCAGCCACCCCTCCAGAGGATGGAGGAAAATCCTCTGGCTACAGAACTGCCAGGCACTCAGTAGCCCAGTGATGGCCCTGTCAGCATCAAGTGGGGCAACCAGCCTGGCCCCAGCTCCACGTGCCAAGGCAAGTGCTGCTCTCACGCATGTAGCGAAGGTGTGGGGCCTCAGCTCATAGCCTGGTGGCTGCCCCCACCCCTGTCCCGGCAAAACTTAATTGTTTTCTGCAAAGAAAAAAAAAAAATCATTTGGGGAATAGATGGAAAAAGGAGATAGCGTCAGGCAGTCATGGCCTGTTCTCCACCTGTTGTTATTTTGGTCTGGCCCAATCAACCTGCTAGCCAGGCTGGAGCCAGAGACCATCTGGAAAAACTGCCGTGTTTGTAAAACTGACATGGAGCAGCACCCCAGGGCCCTGACCTCCCACACAAATCTGGAAATGATTAAAATGGCCCTGGCTGCCTTCGCGGCGCAGAGCAGAGCCGCCTGCGGAGAGCAGCCCACCGACTGCATTTGGAGTTCTCATCAGCGGGGCTGGGAACGCGCACCCTCCTGCCGGCACCCTGCCCTGCCGGAGCCCCCGCCGGCAGCGCTGCGGGGGGATGCGCTGGGGAGCAGCAATGCTGCTGCCACAGAACGTGCCGGTTCCCCGCTCCGGGCTGCCTCGCTTGGCTGGGAACCCACAGCCCAGCCTGGGTGATGGGTACCCACCCCCTGCTGGGGCAGCCAACCCATCCCTCCCTGCCCTGGCTCCAGCAGCCGTAGGCATCAATCCCTCCGTCTGCAGTGGTCCTCTATTTTTATGGCTAGCTGGAATTAAAAAGTGAAATAGTATCAGTGAGTCCAATTTCAGCGGGAATTAGAAAGCGAACCTCAGCGCCAAAAGCAGTGAGCGCAAACCCCGGCAAGCTGGCTGCGAGCTTCGGTGAGCTCCTTCTGCAAGCACACAGTTAGATGAATGCACTGCACGGCTCCAAGTCACTGCTGCGGGACGGGGACCACGTCCCACCCTTCCCCAGGAGCAGAAAGGTGCTGGCGAGGCTTTGGGTTGGGCTCCACGTTTGGAAAAACCCTCCCCAAAGGGCTGCCCTCCCCTCTGTGCTGCTCTCAAACCTCCCACCTCCGGGACATTACTTATCAAAGCAGCTCTGTGTCCTCTGTGTAGCAAAGGGTAAGTGACACCACGGCCAAAATTCAAGCCACATTGGACCTTGCTGACCCGCACTGGCCAGAGGACATTTGGCTGTTTTCAGCTTTGCCTCGCCTACTGGACAGCGGTTTAATTAGAGAGGTGTGAATAATGAATTATCCGTGACTCTGAGCCATCCATGGAAAATTCAAATCAACCTGCTTTTAGTTTACAAGACGTCAGCGAACTATCTGCCAAGAGAAAGCAGGGGGAGAAAGAAAAGCCAGACTGTGTCTTGGTGGGGGCTGAGGAGCGGGTGGAGGCTGAAGAGTGGGTTGGAGGTGATGCTGCGTGGTGCAGCCCCGAGCCTGGCTGGCGCTGGCTGCTGCTGCGTGGGGAAAAGGGATGCTCAGCCCCTTAGTGTGTGAGCCAGGGCTGGAGCTGCTGGGCTGGCATGATGGGTGCTCCCCGCTCCCACCCCACTCCCCACTGGCCAGCAAGTGGCTGGGTGGGCAGGGTGGTGAGTACAGCCATGGCCAGCAGCTGGTGGGGACGGCGGGTCCTTCTACATGGGGTCCCATTCCCAAGGTTCCCTCCACTCCCACAGGAGCAGGTGAAGCACTGGTCCTGGCACAGGGGTACAGCTGGCTCTTGTCCCGCCTCCGGGGGTCCTGCTGGGGCAGGGGGGGGCTGGCACCCCAGTACAGACAGGGAGCAAGGGCAGTGAGAGGCCCCGTCTGCAGCCCCCAGTGGGGTGGACCCAAACCCTTCTTGCAAATGGGGCTGCTGAGATTTATCATGACAGCTTTGGTAAACGCTTGCTTCACCCTGGCACAAGGGGACTTAATCCCTGAAAGGGCCCTGGCCTTGGGCCTGCAGGAGCCCTTCTTGCCGTGTTTGCCTTCATCCCTCCTCTGGTTTACCTGCATGGCCGCGCTAAGCTCTGGCCCTGAGTTTGCTGCCGCCACTATTGTTCCCCATCTTATCAGGGGAGGATGATGGAGACAGAGACGGGAGCAGGAGAGGCCGGCTGGGCTGCAGAGCCTGGCTGGGGACAGCCGGGAGCTTGACCTTGGCACAGCCGCTGCCAGGCACAGGTGGGCAGGATGCTCCAGGCAAGGCTTCCCAGACCCGCACCTCTTCCCACCCGGTCCAGCACTGACCTGGCTGCGATGGTGGCAGCTCCTTCCCACCTCCCCAGCCTGCCCCGCAGCGATGCCTGCCCTGTTCCTGTGTGCACGGGCAGGGATGCCGGGAAAGGCACAGCTCCCGCACCCCTCCCAGCGCAGGCAGGACTTTTGGTGGAAAAGTGTGAAAAAACTTTCAGCCTGAATTTCAGACGCTTTAGTCGGCTGCTGATAACGAGGGGGAGCCCCACACTGCTGCCAGGGCTGAAGGCTTTGAAATGGGCAGAAAATAGACCTGTCACGTCTTTTGTCCGGGGCCAGCTCTGCTCATTGATCTCTCTATCAGATGAGTAAACCGATACATATTAACCCGGAGCCAAAGCAAACATATTCTGAGTGTTGAAGAAGTTCAGATAAGTCCTTTTCTCCCCCCAAGAAGCTGGAACTGAAGCCCTGGGTGGGGGGAGCCAAGTGGTCCCAGACCAGTATCTGGCACAGGCTCGCGGTGGCGTGTGCCTCAGTTTCCCCTGCCCCGGGGAGGGGATGGGACCCTCTGCTGTGGGTTTGTCCTGGGGAAATCCAGTCCCCACCCTGGAGCCTGCTGGCTGCCATCGCTCCTCTGCCCCAGGGGACGTGCGCTGTGGGAGCATGCCAGCCCTCCCATCATCAGCCCCCTCCACTTGTTAAGATTATTAAATTACCCCCCCCCCAAGTTTGTAAAAGGAAGGGCCAGTGGCTGATAAAGCCTTGTGAAAGGAGGGACGATAACAGCAGGTAGTGCTGCAGATAAACCCTCCTGCCACCCCCAGCAGCAGCATGGGGCTCCCCCCGCACCCCGGCACTCGCCTGCTGCTGCCAGCTCCCACTGCAGACCGCAGGTACCACAGGGGATCATCGACCCCCCCATTAGGCTATAGCCTCTTATAAAATGATGATTAAAACCTGCTACACAAAGAGATTGTGGAAGCCAGCTGGGAAGTTAAGTACTTGAGAACATAGAAAAGACCTGTGGCTGGCTCTGCTACTGGCTGTGGCCAGCAGGCACCTCGGCCGTGGCGCTGGGACTGACCTAAGAGTGTCACCTGGGTTTGCGGGGGCATTGCTGGGGTGCTGGCACCCACCTGCCTGGGCAGTCAGAAGTGAAATGCTTCACCAGGACACGAGCATTTTGGTGCTTTTTCCCTGGGAAAGAGTCAAAATGACTCATGCTGATGGGGGTTTTTGGTACGATGATGTCTGTGCCTGATTTTTTAATACATCTCAAAGTTTCATTTCCACATGATTGTCTTGGTAAATTTTGCTCGGATTTTTATATTAAGAACTGTGCTAGATACGTCTACTTCCAATTTTCTGTTAAATGGTGTGCTAAATACATTGTGAATGCAATATATTCAATGGACTTGGTCATTTGGATGGTGCGAAATTTGATTTTATATAAATTGCAGTCTAGCAATGAGAAGGAGGGTGCATCCCTGGGGTGCCACATGGAGACCTCATCCCCTCCACTATTCCCATCACTGTCTAGCCCTGGCCCCATTCCCCCCACCCTGGGGGCTGAAGGCAAATGAAGAAGGTGGTTGTGGTGCTTCATTAAGGACGGAGGCGGGGGAAGAGAAGGGAAGTGACTCGCCTCTTGTCACCACCAGGCTGTGTGTCACCAGGGAAGCTGGCAAGCCACCCATGGCTGGCCCTGCAAGTGGCTGGCCCTGTCCAGCTGTGCCCAACCCAGCATCATGTTTTGGCCAAGCAAATCAAGCTGAGACACCCACGAGCTGAACAGAGACACGGCTCTGCTCTGGGTGGGTGGGAAGCTCTGAGGTGAGGGGGACTGGTGAGCGGGACTGCTGCTGACGCCAGGTTTGAGCTGCACCTTGCGAAGGCTGGGCAGGAACCAGAGGAAACTGCTGTGGCTGACAGCCGTGCCCGGAGCCGGGAGAGGAAGCTGGGGCAGCCCCAGCACCGCGACCTTTCCTCCCTCTGGGAATGTGCTGCCTCAGCAGGAAACGCTTGGGGCTCTCCGGCCAGTGGGCTCCTGCACCCCACCACTGCTGTGGGAGCCCAGCGGGCCCTGGGAAGAGGTTTGGAGAAGCCCTGGCCATGGGCATCCTCTGCAGGGGCTTTGGAGAAGAGGGATGGCTTTGCTGCACGGTGGCTCACGGGCAGTGGCTGAAGCACCCACACATGGAGGCATTTGATTTCTCACATTGGTAAAAGAAAAGGGATCTGGAGTGAGCCTCGGTGCAGAACAACCCACCCTGTGGGTCAGACTAGCTCTCACATCCCACAGCGGGGGTTTCTGGCTTCTGAGTCCCGGTAACTAACATTTAGCCTTTTTTAAGTGGTAAGGAAGTTACTTGGAAAAGTAAGGCAAAGGATGGGAAAAGCTGACACTGAATCCTGGTTTCTGTTCTCCATCCACACTGTGATGCACTTCTGGGGAAAAACAGCATCCCACTCAGGGTGTGGAGCTGCTGGCCCCACTGCAGGCACCCGGGCAGCCCATGGGGCTGCTCTGCATCCCCCAGCCCCTGCCTGCTCCCGAGTTAGAAGTGAGCATGAAACACAGGGCTGCCAAAAGGACAGAGAGCCTGGCTGAGCTGGCAGAGCCCAGCATGGGCAGGGGGAGATCCCGGGCTTGAATACTGCAGAGCAAAGCTCAGCCCCAGCTGTGGTGGACAGCGTGGGGCAGGGATGGGAACCACACTGTGAAACCTATGTGCTCCCCACCAACTATAAACCAAAATGCTTGCTCAAGGAACAGTCCATGCTTGCTCAAAACTCAGCCCAGGTGAGTCCGTAATGGGATCCAGGTTTCCGCTGAGTGTGGCTGGAGGTTGCCAGAAGTTCAAGCCAGGCAGGAGTTCAGATTGGTGATGAAACCCTCAGGTCTGGGGGCTGCTCACAGCCCCTGAGCTCAGGGACTCCGCTGCCACTGCATCTGCTTGCCTTCATCTAGGGATCACCTTGGAAAGGGTTCTGGTTAGCGTGGCACTGCTGCTGTTAACAGCGACGGGAGGGGAAGGTGGTTCAGCGGCAGCAGGATCAGTCCCCGTAGGTGAACCCCCAGGAGGAGCACCGGCATGCACGCAGCAGAGGACACCCTGCATAGGAAACAGGAGCCTGTTCCGGTGAGGAAACAGTGCGAATGCTATTTATTTGCAGAGTTTTGTTTTCATTAACTGCAGCATGAGTCAAACCCTTCCTGCCAGCGTTTTGCCCGGCACGGTGCCTCTGGCTGGCACAGCCGCTTTGCGAACGCTCCTTTTCTTGGTGGCTGGAAGCCGCGCGATGGGGCAGGCACAGGAAGGCAGAACAATGTGGCCGGTGGCCCCGGTGCAGGTGCTGGCCGGCCCGGCAGCACCGTGTGCCGCTGGCAATTGTGCCACCCTCACAGATGTGTCCGTGAACTGCGTGAGCTGCGCCTCCGCGGGGGCTTTCCAGCGAGGCCCGGCGAGCTGCGCCCATGAGTCATGGGCTGGCTGGGAAGCGGGGAGAAACACAGCGATGATGGTGGGGGGCACCAGGAGGTCAGGGGGGCTGCAGAAGCCCCCCCCCCAGGGGGCTGGGGGCCATGTCTGTGCTGGGAACGGCTGCCTGCAGGGTGATTAGGGCTCATTTTACAGGTGGCATTGGGAGGAGACCCCAGGGCCAAGCTCCTCACACCTCTGCTGCTGTGGGTAGCGTGGTGCAATGAGTTGGAGCCAGCCAGCCCGTATCCTGTGGCCAGCCGGGAGGGAGGCAGGGGGTGAGGGTAAGAATAGCACGGCCGTCCTTCCTGGCATCCCGGCCCGTGGCCAGGGATTTCCCGAGCAGGGCAGTGCCCCCGTGGATGCGGCACCGCGGCTGTGCCTGGCCACGCACCAGCCGGCTGCTGGCGCCCGCAGCATCCCGTGCACCTTGGTGCCAGGAGCTGCTCCTCCTTCTGTCCCATCCAAAAGTGAGAGCGGGTGGTGACCAGCTGCAGGTGTTGCAGGTGGCAATGGCGACCATTCCTGGGGTACCACGGAGCGCAGCGGGGGAGAGGATCCAGCCTGAGGTGCCACAGGACCATTCCAGCTCCGAGCCATTTCAGCTCAGGGAAGGGCCCCTTAGTGAGGAAAAAATGGGGACTGTGGAACCAGGCTGGTGGCAGCCATCAGAGATGCCTCAGCAGGAACATGTGTAGGTTTCCTAGCTGGTTCACTTCCCCCCAGAGATGCTCCAGCATGGGTGAAAACAAACCAAAGACGAGTTGTAAATGGCTTTTACTTCTCCAGCTGAGAGACACAGCCCCCCCCCCCCCCATGCCCTTGCCCACACCCTGCCCTTCCCCTACAGACACTGGGATGCTACACCCACCAGATATTACACCCCCAGCCAGCAGCTCACAACAACGTGTCTGAGAGAATCACAGCCGCCGCAAGCCACACAGCCCTGTGGACCAAAGGTCTTTGTGTGAGAAGAAGCCAGTTCCCCGCTGCTTCCTCTGCCCTGCTGCCTGTGACCCACCGCGTCCTCCGGGCCCACAGCCGGCCCAGGCAGGAAACAGGTGGGATAAATATTTGTGCAAACCAGAGTGAAATTTCCCTTGAAGGCCGTGCAATGTGTTTCCCTTGCAGTGGTTGTGAATGGGAAGGTAACAGCCGGCGCAGCGGCAGGTGCTGCCAGGGTGGTGTGGAACCAGCGCTGCCGCCTTCCCGGGGAAAGTGAGCCCGGTACTCTTACTTCACCAAGAAGGCAGGCTTGGAAAGCTGCTGGAGGCTGCAGGAAAAGCAATCCTGGAAAAATCTAGGCATTTAATTGCTATGGCTCAAACCCGAGGCCCATGGCAGAGCAGCAGCCAGCACACCCCACCCCAGGAGAGCCAGGGGGCTGCAGGACCAGCACATCGGACCCCACGCCCAGACCCCACACCACTGGGACAGAGCAGAAGCTGTTACAATCCCAGCAGGACATTTCTGAAGAGCCATGCTTCCCCTCTGCCAGGCTGGTTAAGCAGCACCACCCAGGGCCACATCCCCCCACAGCACCGCAGGCACAGCCGGTGCCCAGTGCCCGGCACGGTGGCAGCACGCTGGGCCCGGCCAGCAGCAGCCAGGTGGTACCTGTGTGCTGGCGTGGGCTGTTCCCCTGCAGCTGTAGCCCTGCCTGCGTGGGGGGGACACGGGTGTGAGAGCGTGAGGGGCTCTGTGGATCCCGTGCCCTCTGCAACCAAGGTGTCACCAGAAAGGATAAGCTGGTGGGGTTGGGGAAGATCCAGAAGGTCTTGCTCTTCCCTTGGAGAACGGTGGTCAGGACTGGACCCTCTGGCCCAGCACCATCGACACAAGGAAAGGGGCGGGGGGGGGGGGAACGCTCTACGGTGATGCTGCTCCTTCTCCCCAAGAACACGCTTTGGTGGGAGCCTGCAGCTGTGGCACCTGCTTCCAGCGGTGTACGGGTCGATTCAGAGGGCTGCATTCAACCAGAATTAAAACTGAGCAAGCCTGGGATCTCGGGCAGCTTCGTCTGGCTCACTTCAGAGCTAGGCAGTGGGAAAGGAGTGGGAATTTTCTGTCTAAATAAGTGGGCGAGGGGAGCCTGGGCAGCACAGGATACAGGCGTCTCCGAGCTAACACACACTCATTACAACCCCAACATCTGCTCTCTGACCTCTTGAGCTCTGATTGCCGACAAACCTGCTGTGCCTGCCTTCCCCCTCTTGGATTTCCTTCTCCTCCTCCTCCTGCCTGCTGAGACCATGAGGGGCAGGTGGGAGCCTTGGTGGGAGCTCCTGCTCCCCCCCAGCGTTCCAGGAGCTGAGCCCTGTGATTTGGGGGCTGGAGGGTGGGGACAGGCTCCGCAAACCAACACAGGTTTCACAACAGTTTGCTTAAGGGCTTGTGACTTACAGGCTCATGCTCAGGTGCTCCAGGCTGGGCAGGGAGCCCCATC
>JAVJGJ010000002.1:7661658-7689298 GCA_035590215.1 Microhierax caerulescens | reverse complement strand
GATCTGGAGTGGCCGTGCCTGGCTGTGAGCTTGTCACACACTATCAATCACCATTGAGGCACACAGTGCCTCCCACCCCGAGAGCTTCTTGAAAGAAACTCCTAATTTTCAACACCTACTTAAGGCTCTTTGGGCTGCGTCGCTGCCAGCAGACGTGAGCTCATGCTGATGCTCGCAGGCATGTGCTGCCCTGCTCCAAGGCTTACGCCCACAGCAAAACATCTCCTCCAGCTCCTCACCGAACAAGCAGGCAAGCACCATCTGAAAGGCAAGAGGTGGGCTCACAGGTGAGCCCCCCACTGCCCTTGTGGATCCCCAGAATTCATGGTTTTAAATAGGGAAGGCTTAAAGGGACCTGGCTCCTCCTTCGTGCTCACTTGAGTTCCATCTTCATGGTTCACTTGAAGATGCAGGTATCAGTGGGTGCCCCCTAACCAGCAGGAGCCCAGGAGAGACCCAGTGTTTGCATTCCCTGCCGACACAGGGACAGCCCTAGGCCTTGCAACATCACCCAGTTCATAACTCACCAGCACAGGGACTGGGGGGAGGTTTCATACAGTACATCCCCAGAGTGGTCCTGCTGCCCTGGGGCACCTGTGCTGCAGCATAGTCCTTCAGAGAGTGCTCCTACCTGCCCCAGGAGCAGCTAAGACCTTCCCTCCCCAGGTGATGTCTATCAGGGGCAGAGCCAGAGGAAGGTCCTATTTCAGTGGGAAGCTAAAAGGCAGATGGCTTTCAGCTGCTCCTGTGCCAGGATGTGAGCAACCAAGCCTTGGAGCTCCTGCTAAAGGGTCACTGTGCTTAACCATCACCCACCTAGAGGCATCGTTGGCTGCAGGCAATGTGGAACACTGGGGTGTGGGTGTCAACAAGGGGGAGTCCTCTGGGCATGCAGAAACCAGGTGGGTGGCACCCAAAGGGAGGGTCATCCCAGCCCCGGGCACTCAGCCCAGCATGTAGGCTGTAAGGCAGAAGTCCAGCCCTGCTCTGCCACTGGTGCCCACCACGGCTGGGCAGTCCCTTTCGCCAGCACCCTGGGATGGATGAGCACGGTCAGGATGAGTGGATGGCTCTCTTGGTTTCTCACCAGCCCTTGGCTACCACAAATGTTTTCTTCTGGCTAACCACAGCCCTAGCCACATGTGAAGGTCCCAGGCCCCGGGGGAAGAGAGCCTTTGGTGATTTCCTCCTGCTTCATGCAGGCTGGGCTCCTGGGAAGCCACATGAAAGAGCTGGGAGGAGGAGAGGGCACAGGAAAGGTCCTGAGAAGAAAAAAAAAATTGCACCCTGAAAATGGGCCCTGTTGTCAGTCCCAAATAGTGCTGCCCAGCCAGAGGTGACAGGTTGTCTTAAACCACCTGGGCAAGAGATGTCCTGTGTGCATGGCTGCTGAGCAGCCTTGATGTACAGGTTTCCAAGACATTTATGATGTGTGAAACAAAAGAGGTGTCTGATAACAAACACGCATCTGGGGTGAGGTCCCTTATGGGGCTGCACTCTACAGAGTCATCACATGCCCCAGAAGAAAGGCAGGAGCTGGGTGGCTGCTCAGCATCACAGGACAGACCAGGGCTAGGTGGGGATAAAGGGGTTAAAAATCCAGGAAAAAGCTGCAAATGGATTTCACAGATGGCCCTTTAGCCACAACTGCAAACCTCGCAGGTTGCACTCTCTGGTTGTGCATGTCCCTGGATGCTGGTACTACCCCATGGGTGCTGGGGCTGGTGGCTGACTGGCTCTTGGGTACCCCTGTCCCCTCCAGCACCCCCGGGAGACAGCGTGGGACACAGGCTGGGACACAGTAGTGGGGCACTGGTTTCAGCAGGAGGCATGGAAAAAAAGAAAGATGAGGTCACTGCAAAGCGGTCTTGTAGGATATGATACAGGAGAGGAATGGGGCGTACAGAGGAACAAGGAGCTATTGTAACTTTGCAAAGCAGGGGAAAAACCAGCTGTGGGGATGGCAGGTCACCTCCTGCTCATACCAGACGTTTGGAGGGTTAATTTGTGTGAGGTCACATGTAACAGGTCTAGAAGAGAAGCACATAGAAGGAGGTGGTGGAGGTCCAGTGGGATGCTGTGGCGGAGGTCAGGTGGGATGCTGTGGCAGAGGCACAGACGTGTCTTTTCTCTCCATTGCACCAGCCCTGCCATGGGAAAATACAACAGGTTGTGCTGCAGCCAGCTCAGGTACAGTGAAACAGCTGGAGAACACCTGGCTGAGTGCTGGGAATGCCCCATGTGTGGATCTGCCCTGTTTGTTGTCCTCCCGGCCCCTGGGGCATTCAATGGGACACACAGGATGCTCAGAGTCTGTGGAGCATCTCTGAGCAGTAGCAGGGGCTGGAGCTGGCTCTTGGGGACAAAGCCAAGAGCCTTTGCCTCACCCCACCGCCCAGCCTCCCAATTTTTTTAGCTGTGGCATGCCATGCCCAGTTGGCAGTGTGTGGCACAGAGGACGCCAGTGGGGCCATTATCCTGGGATGCGCTGGAGGTGCCCATTGCTCCGGCTGGGACCACGTACTGACCTGAGGCTCCAGCCCCACGCAGCCCCCTTCCCTCCCTCTGCCTCAGCACCACTGGAGCCCCCCCAGCCCTCGCGGCCCCATGGCCCCAGCCCTGGCCAGCCCTGTGGTGGCATGGGGCGGCCGCCACGGCCGTGCTGCAGACTTTCTGTCTGCACGGGGACTTCCCGTCCCCGCACGCTGCTGCCGGCGCGAAACCAAAGACCGGCTTGTTCGGCTGCCTCAGCCGCCTCCGCGCTGACTGCCCTGCTCTGTTCCCGCTAGGAATAATATACCCAGAGCTCTGAGCATAAATTGAGTTTCCCAGAGCCAGGCTGGTGGAGAGACTTTAATGGGAAGGAAAATAAACTGTGTACTCGGCATGCGGGGAGAGGTGTGGTGCTGGCAGAGGGGCACTGGGAAAAAGCTCCTCTTGGTTGCCTTTTTTTTTTTCTTTTTCTGCTGAGGGAGCACACAAATGCATGCCCTCCTGTGCAATTTGTTTGGTTCCCAGGATGCCAAGGAAAAGAGAGGCTGGTTGAGACCTCTGATCTGCCAAAGCACATCGGTGGCTCAGCACCGAGCCCAGCCCTCAGAGGAGGCTTTTGCTTCAGAAGCTGCTTCTTTTCCCCCCATTTCTCTTCTCAGAACCGAGCTGCAGGGCTCCAAAGAGGCTACCGTGGCACAGGCACCAAGGAGGGATGTTGCCATGCCGGGAGGGTGACAGCGTGTTTCTGATTTCTCAGCACAATGCTGCGATTCAGGGACTTGGGAAAGCGCGTGAGTCATGCTGTGAACTTCCCCAGCCAGTCACCGCTGGGAAACACGCTCGCATCTGCTCAGCCACCCTCAGAATGCCTCCTGCTCAGGAATAACCCCCACCACTTCTCCCTTCCCGCCCGCTCCTGGTGTCCGCTGGGGCTGTTCCCAGGAATATCAGCAGTTCAGGGACAAGGGTGCGAGGGCAGTGGTGAGAGCATCCAAGGAGGGAGAAACAGCACAGAATTTGGATGCAGGAGAAGAAAAGTGCCTGAGTTTAATTGCTTGGCTGTGCACAGTGCAACCCTGGGTGCTTTTGAGGCTGCTGAGACCCACACCCCCCACATCCCCCCTGGCAGAGGAGGCTCTATTGACTCAACTCTGGGGCTGCACCTATTTATGTTTGCAAAGCCTTTGAAGTCCTTGGGGAGAAGAGCAGGGCCCTTGGATGTTCCTGTGACTCAGGAAAATCCACCCCCTCTATGATCAATAATTATCCTGAGTGGAGGCTGGAAGGCTGGGGGTGCACTGGGCATCCCCCCACCCATGGGCAGCCCTGGGCAACAGGAGGGACACAGACGGGCTTCCCCGGGGCCACGTTGGGGTTGGGAAAAGTCCACAGGTTCGGGAAACAGTGTTGTTTCTCTTTGAACATGTTCACTGTCAGCTTTCACCAAACGTCAGAAATACAAATGGGAAGTGAAATCCCACTTTTATAAAAATATTTGCTTTGAGCTCTAAGGAGGCTTATTAAGGGAAAGAGCAGGCTTGTGTTTCTTCTCAGTGCGATGCTCCAGTCATCTCGCTCCCCATGAAGGCAGCCTCCCCATGCCCTGATGTATCCCCAGGGCCACATGCTGATGGCAATGTCCCACCTGTGTCCCCCTGCTTCTACAAAATCCAGCTGAGCCGGGACAGACGGCCATGGGGGTCCTGGGAATCAACCCCATCACAGCTTGGGGCAAGCCATTGCTCGGTGGGGTGAATGGTGAAAGCCCAGCTGGCTGCTCGGGGGCACGGGGAGGTGCCCCCCATCCCACATCCAGCTTCCTCTGAGGAGAGCCATCCCGCGGCGCCGGTGCCTCTGTCTGTGCTGTATCCTGCTGAGTAACGCCGGTCCACAGCCATACATGGGGAAGAGCTGGGTAAGAGGCTTTCTCCTGTCAGACCTCTCCTCGTTCAGTAAATAACATTCCTGCTAATGCTGGTATGTAGAAAACTTTCCAGCTCTCCAGCTAACGTCAGCGTCACGGCTCCATCGCCTGCCCCAGCCTGCAGAGTCTGTGCTCCCTGTGGGGCGAGGGGCGCAGCCCGGCCGGCCCGGGGGTGCTGTGGGGTCCCTGCTCGCCCACCGCTCCCAGCTCTGCCTGCAAAGGTGGTGTTTTATTTTGGAGGAAATACAAATCTCTCAGACAGCTTGTGCTTCCCTGTGCCCCATCGGGGTTGAGGAGGGGATGGATGCCTGTGAAGCGATGCAATCTGCAGTGACTAATGTGCCAGCAAAAAGCCTCGGCTCGCATTAACTCCCCATCCCAGGCTGTGCAGCCACCTCCCGCTGAACCCTGGCTCCTCTGCCGCAGCGGCTCCCGGGGTTACTCACGGGTGAGAAAGAGCCAGGAGAAGAGGCAGTGGGTGCAGGCAGGGACCCAAGCACATCGTGACCCCCGTGTCCCTGCCTGGGCAGCCTGTGGGTGACTCAGGAATGATTCCCTCCCTCCTGCCCAGCCCGAGCTCAGGCTCATTCACAAAGCATCTCCCTTTGTGTCCAGGCAGAGGGGCACGTTGGGGAAGGTGGCAGGGGCTTCCCTGTGCCCCCCCATCCCCACCCCACCCACTTCCCGGCCTCTGACTGCCACCACCTGCAGCCATCCTGGCATCAAGCACTGGTGTGGGCACTGGCATAGCTCTGCTGCAGTGGCCCACTGTCACTGCCACTGTCACTGTCGCTGCAGCTGGCATTTGCCTTTGCTGCTCTGTGCTTCAGCGGCTGTGGTAGATAACATCCATCTAACACAGGGCTGCTGCAACACCCTCTGGGGTTACCCCATGATGCTCTTTGCACAGAGCTGTGGCACTGGGCTGGTGCTGAGGTCTGATTTCGATTGCTAATTAAGGCAGTGATCTCTACACTCTCAGAAAAAGAGGGTTTAGGTTTGTCCAAGAATTGCTTGGGTCAATTTAGCGTGTTAATTTAAAGAGTGATCCATTCTCTGAGGATCTCTTGAGGACCTGACAAGAGCCAGCTCGGGTTTGGCAGGCAGGGCTGCATGGGGTTGCCCACCTTGTGCATGAACAAACCAGCGTGGGGGGAGCTGCATACTGACCCAGGCCCATGGTGGTGGTGGTGAAGCTGGTCTTGGCAGGTGGAACTGGGCTATGAAGTCCATGCAGGGTTCACCCATGAGTATCCTGAAAGCTTTTGGGTTTTGGTTCCACGTTTACTCCTACCTGGGATGAAAACACACACAAAAGCAAAGCTTTGGGCTGTTTCCAAATGCCCAGTGCTGAGCATCTGGGCCAGGCTGATCCCTGGGAGGGGGTGCCAGGGCTCCCCTCCCCGCTGCTGGCAACCATGGCCCTGGCCTTTCCCAGTACCTCCTCCGGCATTAGTTCCCCATCACATGCTGGGACCCCCTCCCACAGCTGCCCCTCGACTGCAGAGCCAGCACCCTTGGCAATTTGGGAAAGTTGCAGCCACTGGCACGGAGCCCTGTGTGGCTCTGTCCCAGCTCACGTGCCCCCACAGCGCTGCTTCCCACTGCTGCTCCCTGCAGCACCCACCCGCCCGGAGCCGGGAGGGGAATTTTTGCTGTTTTTCCCTCAGCAGCTGTGTGTTCCCCTGCGAGGGCACGGCATGCTGGCCACCTCCCTGCTTGCCAGGCTGTTGGCACGTGCCGCCCAGGGAAATGGCAGCCTCTTCCCAAACGGACACAATGAAGCTCCTGGCTCATTTCACAGCCTCAGAAGGAGCTCCAGGCTGGAGAGCGCTGGGGGATGAGCCCAAATGCGGCTGGATCACAGCCCTGCGTCCTTGGCAGAGGGGCCTGCCTGGCTATTCCCGCTGCAGATCCAGGCAGAAAGAGTAAAAGGGGTGCTGGTAGCCTGGGACAGCTGATGTGCTTCGTGCCCTCACCCCGGTGCCAAGGTGGGGTCTCCCCACTGGGGCGCAGAGACGGCCCCGTCATCCACCCAAGCCCTCCCCAGCTGCTCGGCAGAGGAAACGTGTGCTGAGGGCTGCTGGGGACAGGCCGTTTCCTCCCCTGGGTTTTTCCTTCTCTTTCTTTGCCCTATTTAGGTACGTAAAGATCAGTGGAGGAAAACTTGGCCGGCATGAGGCAGGGGCTGCGTGGAGCTGTGGGTCCTGGTGTGAGGCTGGCAGGGTTCTCCTCCCCAGCATGGGGCCCCTCTGCCCTGCTCCCCTCTCCCTTCGGCCAAGGATGCTGCCATGCATCCCCGCAGTGGGTCCGACCCTGCACCAGCCCCAGGGCCACGGAGCATCCCTGGCTCTGCGGAGCATCCCTGGCTCTGCGCTTCGAGCTCCCTGCAGTGGGAAGAGGCTGGATCCCGGCACAGCGGGCAGGCTGTGCTCCCTCCTGATATGCCTGTGCGAAGTCAGCAGTGCTTTAGCAGTGGGTATCTGGCCCTCCCCGCATGCCTTCCTGCCAGCTTCTCCATAAGTAATGACACAAACGTGCTTCTCACCCTGTCCCCGGCACTGGGCTGCTCACCGGGGCGTTCACAGGCTCCGCTCCTTCTTCCCCGTCTCTGTTTAACATCAGAGCAGCTCCCGTCCATCTGTCTCTCTCCTCTTCTCCCCCCAGCACAGCTTCCAGATGGTGTTAAATGCCCAAAAGGAGAAGTGAGCCAGGCAGGCAAGCTGTAGGCAGATCTGGGGTCAGGCAGCCTCCCTGGCATGGCACCACAGGTGCCAGCCTGGCCCCACGTCCCCACAGAGGTGACAATAAGCACCTTTGCTAGCTGGCAAGCGCTGAGAGCTAATCCTGCCCCCCGAGTGCCAGGAAACCACCTGCGGACTCACAAAGAGGGTGAAAAGTATCGATGAGCTCCCCTGAACACAGGGGGACCAGAGTGGCCTCCAACTCAGTGGCACCCGCTGTCACCCTCAGTGCTGTCGGGCGATCAGCCATGCCCGTGTCCTGCCCTGGCTGTCCCAGAGAATGGCTGGCTCCGCTCGCAGGGATCCCAACAGCTCAGCCCCAGCCAGGCAGCTGCTGGGTTGAAATTGGATGAAGGACTTGGCTGACAAACAGGGGCTCCTCCAGGATGGGACTGGAGGTGAGAACCTTGTGCTGCCTACATGCTCCCACCCTGCTGCCAGGCGTTAGAGGACAGATGTTACAGCTGTGGGCATGACAGCTTGACACATGGATGGTGAGATCCTGGAAACTTTGCACTGGCAGCCTAATTGCTCGTTTGCTGTGGGTCTCCACAGTGAAATATTTGTCTTAAAAGCAGCCCCTGGAGCTGTAGGGCTGTTCTGAGGCACACTGGGCTGTTCACACTTGAGAGGTGGGAGCAGCACTGGGTTTCCATTGCTGGGGGCAATGGAATAATTCGGACAGAGCAATGCAGCTGGCAAGGGGGGGCTGTGAGCTGCCGGACCCTGCTGAGGCATTGCCCACATGGGGAGGCTTCGTGGCTGGGAAGTGGGTTCCTGCCAAGCTGTAGTTACAACGAAGGGAAATGAAAATAAAAGCACAGTATTTCCAACCACCTCCTAACATGCCCAAAAATGTTGTGGGATGGCTGTCTCCGTCAGCATGCCTATGGAGCCTGCCCTGCTCCCTGAGCCCAGCCTGGAGAGGGGAAAACCAGACCATTATTAGGAGGGAGGTATTAGAAGAGCTCAGAGACGAGGGGAGATGTTGGAAAATGCCCTGCTTGTCTGGGGCCCCGGACCTGCACAGCCTCGTGTTAGTGGTCAGTGCAACATGAGGATCCTGCAGTGCCAACAATCAGCTCAAAGAATTCATGGGGATGGGGTGGGCAAAGAGGGACCCTAGAGCCTGGGCAGCCACATAACCCAGGGCCATCCCTCTTTGCCAGTCTGACCAGCATGTTCTGGGGGCTCAGGAGACACTGGCCACTGAGACAGAAGTTGAAGACAAGCTGCCTCAGCCCCAAACCCCAGACATCCCCTGAACCCCTCTGTGGGATGAACTTGGCAGGAGCTGAGCTTTGGACCCACAGCCACCACCTGGGGACCCCATCCCAGCTCCTCTGCCCTCATCCCAGGGGCATTGCAGGGTCTGTGCAAGGGTTGCCCTGCCTGGAAGGGGCATGGCATCGTTTATCCAAGCTCCATGGGGACAATGCAGGCAATGGGGCCAGTCTGGTGATGTTTTCATCTGCTTCTATAGCGCTGGGTCCCCCCTTGAGCTGGGGGTGAGTGAGATGGCACCTCGAGAAAGCATTTGTTCATTCACATCTTCAGCTGCCAGGGAAAGACCACACACACGCGTCCCTGGGAGCCATACGGGTCCTCTCCCCAAGCCCCTCCTGCAGCGGGCGATGCTCAGCATCCCTGGGGAGCGGTGGCAGGGATCATCCAGCCGAGGGGCGGCGAGGGCCTCGGTGGGTGTCTGGGAGGGCGAGGAATGTGCGGTTACTGGAGACAGCTCCTCCGCTGCAGTGGAGCAGGGGGGACCGTCTCTCCCCAGCACAGCGGTGCCGGTGGTCCGGGCACAAACAGCCCTTTAAGGGCCGGCAGGTTGCACAGCTCAATCCTCCCTTGTCTGACCCACCGGCGGAGCGGGGCGGCAGGCACCCCCGCCAGACCGGGGGTCATCCCGAAGGTGGAGTTTCTCTCCAGCTCTCTCATAGAAAAATCAAACCTTTCCTGGCAGAAAGGGAAATGCTGCGCAGAAGCCTGCGAGGGGATGCCCACCAGCACCCACTGGGGAAGGGGCACAGGACATGGGATATGGGACATAAGGACCCTTCTTTCCCGCAGGCCCTTAGGGATGGTGGAATGGCTCATGATTTTTATTAGGCTTAATAATTATTAGTTATTAATAATGATAAGACTTTGACTGCCTGTGTATAAGGTGCTTCTTTTTTTTCAGCATTAAACTTCAAAGCTCTTTAGAAAAAAGTTGTCAGGTTCACTAAGGCTGCGCTACAGATGGGGAAACTGAGGCAAGGAGGGGACTGAGGCTGACACCATGTCTGCCTGGCCAGCCGGCAGCACTGGGACAGGGCTGGCCTGCAAGGACAGGGTGCGCGAGCTCTCCTGGTGGCAGAAGCCCTGGGGCTCTCACCCTGTGGTGGGACCAGCACTGAGATCAGCTCAGCTCACAGCCTCTCCCAAGCCCTGGATCAAGCTGCATTACAAAAATGCTCTTAAGTGCTGCTGCAGCCCAGCTAGTGGGACTAGGACTGGGGAGGAAGATGTGGCCAGGGCCTGGCTGCAATCCCTGCAGGAGCCCAGGGATGCCAGCGAGATAATGAGAGGGGATGTTAAACATTACTGCAGTCACAGAGCTATTTATCTGACACGAACAGAGGCAGCCAGGAATCCTCCAGGGTGCACAGCTCAACTTAGACCCCATTAAAGTTCCTTTTATTCCCTGTGTTTTGGCTGACGTTAAAACAGTGCCTGAATTGCTCCTGCGGGAGCCGGCTTCCACGCCTGGCGTCAGGTCTGTTGCTCGCTCCGGCCAGCAGCCATGGGGCCGGGCTGCCTCTGCTTCACCCATCGCCCCCGTGCCCCCGGCACCACCAGCACCCAGCCCGGCGTGGGTGCTGCAGGGCTCAGTGGGGCTGGGTGGGCAGCTCCAAGGTGCAGGGGGCTGCAGGTGCGGGCAGGGCAGGCAGGAGAGGAGCTGATGTTCCCCGCAGATGCCAGTCATCCCAGGACTCGGAGGGCTCCCGCTCTGGCAGGGCTCTCAGGATGGGGAGAAGAGCCCAAGGCAGGAGGGAGATGCCAGAGGCTGTTTTTGTGGGAGCCAGGCTTGGGCTGCCTGTGGTGCCCATCTTCCTAGCACTGGCACTGCCAGCACATGATCTTCCTTGGGCGCTGAGATTTTGTGGTGTTTGGTGGAATTTTTTTTTCTCTACCCTGAAATAGGAAAAAACCTGGAAAGCCTCACAGAGATCGTGCTGTACCTGGGCAGGAGCACAGCAGGCTGAGCAGAGCCTCCCACGAAAGACCTTACACTTCCAATCAAAGCCTGTTGTGGACTAGAAACATGTTTAGTTTGGGGGGTGGGGTGGGGGATCACACCAAAATGAGAAAATTCAAAAACTTTGAAAAAGTGTTTTGGACCCTCTGCCCTGCGCCTCCCCACCAGCTGCTGCTGGATGTGGCTTTGGAGCTACAAAATGACCATGGTCGGGGACAGCGGTGACATGGAGCTGCATTATACAGCCACGCTTTACACGGGCAAGCCAGGTGCCTGCAGCAGTGCCGAGGGGATGCCCAGCAAGCGCAAGGTGCCACCACACCACCATCACCCCCCCACCTGCTGCCCACTGCCCGCACAGGTGAGCAGGAGCAGGAGCTGGCAAGGTAGGAGTGCAACGAAGCAGGCACAGGCTGGGGAATTCAGAACCAGAAGTGGAACAGACAATTTTCAAGCCATTGTGTCGGTGTGTGGTGATGAGCCGGGGCTGCTTCAAAAGGAACCAGCTTTAACTGGATCAAGCCCCGAGCCAAAAGCATAAACACTAGGAGGAAGTTTGGCTAAAGTTAAATCATGTTTTATTTAAAAATCTCCCTCTCCCTGTTGTAAGATGGAAACTCTCCATCTGAAAAGTGAAACTAAGATTGGAAACAGTCCGCAGTCATTAAGTTTATGCTGCTTTTTTTTTTTTCTTTTTCTCTCCAGCTTCTCAAGTAAAATATCAACTGGCTCCACTGTCAGGGACAGGAAACATTAGTAATAAGTTCATAGATTTACATTTTCCCCAGGGAAATACAGGAATATCAGAGATCAAAAGTTGGAGAAAGGAGTTATTTTTATACAGAGTGATTTGCAACCAGCATTCATTGGGGGGAGTAAATAAATTACAAGACCTTCACTTTGGGGTTGTTTAAGTTCTTTTTCTTTAATGCCGTGCCTTTTAACTACTGTAGAGAGTCTGTCAGGACTTACACAGGGCAGAGAGACTTTCTTGCCTGCAAAAAAGGGCAGTTTTCCAGCAAAAAAAAATCAGTCACTGCACTGCAATTAGTTGTCATACGCAGACGTCACATAGGGTGGGCGTTGGGGTGGCTCGGGGCAGGACAGGGGATGGGCCAGCCCTGTGTGCAGGGACAACATGGGGAGGTGGCTCGGCTGGCCCAAAAGGTGCATTTTGGGGCTGTCAGACCCAGCACGGTGTACCCGCGGGAGGTGACACTGATGCTGGTGCTGGGCGCAGTGGGATGCGCAGCACTGGGGCCATTTGGACCTCACCTCTGCCTCCACCTGCCCCTCGTGGGCAGGGAGAGACCCCCGTCAGGGCTGAGCCGGTCAGGGCGAGGTGATGGCCACGGGTGCCCTGCTCTCCAGGCAGGCAGGGATGGCCCCAAGGGCTTTACCGCTGCCCAGGCTGGTCCTTGTCACAGCCCAGCAGGTGGCTTGCAGCATCCCTGGCACCTCGGGGTGTCTGCTCTCTCCCAAGGGTCTCTGCACTGAGCTGGTGCCCCAGCCGGGGCACAGCCATCGCTCCGTGCAGGGTCCGCTGCAGCAGCCCCTGCTCCCCTGGGAGCCGCACCACAAGGGACCGGAGCTCCCAGTGGCCATGTCCCACTCACCCTCCAGGTCACTTGCCAGGGCTGAACCGTGCTGGCAGGGTCTGGGGTGGCAGGGAGCCAGTCCTAGTTATGGTGGAGACACTGGAAACTTTGACCAGGCATTTTGTCTGGTGTCATCAATTAAAGGTGAGGCACTCGCTGGCTAGGCAGGATAATGAATGATGGTTTTAAGTACAACTGGAAAAACAATAAAATACTCTATTAGGGTGACACAGCTGTGAACAATGAACATTAAACAACTTCACAGCTAGCAGAGCTGCTGCAGCAACACTTAGCCCTGGAGTTTGATGGATTCCTGTTTGGAGTGCGCCTCGCAAAGCAAGTCTCCATCCATCCCAGGCACGGAGGGCTGGGAACCGCTCTCTCCTTCTCCTGCTTAAAAATACATCCACATAAAACGTGCTTTAAGAATCCCTTAAGGTTCATTAATGTCACAAGCAGGGGAGGAGAAAAGAGTTGGAAGGCCTTGAAGTACATGTCGGAAACACTCCAGAGAAAACTGTAAATGCTGCTGGGATGAACTGCAGGCTCTGGAGGATCAGTCGTGCTGGAAGACTATTTATTTTCCAGTCTATTTTAAACACTGGACTGTTTCAGATAAGAGTTGCCTGTGGTGGCAGACAGGATCGTGGGACTGGTGTGCAGGAACTCATGCCAGATTCATTTCTGGGGAGTATTTCCTCCCTGCCTTGATTAATCTGCCTTGTCTGCTGTACCAGGTTACTTCCTTTGGAGTTCTCTCTCCTTATTATTACTTATTAAAATTGCCTGCAAATAGCACTTGGGCTTCATGCAACATCCTGTACGAACAATCCATCCTTCTTGTTATCTCAAAGCTGACAATTCCCACCACGGCTAGGGAGGGTGGGTGGAAAAATGCCTTGAGAAGAAACAGAAATGGCCATCCCTTATTGCATGGCTGGAGAAACCACACTGGGGAGACCGGAGAGGGCAGGAGATAAGTAGGGACTTCTCCCCCTTCAGAGACAAAACCATGTGCAGGAAGAAAACATGAAGGAAACATGAAGAAAACATGAAGAAATGAAGCTGGCAACACTGATGAGCATCCTCCCTCGCCTGCTGGTGCTGGTGTTCAGAGGGGTCAGCAAGCCCCCTGTGACCTGACCTTGCAAACTCCCCTGCTTTGCCTAGATCTTATCTAGAAAATCGCTCTCAGGTTACAGGGGTTGTTGGTGCTGGGCTTTTGGCTGCAGATGGCAAACCTGCCTCTTCCCTCTGCACCTCCCAACATGGCCACCCAGAGGAGGCCCAGCTGGGGTCACCGGCCCAGCCTGGACTTTGAAACTCCACTGCATCCCTTCCTGCAGAGAGGAGATACGGCGTTTCAGTGACCCAAGGCTGTATGGAGGAGGAAGGTTTAGGGAGTCGAGCTGCTGGCTGGAGCCAGATGCTCGTTCCTCCAAGCAGACTGCACATGGCATTAGTGCTGGGGCTGCTGTGCTGGAGATGCACTGGGGACGGCTCTCCTCACCCTCCTGGCCTCCAAGGCTTCAACCCTGGCAGCGCAAGCCATCAGGATGCCGCTCCCCAGCCCTTGTCTCACACAGTTGTGTCATCCTGATGGGGCTGAAAAGTTCAGCTTAGCTCCTGCAAGCCCGGGGTGTTGCCATCAGGCAGACCATTTCCACCCCAACATCACTCCTGGGGGACACAGAAGCAGCAACCCTGGCTCCATCCTGCCATCCCTCCCCAGCCCCGGTCAGCAGAAGCTGGGCTGCCTCCAGCCCCTCCGCTGGCTGCCAGCCCGAGACATCCCTGCCCGCAGCAGCCTTTGCTCCAGCGCGTGCCCTCCATCCCCTGGCCCGGGCACTGCAGCCCCTCTCGGACGGCGCTGCCCTGCGCATGTGGGCTTAATCACAGAGCATCTGCTTCCCATTGCGGCCGCCCAGGGCAGGTTTCCCCTGGCAGCCTCCTGCACGGGTGATAATTTTATATACAAGGCTGCCTTCAGCGTGGCCATGGGGAGAGCTGTGGGGCTGGGCAGCAGCAGGGGAATGGGGGGGATCTGCCCCAGCCAGGGGGAGCAGGGCAGAGGGGGGCCAAGGCAGTGTGGAGGGAGAGAGGCTCCTCTTCCCACTGGGGCTATGGGGAAGCTGGAAGCAAGTCTCAGAGACACTTGGCCCAGCCCGGCAGCATGGAGGGGTGCCAGGGACTATTTTCAGCAGCCTCACTCGTGGTAGCATCCCAAGCCCAGGGTAACGCTCACCCAGTATCGCTGGCACAGGCTGGCCCACGCAAAAGACGGAGGGTTTTGTGAGATGACTCGCCTCTCGGTGATGGGCACCCCCAGCGCCAGGCAGGCAGGCATCTTAACTAGCGGTTCCTGACCACAGCTTGTAGAAATGGCAAATGCTGCTAGTGCCAAATGACGGATCGCTCCTCCAGACGTTTTGGAGAAGCCTCTGGAAAACAGCCTCTTCAAGGGAGCTCAGTTTAGGCTTTCTAAATTGAGGCTCCCCAAATTACTTTTGGAAGCATTAGCCATTATTATTTTCCTTCTTTCTAATTGCAGTGTTTTCCCTGACACTTAGTGATAACAGGCGTCCGAGGGCTTCATGCCTCCCAGGAGGGACCACACGCCATCACCCTCCCCAGCTCCACCCTGGCAGTCACCACTGTTGTGCCAGGCACCCTGCATCCACAGGCAAGCGCAGGTGATGCTGAGCAGGAGACCCAGCGGTGCCTTAGCAAGGGGCATGGAGCTCTGCCAGCCCAGGCACCGCGGTGGGCAGCCGCTGCAGGAGCTCAGTGCTGAGCAGTGCCAAGGGTCTGCACACCCAGCCAAGCACCCACCCCCCTGCCTGCAGGACAAAAAGAAGGTGGCTGTGCTGGGGGAGGGGAAAACTCCGTACCAGTGGCCAGGGGCTGCTGACAGCAGAGCATTGCCCTCTGAGAGTGCTTCAGGCTGCACAAGGAACACCTCAGAGCACTTTGATCTGTGCTGAGGCTCCTTGACGTAAAGCAGGTGTGGGGTGAAGGTGGCTGTGGGATGAGCCCTTTGGCCGCCACCTCTCCTGGCTGGGGAGGAACAGGGCTGGCTGCCCAGCAGCACTGAGCAGTGAGGCAGCACTGGCCTCGCCAACAGGGACCAAGGGGGCACCTGAAATGCATGTGCGTGACCAGGTAGGGCTGGGCTGCACAGGGATCAACAGCCCTGGTGTCATCTGCTGCAGGGGATCCTTTGCATCTGCCTCTGCCCTCCCTTGCAGAGCCCCCCAAGGGCCATGGCAGACCTCTGTGGTGTGGGGCTGGGGCTGGATCCTGCTCAGCAGCGCAGGAGCCTGGCTGGGGGCTGACAGACCTCACAGCATCCACCCCATTTAATGGGGGAAAATGGGTCATGGGAAGCAAAGAGCCAAGCCTGGTGCAGCTGAGAAAGCTCAAGTCTCTGCCTTAGCTAGAATGAGACCATGTTGGCAAGATCCCATGTGGCTCAACAGCAAATGGGGCCCTTGTGAAGAGTCGTTCATGATGCACTGGAAATCCTCCCCACAGCGCTGCACCCAGAGGCTGCTTTAAACACCTGCCAGTGGCAGCTCCCCAGGTCAGCAACCAGCTCTCCTCTCCGTCCCCCACCAAGAGCCAGCTAAACTCTGGGCGAAAACACACCCAGCCAGTGTGCATGCAAAAATCAATCTGCAAGCTCAGTCAGCTTCTAACACTGCAAACCACCCCCGGACAAAGTTTTGGTACCAGAGCAGAGCCCTGTGTGTGGGACAGGCAAGTCACACTGCCAGCCTGGGGGGGGACTGGAGCACTGCGAGTGCAAGCATCCTTGTGCGGCATCTCTGACTGGCATGGCGTGTATGGTCCCGATTTATCTGACTTTTTTGCTGCTGGATCACTTTCAGAATAGTTTTCTGCAATTACTTTGTTCCCCCAGAGCAGACTGGGAGTGAAACTTGTGCTTTGGGAGATAAACTGCAGACCGTTTGGCATCAAGGGAAGCTGTTAATTTGCCAGCAGCAGAGACAGAGGGAAAATGAAAATGAAGAGAGATAATTCATTCCCATCGCAGCTTGGTTTTGAAAGCAAATAGGGCCTGTGGGCTGGAGAGACACAGCTACAAGTGGTTATTAATGGCTCAGAGCTGAGGCCAGGCCAGCAGAGAGAAACCCCGCAGCCAGCAGAGCCCTGACCTGCAGGTACACAAGGACAGGGGGTCCTGGGCCTCCCCATGGGGATACCAGTGAGGGGTGTCCCCTGGGAGGGCGCTGGTCCTGGTGCCCCTTCTCATCTTTTGGCTTGTCTGCTGTGCACTCCTGCTCCCCACCGCCAGGCTCAGAGAGCTCCTTACAGCTGCAGCTGTGATATAGTGTTCCCCACTGTGCATGAAAAAAAAGCATGTGGAGATGATGTGCGATGAACAAGGATGCAGAGCCGGAGTTGTGATGCGATACCTGCACCTGCCCAGCTGTTCCCTGTGCTGCCAACCTGCCCTTGCTCAGTGCCACAAGGTGGTTTTGCAGGTCCACCCCATCCAAAGCTCCTGCTGCAGTGGGGAAACAGCTCTGGGTGCTCAGGGGCCCAGGCTCAGGGCTCAGTGTGTGGGGCTCACTGCAGGGATGCTCCCAGCCCACCCCTGCTATGCTGGGCCAGGATGATGCTTGCAGGGAGGATGCTCAGAGGGTGACAAGGGGAGGGCTTGGGGTGCCTGAGACATGGTCAGATGCGAGCAGCTCCTTGGCACACGTGTGCATCATGGACTCTCTCTGCTCTTCCACTTATTGATGTTATCCTGCAGCCATGAGCTGAGGCACGCAGGGAAAAGCTTTCTGCATCTGCCTCGCCCGCACTTGCAGCCTCCCCCACGCTCCCTCCCACCTTCCTTTATTTATGGGACAGCTATTTCCTTTTGGACAGAAGTAGCCAGTATTATGAAATGGCAAAAGGGTTTGAACAAAAACAAGTTGTTTGCCTAAATTATAGAAGATGTGAGCTTCCCGATGGGTGATGGTCTGTGATGCCCCAGCCTTCCCTTCTTCCCCAGCAGCCGACGAGGACCACAGTCCCTGTTCTCTCAGGCACGTGCCAGCCGCTGTTTTGGCTCCTGGCATGCTCTGAAGACTGTTTGAGGGAAACCAGTTGCCATCTACCATGGTGTCTTCATTTAAAAACTGTCTTTTTGGTCCTCACCTGGGTCTCAAGTACTAATACCCATACATTTTTGCAGCAAACGGAGGCCCAACATTGCTGCCCTCCAGCCTGGTGGAAGTGACAGTAGAAGAGAGCTATTGCTGCAAAGTGAGGTTTGGGAGGGGAAATCTGGGTGATATTGATCACAGACAGCAGCTGCCATAACCAGGGCAGTAAACTTTCCTACCCCAGTACTTCTTTTGACCTAAAATAACTTCTGTGCTTAGGCTGCATCTTCCTGAAGTCTGAGCAATGGCTATTTTTTATGGGGGATGGAAAGCCCCCAAGCCCAGCTCCTCCTGTGGCAGCACGGCATGGGAGGGGGTGTCTGGCTGATGGACACCCTGGGGAAGGAGGACGTGGGGTGGGTGAGGTGCCTGTGGGTGGTGTCCTGCTGGGGGCTGCGGCAGGATGAGGTCCCAAGGACCAGATGGGCAGCAGCCTCACACAGGGTCATAGCTGAAAACGCCCTGGCCATCATGGTGGGGGGATTTGGGGGACCAGGTCCCTGTGGGGTGCAGGAGCCCACTGGCTTTGAAGCCAATGGGATGGGCAGGACATGGGGAACACTTCACAGCCCTGTGGTGTTACCCCAGCTGGGCACCTCTGCGGTCTCTGGGAGCTCCCTGTACCTCCATATTTGCTCTATCACTGTCTTGAATGGAAGCAGATACCTTTATTAAAAATAAGGAAGGGCTTCGTTTCGCTTCCTGCTCCTCTTGTCAGCGAGTTGTCCTGCACCAGCTGCTCACCCCTTGGTCCCACCGCCTGGTGCTGACATCCTTTCCTGACATACATCAGTTTCCTGCGTGCGGCTCTCGTGCCACTTCCTACCCTGCTTATGTTTCCACTGAGCACTGCATGTCACGAAACAGAGGAGGGGGGAAACAAAGAAAAAAAAAAAAAGAAAGAAAAAAAAAAAGAAAAAAAAGTAGCTTTTCTTTCTGCCCCCACTATGGAACAAAGAAAGGTGCAGGCTGGGCAGACACTGCCCATCCCTGCAGCTGGTCCCCCAGGGGCATCCCTGGCACCAGCACCGGCTCACCCATTGTGTCTGGCCAGGTGAGGAGAGGTCATGGTCCCAGATGTCATTGCCCATGGTTTGACACCAAACCTCTTCTGTTCCCTGATTTCTGAGGTTGGTAGGAAGGGCAGGTGCTCTGCACCCCACATCCCCAAGCTGCTGGCACTGGGTGCTGCCACGCCTATCTTGGTTGGGGTGGGTGGGGGGGTGCCCTGGCCATGCTGGTGGGATCATTCCCCCCTTTCTGCTGCAGGGCCGCTCTCCAAACCCGCTTTCTGCCTCATCGGGAAAGCGGGAAAAATGATCAATGGCTCCAGCCTTGTCTTTAGAAAGTGGATTAGGGCCAGTGAATAGGAACTGTCTCTCTAATGAAGTGCTATTACCAACAGGCTAATTGAGTAATGACATAATGCAGGCCCTTGAAGCTCTTTATAACGGGCCATGACTCTGTGCCGCAACACGCCGCCACTTCCTTGCCTTGCCCTGCTCTGCCTCCAGCGCTTCGCCAGCGCAGGGGGCTGTGTGTGCAGCACCATCCTGCCATCGCCAATGCAGGGGGCTGCGTGTGCAGCATCGTTCTCCCATCACCAGTGCAGGGGGCTGCATGTGCAGCATCGTTCTCCCATCACCAGTGCAGGGGGCTGCGTGTGCAGCATCGTTCTCCCATCACCAGTGCAGGGGGCTGCGTGTGCAGCACCGTCCTGCCGGAGCGGCCACAGACAAAATGTCGCCAGCATAACCCTGCGTGGAAAATGCGGAGGTGGAGGGGAACCCGGATTAATTAGCTCGGGAGACGCCAATCTCCTCGCATGTGAAATGTGAGCCTTTTTATTGAGAAAAGTAAAACAGGCCTCGCTTTGCTTTCAGGGAGCCCAGTAAAACAGAAGGTGATCCATAAATATGTATGTTATGCTGGATTTAAAATACTTTCTGATGATTTTCTAGGCAGATCTCCAATAAATTACAGCACAGCATTGCTATTGTAAAGCCGTCGGTGCAGGCTGGTAACTCCTGCACTTCTTATTGTGCGGAGGGCACGGGTCACTGCTGTGCGTGTGCTTGTGTCCCTTCTGCCAAAGTGCCTGTCCACGGGTGAAGAAATGGCACGTAACAGCTTCAGGGCTTTAATTTCCAACCCACTGCTGTTAAGGGAGCAGGCTGAAGTGCTCGGTGCTCTGGCGAGGGTGTCTCTGTGGAGGGTCCCTGTGGCTGCACCGAGATGTTTGCTCAGTCACCCACTGCCTGCGCCAGGGGCAGAGACCCCCTCCCAGCCCACACCAGCTCACGCCTGCTGGGGGGGCAGCCCCAGCAGCTCCCAGCGCTGTCACAATTGTCAAGACCAGCTGAGAGTGAAAGAGGAGAAACAACCATTTAACCCACAATAACATTGGGCTCACCCGTCCCTCTGCGGTCTCCCAAACCCCCCTGAGTGCAGCTGGGTGCTGCCCATCCTCCCGCCAGCCATGGCCACTGCCACAACATTTACACCAGGGATGGGGGGGTGACACAGCCCCGGGAAGGTGTTTCTGAACACAGCAGGATGAGCAGGGCTGCCCCCTGCACCCAGGGCGATGTGCTTGTGCTTGCTTCGCCCTGGGGAAAGCCAGCCTCCACTGGCACAATTTATGACCTGATTTTGGAGCCAGCGAGGCGCGTGCGCTCGCGCTGCTTTGGCAGGTGGCTGGTGCTTGGCCGGGCACGGTGCAGCCCTGGGGCTGGCATCGCCCCTTGCCCCGCCGGCACAGGGGCAGGCAGGGAGGCACTCGCAGGCAGCACAGCCAAGGAGAGGCAATGCCCTTGGAAAGGTGGTGGCAAGGCAACAGTGATGCTGCAACCCAGTCCCACCTGCATCCACAGGGAGGAATCATCTTTATTTTAATCCTCCAGCCTCGCATCCCTTCCCCAGGTCCCCCTGGCTCCTTCTCTCCTCATCTGCCATGCTCTTTGTCTCCATGGGAAGACTCACACCCCTCCAGCCCCATGCTATCAGTTCATCATCTGATTAAAGATTAATTTGAGATTATTGCTCATGTCAATAGCCCAGAGCTGGAAAAAACAAAAGCTACACCTGCAGCTTGTTTGTAAACCCCACTCCTGATGGTGAGCTGTTAACGGACGGAGGCTTTCACCAGCACCGCCTGTTGACACGGGCTCACTGAGCCCTGCACTGGCACCTGCTGCCCTGGTCCGGCGAGGATAAATGCACACATCTTCCACGGCCTCCCACAGTCCCAGGTATCTCAAGTGGATAACTTGTGCTGTCTCCGTGGATCGCCCCACGAGCTGTCCCGGCTTCTGCCGTGAAGCTCCGGTCATTCCCTTCCCAAATCAGAAACAGCCCTCCAGCGACTGACTTTAATAACGGGCCTTTCCCTGGATCCTGCCAGGTTTCTGTTTGTTTATTCAGCTTTTTCTAGGTAAGGTAAGAGCCAAAAGAAGAATTAGGCAGCTACAATTTGTAGGAGCCGAGCTTTGCCTGCCTTCTCTGGGGGCTGCATGCTTGGATGCTGGAAGCTCTCCTCCAGAGGCTGTGGGGGATCCAGGAGATCACAAAAAGAACACTTCTGTCGGGCCATTTTGCAGTGACAGAAGAAAGTGGAAAATTTTTTCCTTCCTGCTGCCCTGGAGGTGGGGGGAGGCATTTCAGGGGCCCCCAGACCTGCTCTTCACCTTCACAGCGCCAGGGCCAGGCGTGCCTTGTGCCTGTCCTAGAGACAGATGGGTACAGAAAGGGGTGAAAAAGGCAAATTTGGGAACTACAGCCCTCTAATCATGGAGCAGAGGAAGCTTAGCCTTTGCAAAGGTGGCTGTAATCCACCCATTTCCCTTCTGGTCCCCTCTGGGACATTCTGAATGCTCGCAGAGACAGGGCTATTTCAAACAGCCATGTGGAAGCCTTAAAGCCCTTTTTAACCCGGTACCTCCACGTGGGTCTGCCCCAGCTCTCTGCCCCAGGGGCATCCCATGGCACGGTGGGTTCCCAAACACCCTTAATTCTGCATCAGGTCAGGGAAGGGAGAAAAAAACTAGTCCTCTCTGGGAAGAAAAGGCACTTTGTGGTTTTTCCCAGAGCCTTTGAAAGGGCTCCAGGAGCCGAGGGGACGTACGTGCTTGTTTAAAGGTCCTGTGGAGGTCCGTGGAAATTAAACAGCAGAGTTCAAACGCTCGACGCCACGGCCGTGCCGCCCGGGGAGCGCGGCAGCCCGGAGCCGGCACAGCCTGCACCCCGGCACCACGGCCCCGGCCAGCGGGGCCCCCCGCTACCTGCCGGGCGCTTGATTGAATCCCGGCTTTTACGAGCGCTGACACTGTAATCTGTTACAGATGGTCACACAAGGTGGTCACCAAATGGTTCCTCCCGTTAATCGCCGGCTGCCCCCCTACCCCCCACCACCCCCACCACCAAAACTGCAGCCTGTGCTACCTGGATGAAACAGCTCGGCTGCGGGCAGCGGCTTTACAGTGTGTTTAGTTCCTGTGGCATTAAAACAGAGAGGGGGGAAAAAACGGGGAAAAACTGCTGAGGTTTTGCCATGAACCTTCCAGCTTCACCATGCAGCAGTCATTGCCCAGGCCAGCACAGGGGACCAAGGGCTGGGGACCACAGCACTGCTACCAGCTGCGCTTGCTGCCAGGGATGCTGCTCTGGGGGGTTTCCTTCTGAAAATGAAATGAAAAAGCAATTGCAACGCATCCACAGGCTCAGCTCCTGGGTGCAATTCTCCATCACGGATCTCCAAAGGCGTATGGAGGCAGAGAAAGGACAGAGGGGACTGCCTACATCTGCAGCAGGTTTGAGCTGGACACAAGGGTGTCCTTGTCCCAGCCCTCTGCTCACCCCAAGAGCCCTCAGTGTAGAAGTAAGAAATATTTTTGCAGTAGGAAAATGAGCAGCCAGTCAGAAAAGCAGGGATCTGGGCCACGTCCATCACCCTGCAATGGGGCAGCAGCTGGTCCAGACCTGAGCACAACCTGGGGAGGTCAGAGGCACTGCCCCAAGCTGCAGAACTGCACCTGAGCAGCCGCGGTCCCCCGGGCACAAGGCACTTGGGCAGGGCAGGGAGCAGATGCAGCAGCAGCCCAAAGTGCCAGTGGGCTGCGCTTTAGTGATTCAGAACAGGCAGCGATTTTTTTTCCAGTGTTTTAAGGCTGCATTTGTGTTTGAATGCTAGCTGGATTTGTCAGTCGGAGCCTAGGCTGTCCTCTGCCTTGTACCTTCCCTCTAAAAGCCTTGTGTCCCAGCCAGGTTCTGGACAAAGCCAGGAACACAACTGAGCACAGGAAAGATTGCCGAGGAGGAGGTTTCTCACAGCTCTCCTCATCTGCCTAACCAATATTAGTTGAAGCCCATTGAGAGGGAGGGAGCTGGCAGGGTTCCCAGGTGGGTGCCAGTGGATCAAACAACAGCTTGAATGACGCGGGAAAGGGTCCGCATCCAAGTCGGTGACAGCCGCGACATGCGTGGATGGGGATAAGGCACAGCCGTGGCCCTGCGGCTGGATGCGCGCTGCAGGGCCCCAGCGCTGAGCAATAACCGAGGGACACCGGAGCCGCAAAGCCACCACCGACCCGGGCTGCTGGGACCACCCCGGGCTGGTGGGACCGACCTGGGCTGGTGGGACTGACCCAAGCTTGTGACACTGCCTGCACCTTGCCGGGCAGCAGGGCTCGGTGGGCTTCTGCTTCATGCTTACCCACTCCCTGACCCTCCTTTCCAGCTCCTGCAGGTGGTCCGTTTTCAAAATTGGTCTTTTTTTTAACTGTTTAGCTGCTTTTGCGGCTCCAGGATTTTATGGATGGAAAGCTGAAAGTAATTAGTGCCCCTCCCCCGCTTCCTGTTGGGAAAAGGAAGAAAAAAGCACACACAAGAGCAAACCCAAAACTTCCTGCCCTGCTTAATAATCAAGTAATGAGTCCAACTCGGCTGGGAAAGTCAGTTTATACTGGGCGAGCTCTTAATTAAAGAAGGGCCGAGCAGCAGCTCTGCTCACTTTTACAGCCACACACATCTTCCTGCTCCGTAACAGCCCCTGGGAGAGGCACAGGGAGCCGGGCGCCAGCGGGTTGGAGGGGGGATGAGTGCTGGGGGGCACACGCCTTTATTCCCTGGTTAAAAGCAATGCCCTGGAGATGGCACCGAGAAAATGGGGGGGAGAGGACAAAACTCCAGCCCCCGAGGGAGGCATGTGGCAACTGTGGTGTCCCTGAAGCACCCCAGACTCGGAGGTGGCTGGGAAGGTGCAAGGCAGGTGGTTTGGGGCACTGGGATGGTTTCATTATGGAAATCCTAGAGGCAGGTACCTGGGGCATCGCGGAGCACCTGCCCCTTGGTCCCCTCACAGTTGTGGGCACACAGTGACAGCCCCACCTGCACTGGTAGAAGGGCTCTGCAGGATGTGCCACCTCCACTGCCCCCCACCCACATCAGGTCACCCACCGGTAGGTCCAGCTCACTAAGGTGCCATCCCCAGGGAGGCTCGGGAGCCCAGCAGGAGCTGGAGGCAGCCCCACCGCCCCAGTGGATCAATCCCCTATGCTGTGGCATGGACCTGCTCCCACAGAGTGCAGGGGGGCATGGCCAGGCTCTGGGAGCTCCAGTAGCCCCATGGGGAAGCAGCACCCACCCAGACAGGCTAGGATGGACACGGAGCCAGGAAGATCCACTGCACCCCAACCTCCCCAGCCTGCATCACCACACAGCTGCCCCTTGCCCAGCCCCAACCCTTTGGCAGGAACTGACTCAGCCTGCCTTTTCCGACTTTTCCTCCTGAGAGAGGCTCTGCAGATCCCCTCACCCTTCACCTGCAGCCAGGAGCACAGGGTGGGAGCTTGAAAGCTGAGCCCAGCACCCTGGTCCCCACAACTCACCGCTGCACATTTCCCCCTAAGCACCCACAAAACCCTATTATAAATTAACCATTTTATTGAATATCAATAAACTGTATATAATTATATAAAAAGTTTCATCAGTACAAAATTGTGGCACAAAAATATAAATACCAGTGTACCTTTGAAATGTAAACATCCTCTTTGTAATGATTCCATGAAAAACAATGTCCAAAGAAAGATGCATTCAGGAGGCACCTGTCAATACCCATAAATAGGGCTTTTGGCACACACCTGTCGATGGGCAGCCTTGGGACAGGCCACCATTGTATCAGCTGACAAGTGCCTGCTATTAGTCACAGTTCTCTTGAAAAGCAGTTGTTAAGAGTCATATTAACAGGTGCTTGAGTGCATAGCTGCTCTGTAAACAGGGTTGGTGTTTGAAATGGCTACCCATGCCTTTTATGGACACTGTTAATCTCGCAGGCATTGCAAATTGTCATTGTGCTGGGGAGAAGCAGCTGCTTCACAACTACTGGGATACTGTATTATTGCATAGTTACACCTTCTACAGGCGGCGTATATACACTCGGGGTTGCGGGGGGCGTGTGTGTTAACATTTTGTCCTTCATTACAAAAATATTGGTTCTTAAAAGTTACCAAGTGGTTACGGTAAAAAAAAAAAAAACAAAACCAAAACAAACAACAAAAACCAAACAACAAAAAACCCTGACCCCCCCCAAGCTATACGGTCACAACGTTTGATGGGGCGGTGGGGCCACGGTGCAGGTCCAGCCCTGCAAGGTGCCAAGTGCCTCCGGCAAGGGGGGGCACCTGCTGAGGGGCTGTGGCAGCAGCGGGGTTGGGCTCAGGGCTGCGGTGCCCGAGCCTCACACACTCGCTTTGCACCGGGGTCCAATCCTGCACCCTCAGACGCTGGGCTGGGAGAAGGATCAGGCCTTCGCATTGCACAGGAGGCACCGAGTGAGGAGTGTGAGGGCCTTGAGGGCCAGAGTAGCTGGGTCCAGCCCGGTGCACACCGCGATGGTGATGGAGGAAACTAACTCCTACAGAAACTAGTTATAACATAGGTATTTGCGAGGTGAGAGGCCGGGGGGAGCGGGGTCCTCAGCGAGAGCCGGAGCAGCCAGTCTCCTCGTGCTTGTGGAGCAGCGACATACGGGAGAAAGTCCGGGAGCAGGTTTTGCATTGGTACTTCTTTACATCTGAATGGGTCTGCAGGTGGGCTCGGAGATTAGAGCGGTCAGCAAAGGCCCGGTTGCAGTGTGTACAGGAAAAGGGCTTTTCACCTATGGGACAAAGAGAAACGCTCCCAATTAACCAGTGCATCAACACATGGGGAATATCAAAGAAAGAGCCATTCATTAGCCTAAGTTTGTGAAGAGCACAGTGAAAAGAAGTGCTGGCTGTTATTGTTTGGAGGGAAAGCCGGGAGAGGTATGAACAGCATTCACTTTGCGGACTTGGGAATTTCCTACTCCCAGAAAAGCCTCTCCTGTGAACCACAGAAAAACGAAGGCTGGAAACATCTGCGAGCAGCAAGGCAGTCGCACATACAAACGAAGCCATGATACTCATCTCCTGCCTGGAGCCAAAGCGAAGCGTTTGCAGAGAGGCAGGAAAGCCAAGCACTATGTGTTAATTATATCATAGCAGGCAGCGGCTGCAAGGCGCCAGCGCCAGGGTGAGTATAGCTATTTCCTAACCCCGCGCTCCCCCTTCTCCTGCCCAGCTCACACTGAAAAGCCTGGCCAGGGTGAATTCCTCCCAGAAAGCCTCTTTTGGGGGAAACAAATGCATATGCTCAATTTGGAAAGCACAATTAAGTCTTCCCAGCTTCCTTCAGCCATCATCTTTAGTACGTTAAGAGGGTGTGAAATCAGTGCCAAGTAACAATTACACTATCCCTGCAGCCCCACAAAGGATGCTCGGGAGATGCATTGTACGGGCGGCTGTGGCAGCAGGGTGGGCTGCAGCTGCGGCACTCGGACCCGCGTCAACAGGTGCAGGGGGTGGCCGGCCCCGCACCCCCAGCACCTGCCCAGAGACCTTGCCCAGCCTTGCTGTGGTGCACCCCGGCAGTGAGTGTGCTCCAAGCTGAGCTCATCGCTGCCGAGCGGGGCAGTGGGTTGGAGGCCACGGTGGTGGGCAGCCTGGCTGGGAGCCCGTGGTGTGGGCAGAGAGGGATGCCTTGGGCATCAGGGAGTGCTGCGGCTGTCTCATAGCCCCAGCTTATGAAATCGGGGGGAAGCATGTGCTGTCACACCGCGGCCCAGGGGCCTGGTCACAGGCAGGCACAGCACTAACAGCAGTGGCACAGATTTCCGAGCAGAGCCTTGACCCTGCGCTCGGTTCCAGCCATGAGGATATTTAAAGGACATTTTAGAGAGATGTGCCAAAGGGGTCTGGGAAGCTCTTATCTTCCCAGATAACACTCGGCCTGCCCATTCGCTGGGGGCCTCAGAGCTGGGAAGCGGGAGGCGATAAGGGAGGGAGGGAGAGAGAGGGGCGAGAGCCGGCGTTACCGGTGTGCGTCCGGATGTGGCCCTGCAGCAGCCAGGGCCGGGAGAAGGCCTTGCCACACATCTTGCAGACGCAGGGCAGCGTGTGGCTCCGGATGTGCATCTTGAGAGCCCCCAGGCTCACGTACTCCTTCTCGCAGTACTTGCAGCTGAAGGATTTCCTGGCCTGGGCGTCACAGTGCAATTGCTTGTGCTTGGAGAGCCCGGCGAAGGTGGAGTAAGCCTTGGCACACTGGGCGCAGCGGAAGCGCTCGGCGGCGGCGGGGGCCGAGGCTGGACTGGGGGGCCCCGAGCTCTTGCCTTCATCCTCCTCGCTGGAGAGCGCGGTCAGGTCCAGGGCGGGGGTCGTGCTGCCCGCCGTCTCGCTGCCCGGGCCGCCCGGGAAGAGGCTGGAGAGCAGCCCCGCATCCCACACCAGCGGTGGGTAGTAGGCGCCGGGGCCGAGCACCTCGGGCGGGGGGATGACGGGCAGCGGGCACGTCTCGTACAGCAGCGGGGCGGCCAGCACTGCGGGAGGCGGCGGCGCTCAGCGGGGGCCCGATGCTCCCCGTGGAAGCGGGGGGCGAGGGGGCCCCGACCCAACCCCACGGGGCTCCGCAGGGTGCCCAGCCCACCCCGGGGGGCTCCGCACCACCTTAGGGCAACGGGACCCGACCCCTAGCCACCCCGTGGGAGCCCCGCGCCCCACCCCGGGGCCGGAGGGGCAAAGGGACCCCAGCGCGTCCCACGGGAGCCCGGCGCCCCAGCCCGCCCCGGGGCAAAGGAGACCCGAGCCCACCCCGCGGGGGCCAGGCGCCCCTGCCCACGCTGCTGCGAGGGATGGGGCAAAGGGGACCCCGCGCCCCTTCCCACCCCCATCACGGGGGAGCCCCCAGCGCCTCCGCCCGCCTCGGGGTACCAGGGCCCTCTCCTCATCGCGGGACACGGGAGAGCCCGCACCCCGTCCTACCCGGGACACACAAAACCGAGAAACACCCCCCGCGAGAGGTCCGCCACCCGCCAAGGTGCGTGTCGCCCAGCCGCTCCGCTGCCATGGCGGGGCGCGGGGAGCCGGTGGCGGGGCTCC